>LPNX010326838.1:0-76240 GCA_001517045.1 Pseudotsuga menziesii
ATAGTTTATGAAGTATAGTTGAGTCCACAGATAATAAGTAAATATAGTGTAATAAGTCTGAGTGATAAATAAGCCTGAGTCAAAATATGGGGCACTACATCTGTGATATTTTTGCCTAGTCCTACGAAGAAATGTCGGGGATTGACCCATCCATAGTGGTCCATGAGATTAAAACCTATCCCTCAGCCAAACCTGTCAGGCAAAAACTTAGGCAAGTCCATCCTCAGAAGGCCACAACTATAAAGGCTGAAATCGAGAAGCTTCTGAAAGCTGGGTTTATTTATCTTGTACCCCTAACGGAATGGGTATCGAACATTGTCCCTATCAATAAAAAGCAGGGCACCATTAGAATCTGTATCGACTTTAGGGGTCTCAATAAAGCTTGTCCCAAGGACAACTTTCCTACCCCGCACATCGATCAGATTATCGACAACTATGCTGGAAGTGTCATCTTTTCATTTATGGATGGCTTCTCCGGCTATAATCAGATTGAGATATTACCCTCCGATCAACATAAGACGACATTCATTTTCCCATGGGGAACCTTTGCATATAAGAAGTTACCAGTTGGCTTGAAAAATGCTGGAGCTACGTTCTAGCGTGCGATGTCCTATGCATTTCATGATGTCAAACATATTGTTGAACCAAACCTTGATGACCTCCCTTCTCATTCACAGCGATGCTAGGACCACCCTGGTCATCTTAGAGAGATATTCCTGAGATGTCGTCATTATAATATACGGCTCAACCCGCATAAATGTGTTTTTTGCGTTGAGACGGGACGCCTGCTAGGCTTTGTGGTATCCAAAGATGGCATCCGGATAGATCCTTTAAAAATTGCCGCCATTCTTGATCTACCAGCCCCAACTAATCTCCTTGAACTCCAAATTTTGCAGGGGAAGGCAAACTTTCTCTATCATTTCGTGTGCAATTTTGCAGAGAAAACACACAGTTATATGCGTCTCCTTAAGAAGAACACCCCATTCTTCTAGGATGACTAGGCCCAATGCGCCTTTGATAATCTTAAGCACTCTCTGACTCATTCACTTGTGATACACCCCCCTGATTATTCAAAGGACTTTCTCTTGTATATTGCTGCCTCTGCTACTACCATCGCTATGGTCTTAGCGCAGGACAATCTCCATGGTAAGGAGCATGTGATTTATTACGCCGGTAAGAATCTCCTAGATTCTGAAACTCTTTATTCATGTGTGGAAAAGTTAGCATTGGCCATGTTCATTGCTATACAAAAGTTTTGTCATTACATTCTGCTCTGCACTACCACTGTATTGGCAGACCAGAACCCGATGTACTACATCCTGACTCATCAGGTGCTTGGGGGACAGTACTCCCATTGGATTGTTATCCTTCAGGAGTTTGATCTGGAGTTTGCCAAGGCTACATCAAAGCAATCCTTGGTCTTTGCAGAGCTTATGGGTGATCTTCCCTATGCTTCGAAGGAATCTAAGCCCAGTGATTCATTTCTAGATGAATTCCTCTTCCTTGGTATGGAGATTTATTGATATATCTCCAGACGCAGCGTTTTTAGCTACATTTATCTCACGATGATCGCCATCATATCTGTCACCACGTGAAATACTATCTCATCCTGAATGATACTTTGTATAGACATGGGATTGACTCTATTATACAGCAATGCCTCACTCATGAGGAGGCTAAACATGTGTTGAATGATTGCCACTCTGGAGCATGTGGTGGTCATTTATCTAGGATGGCTACAGCCCAAAAAATTCTTCGCGCTAGTTATTTCTGGCCTTCTATCTTCAAATATTGTCATGAGGTTGTTAAGAAATGCCCACCTTGTCAACACTTCTATCCTAAAAAGCGCACCCATCCCGCTCTGCTCCACCCCGTCATTGTCGTTGGCCCATTCGCCAAATGGGGGATTGACTTCATGCATTGTAAGCCTACCTCAGCTGAGGGGCATGGTTACATCATCGTAGCCGTTGATTATTTCACTAAATAGGCCGAGGCCATGCCTACATATGCAGAATATGGTAAGACTGCCGCTCTCTTCTTGTTCAATCATATCATAGCTAGATTCAGAGTTCTGTAGTCCATCGTTACTGATCACGGATCCCATTTCCATAATCAGATGATGGAGGAAATGAGTGCCAAGCTAGGGTTTCACCATGAAAACTCTACGCCGTATTATACACAAGCTAATGGTCAGGTAGAGGCCATTAACAAAGTTTTAAAAACTATGCTTCGTCAGATGGTTGGAGACCATAAATCCAATTGGCACCACGTTATTTTCTCCGCTCTTTGGGCTTACCAAACTTCTGTGAAAATAGCTACTGGTTTCACGCCATTTCAGCTTGTCTATGGAATTGAAGTCGTCTTACCGATCCAATGTCAGATTACATCTTTACAACTTGCCGTCGAACTTCTCCCAGACACTTCCGTAGAGGAAGAAAGATTTTTGTACTTGAGTAACCTTGACGAGAATCGTAGAGATGCTGCCTTGGCTAATGAGGCACATAAGAAACGCATCAAGGTGCAATATGATAAATCTATCAAACCTCGTGTCTTCAATGAGGGTGACCTAGTCTTGACATATGACCAGAGATATGACAAACTAGGGAAGGGTAAGTTTGAGTCCATGTGGTACGGACCTTTCATTATTTCTAAGGTGTTAGAGAAAAGAGCTTACGAGCTTGTTGATTACAATGGAATCCCTTTGGGACAACCTCGCAATGGGTTGTACTTGAAAAGGTACTATGCCTATGTTTTCTTGGATAGTATCTTGTATATATGTATATTGAGTGACTTTCAGTGTGCTTTTAGTATTTTCAAGATCGTTTTGAGTTTTGGTGTCCGCATCTATTTATACCATGTTTTGGTCATGCAAATGGCTTTCTATGGCTTCGTTGATGGTGCTTTCCGCCACACCTTGAATCTCGCCTCAGCTGCTTGGGTCCTCTATTCCCCAGCTGAAGATTTGGTCAATTCAGGAGTGGTTTATATAGGTCTCGCTACTAATAACATCGTCGAGTATGAAGCAGTCATCGGTCTTCTGACTAAAGCTGCCTCCCAGGATGTTCATGATCTAGTAGTCTTGAGGGACTCACAGCTCGTGGTTCGCCATTTGAACCACGTCTACACCATTAGGAACCCGGTACTCCTCCACCTCTTCCGGAGAGTGTGTTTGTTAGAAAGATCATTCGAAACTATTACTTATAGGCATATCCCTAGGGAACATAATGTTGTCACTGACTCATTGGCTAACTACATCCTAGACTGGCATATTGCCCATTCATGACAGTAAATTAAACATGGTCCATTGTAAATAAACATTTAGAGACACGTAAAACTCATAGAAAACACATTTACCATTTGAAACATATAAACATCTTGTAAAAGTCTGTATATATATATATACGAAAAAGTTTACAAAAAATAGGTCTCGAGACCTCCTCTGAAGCACGTAGGCTTTCAGGCAAAATCATCATAAAAAATCCTGAAGTTATCAGCTTTCAATACATATCTCATACACTAGTGGTGCTCATGATAGCACATCACTGCTCGAGCTACACTACGTAGCAGCCTACTGAAGCAGCCCAGTACTCCCACTATAGATCTCTGATATCTCATCGGGAGGTCATCTATGTCAACATCTGGGATATCGAGAGTTAACCTCTCCAGGTTCTCCTCCAGCTCCGCGGTGATATCATCACCCTGTGGTACAAAGCAGGATCCAGCTCGCCTTTTCAACGGAGATGCTCCTCCAGGTCTCACTGCACCAACATCTGCATGAGAATATACAAGTCCCATCACTTAACATAAAAAAAAATATAAAACATAAAAATGTTTCATCCATTTTAGGGTTTCTTGCTTCTTACCGATATCACCCCACTGGCCGCCAGGTGGGAGTGGTAGGTCAGGACCTCCGGTGAAGTCCGTGCCTGCATAAGCATAGTCCTCAACCATGAGGATCTGACCTCGGAGCCATCTGAAGAACGGATCACTGAACTTCACCCTTCCCCTACCCGCTCCTGTGTGAGCCATGACTTGGACCCACCTCAGCATATGGGGGTCCTGTGCTCTCAGACTCTGAAAAGTCACCTGAGGCCTCATCTATGAAACCCACTCGAAGAAGAAGCAGGCTAAGATGGAACCAAAGCTGAACTACTTCAGCTCTCCTTGCCGACACTTAGTCAGCTGATCCTTGAAGATTGGAAGCATTGCTTCTGCCCAGATGGCCTTTATGTCATACAGCATGTGTGCCCTAGAATCCTGGTGTACACCCTGACTCCTAGCCACCCTCTGCATGGTAAACAGAACAGTCCGTAAAGCCCTATCCGTCATTGCCTTGATGGGGATCTTCTTCCCCGACGTACCTATCCCTGGTGCACAGTGTCGATCTATAAGCTCTCTGGTAGTAATGTCCCCTCCTCGGGAACCTGTCAGTGAGATGGGGGCACCCTGTCTCGAGAGACTATTTAGGAAGTAGATATCCTCTACCTCCATTGTAAGTATATGGGCCCCCACCTCGAAATATTGTTTCTCTAGATTCCACATTTGCAGTATGTGTTCCAGTAACCATTCATGCGACACCATGCTTGGGGTCCGGAAGAACTTCAAGAGCCCATAGTCCTGTAGTGCAGTAATACAACCCGCATTTCTCTCGGTAGCAGCATCCTCATTGTCACGCGTTCTTTCTTTCCATATCACCGTGTTTTGAGCAACCTAGACCTGCCAAAAACAGTAATGGTATGCATTAGAATCATCCTTAAATCATTGAAAATCAAAAGAATGAAGTTAAATTTCCCATACTATTAATTTAAGTTATCCACGGTCGGCACCGCCTGTGCACCGTTGGAGACAGGCGGTGGCACTTCCTGTCCACTGTGTTATAGGCGCAGTTCTCGCGTGGTACCGTGTATCCCGCAAGGGGTAGCCACGGTGCCCGCATTTTGAGTTTTAGGGCTTGCCATATGGGCCCAAAACCCCACCAAATCTCAAAATAAATGCTATGAAATGAAAGATAAGGGTTTTAGCTATTACCTGCAACTAACGATGCTGAAAACGGGCAGTGGAAACTCCTGGTATCAGCTGTGGAAGATCTGGCTAAGAAAATGCTCCAAGTGCTCTCTGCTAGAGGTAAATAGTGAAATGATTTGATTTTTTACTATTTGCTTGACTTATATAGGCATTTTTGGGTCTGACTTGCTATAGTTTTGATGTAAAATCATGTTTTAGTCAAAATTTATCTATTGTGATCCCTAATGCTAGTTTTGAATGCATTTAACACTTGTTGCTGAGACTATTGCAGGATAGGAGAACTCTAGCGAAAAGCTTTGAAAGTTTGTTTATGGCTTTTTCGCACTTTCATAAAACGGAAAAGGTCGATGAGCATATATTACGACACTTTGATCACGCTCTTTAAACCTAGTATCAAAGGTCCGAATCCGTTTCCGAATGTTTCCAGGATCATAAAATTTGACATTGTGTAAAGAAACATTATGGAGTCTTCTTTTCACATCTTTTTTCAGACTCCTTAAACATGAAAAGATCGTCGAGTCCGTTTCCGAATCTTTCCAGGATCGTAAAAAGTGACATTGTGTAAAGAAACCTCATGGAGTCCTCTTTAAACTCTTTTTAGGCTCCTTAAATACGAAAAGATTGTCAAGTACTTGTCTCCTTCATCCTCGTAAAAGTATTTGAAGAGTCATCCTTCCGACGCTAGGTTATCTCTTTTTCGGTTCGGATAGGACTACTTACGAAAACGGAACACTCCAGCCAATCATGACTGGAAGAGTTCTCTAAGGTATGATTTTATACTTTTTCGAGCCTTAGAGACTAAATCATATGAAAAAGGACCCTTTTGAGTCTTCTACCATATTCGATCAGACTCTCTAAACATGAACGATACCGAGTTTTCTTTCGGTGGACTCGTTAAAATTAAAAATTGAAAGACCCATTTTGGGAACGAACCCCTCCTCTCTTAGGTTCATAAAACATATGAGTCTGGACTTGTCTTCTGACAAGCTATATTGAGTGTTTGTTACCCTCTTTGAACTCATAAAACTGAAAAGAGGAACTCATCAATCATGATGGGGGAAATGGGAAGGGAATCATTTTGCAAATAATGGCAGTTGTTTGTCATTGCCTTTGAACATGGCACTTGTCTGCACAATCATGTCAGTCAATTGGGTATTCAGCTGATCTCCATGACAATCCACTTTCATGAGTCATGTCAATCCTTTAAGTCTTTCGAAAGAATGCATTATCCACTGTCGCATTGTGTGTCTGTCTCGTTCAGTCATGCTGCCAAGGCTTTTTGTCATGCCGCCAAGTCTTTTTGTCATGCCGCCCAATGTTCAAAGGAGATTTGAAGAAGTTTTACCTCTGCAGTCTGCACAGTCTTTATGTCAGTATCTTTGAGTCAGCCATATGGTTACTACATTCACATCATTCCAGAACTATGTTCCGAGTTTCATGTCGTCGATGTGGGACTCATCATGGCCCTCCTTCGACGAGACTATTCCCGTCAACATCAGCTCATCATCCGAGAAATAGTCTTAGAAATAATAGTTGGTACCTTGAGATCTATATGCCTCAATGACAGATTCTCTCGCTCTCGACATAGGTTCACATCATTGACCTTTGATCAATAGAGTCAACTAAGTGTTCGACATCAAGACATCTATTCACACTCAGTGGATTGTACTAGAGTACCTTGGGAATCATTGACATTAAGGGTGATCTCCCTCACACTTGTTAACGATTCACATCATTGGCTGGTAATCAAGTGGTTTCTACCATGTTCAACTTCAGATCATTGTAATCACATGGATAGAATCGTACTTTATGGAAGACGAGACGAAGACCATGGGTGTTAGTTTAAAGCACTCGTTGCTTTTCCCCCAGGTTGCGATGGAGTTTTGTATATCTAGCATGGATCCACATTTGTATGGTCATGGCTATGCTCAAATTTGTGTCTGTATGACATAGATATACATTGTATGTCTGGTAGCTATGTCCAAGTTTGAGTCCTCTATCACATAGATCTACATTGTATTCTAGTAGACATGCTTGTTTATTCCTCTCATGGATCTGCCTTGTATTGGTCTGCAGCCATGAGTTTGGTTACTTGTGTCTATGAGTCAACATACTGATGTACTACAGATGCCTACTTGACAACTTGCTCCGATTGATCCAACATTTTCATCTCATGGCGACGACTTGTTCTCTCAAAGCTCTCATTTATCGTATCCCTCTAAGACTCATGCTTTGGGGGGCATCCTGTCACCATCATGTGATAAGACATTTGGCATACCTACTTGCCTTGAATCCCAGCTTCTGGAGTGGAAACCCATACTAAATGTCAATATTTCATACAAACTCCTAGCACCACGCTTACCTTGTTATCCAGGAGCGGTACCTTTTTTGCACCGCCTATCCCTTGTTGCCCACAAGTGGTGCCACCGCTTATGGCCCTTAGTCCATAAGCGATTATTACCAAAACCGCTCTGTTATTAAAGGAGAAACATGGTACCCTAGGTAAAAAGGGAAAAAGAGAAGTTTCTTGAGGCTTCTAGATGATAAGCCTCGTGTCCTCCCTTATCCCTACTGTTGTGGGTCAGTTGAGCTCAAGATCCCTCATCCTAGGATCTTAGAGGCCACCTCACCCACTAATCTCTCAATCATCCCTATCCATCTAGCCTTATAAATACAAGCTTATGGCCATGGTTGAGGGGGAGAACTCTTAAGGTATTGTTATGTTGTTGGATTGATCACTTGGTCCATATCATTGGAGAGCATAGAGAGAGCTAGAGTTGGAGCTTATGGGGATGACAATGCTTGGTTTCATGGAGATGCATGTCAACACTAAGGCTTGGTTGTAAACTTCTTCATATTTTTTTAATGCAAATTGATTTATGTCCCACATATATTGTTGTTGTTTGATTTCACATGTATGTTGTTAGATTCCTTAGTCACTAACATAGATTAGTAGATTATATTCTGGTGGTTTCGATATGTTTGCATGTTGAAGCTTATTGTAGGTACACAAGGTAACGATCAAAGCATTACATTCCAGGTATCTGCGGCGTCTAGGGAGAGTCTTCAATCTCTGTCCTCTATTTGTTCTGGATCTGAACCATTCAGACCAGTGGAACACCTTGTTGTCTGCAAGAGGTGAAATATTCCAGCTAACAAACCACTTGATGTAAACATACCAGAGTATGAAGGTACGCATGTAGTGGAAGGACTTGGTATTTCTAGTGATCAGTTTTTGAACCCCCTAAAAGTCAAGAAAATCAACATTGGCTCCCCAGAGAATCCAAAATTTGCCAATATTGGAAATTAATGGGATGATGAGACTCTCAGGAAAATTATGGACCTATTGCATGAGTTTCAAGATCTGTTCCCTACAAAATTATTTGAAATGAAAGGGATTGTCAGAGACCTTGGAGAAATGAAAATACCATTAAATCCTGATGCAAAACATGTCAAGCAATGACCATACTGTCTAAATCCGCGGTATAAAGAAAAGGTCAAGACAGAATTGGACCGAATGTCGGATGCAGGTATCATAGAACATGTTGAAGAATCATAATGGATCAATCTGATAGTAGTGCAAGATAAAAATGCTACTGGTGAAGTAAGGATTTGCATTAACCTAAGGAAATTGAATGATGCTTGCTTACATGACCCATTTCCAACTCCATTTACAAATGAGATTAGAAAGTGTTAGGGTCAAGAAGTTTATTCTTTTATTGATGGGTTCTCTAGATACTATCATATCAGAATCACAAAGGAAGATTGACATAAGACAACCTTTGCGATGGAGTGGGGTTGTTTCAAGTACACCTGTAATGCCCTTTGGACTCAAGAATGCTCCTGCTATCTTTTCCAGGATAGTAGTGGTTGCCTTCAAATATTTTATTCGTAAATTTATTTAAGTGTACTTTGATTATTGGACCATATTTTGGTTCATTAAGGATCATATTGAGAGCCTCATAATGATGCTGGAATAGTGTCGCCAGTATCAGATTTCACTGAACCTAAAGAAATGTATTTTTTTTGCCCCTTTTGGGATTATGTTGGGCCATGCAGTTTGTCGTGATGGAATCTTGGTCGACCTTACTAAAATTGCGATTATCGTCTACCTACCACCACCTACCACAATCAAGCAACTGAGAGCAACATTGGGACAAACATGATACTATCGAAAATTTATCAAGGGATATGCGTAGGTGACTACTCTGATGGAGAAGTTATTGAAGTGTATGAAAATTCCAGTGGACAAAAAATTGCGAAGAGATTCTAGACACTTTAAAGAACAAGATGGTTACAACGCCCATACTTTTATTTCCCTACTGGAAAAAAGAATTTCATGTATATGTTGATGCGTCGTCTGTCGCGATCGGCGTGGTACTAACCCATCCTGGCGAAGGATCAATTGATCATCCTATTTCCTTCGCTAGCAGGAAATGATCAACAAAAGAGAATAACTACACCATGATAGAAAGAAAGGGATTAGCTATGGTATACTCTTTGTAGAAATTTCTACACTATTTGACAGGTGGACATTTCAAAATGTACACAGATCATTCAACGTTGAAATACCTGGTTAATAAGCCAGTGTTGGGCGTGAATATTTGCCAGTGGCTTCTCCTTTTTCGAGAATTTGACTTTGAAGTCATTGTTAAACCAGGTCGACTCAATTCAGGGCCAGACCATCTCTCAAGGATTAAGAGTAACGAAGAACTTGGTAATCTCGATGATAGTCTCCTTGACGCAATATTATTTGTGATAACAATGTTTGATGATAATTATAGAGACTGTTAACCCCAAAATACCCCACATAGCTCTCAATGGCCTACACCACCCAAGGACACCATCTCACAACCTTCATATCATTCTATAAGACCCTCCATTGGACCCCCACAACTCCAAAATAACCTAAGGATGAAGAAAAAGGGCTAAAAACCCCAAAAAGGAGCCCAAAATAGCCCCATAGGAGCTAAAGCCCTCAAAAAGGGGCTAAAACCCTAAAAAGGGCTAAAGTCAGGGCAGAAGGGGCTAAAGCCCTGACCAAGGGCTTAAAACCCTAAAACCCCTTGGAAAATCTATAAAAGGAGGGTGGGGGGTCACTCTCAAAACACTTCTCCCTTGCATATTGTTATGCTGCCCGTGGATGCCTTGAGACACATTTGCCTCTCAAGCCACCCATACTCCCTCCATCTCCATTTGCATTTGAGCCATTGCTCCCCAACCAAGAGAGGTGCTCCCATGAGCTAGGGCATGGTGGTCCATTTCCACCCAAGAGAAGGTATACCCAATGGTTTATTTATGTTTTGCTTAATGTTATTTGCTTTCTAACTCTCATGTTTATTTGCAGGTTTTGTTATTGACATTGTTTTTGCAGGTTCTCCATTAGAGCTTAGGTTTGTTTGCAGGTTTTAAGGAGGCGGAACCCTAACCCATTTTCTGCAAAGGCGTTCACCAAAGCTTCATTTTCTTCTTTCTGCCATTAGATTTAGTTTACTATTCTTGCCATTTACTTCATCTTGTTTAGCTTAGCTTAGCTTAGTTTACTATTCTGTCTCTACTATTCCCGCTTTGTTTTTCTGCATTTTCACCATTAGCAGGAACCTACCCTTGTGCCCTATAGGCATAAGGGAGCCATTCCTACCCCTGTAGCAAGGACAAATCCTTGCTACAGAACTGGCGACCATACCAGGTTGATCCCACAGGATCCCTGGGCCAAACTTTTTATTCTTAAGTTTTTAAAATTTTTGCCCTAGTTTTTCAGAAATTTCATGTTAAATCCATCTTAGATTCTTGTTTATTTAAATTTCTAGTTATTGTTGAGCCTCCTCAAGGCCAATCCAAGCCCATTTGGCCACATTACCAATTACTATTGGCCATTTATGGTTTGCAAATCACTCAACTGTGCAAAAATGGCTGAACCGAATTTCTGAAAATTCACCTATGTTCGGGCTCATTTTTTGCCCAAACAGTTGAGCCATTTGCAAATGTGCCCACGGTTAGGGGTAAAAGAGCCAGTTTTGGAAGTAGTTTTTTAACCGTTTCAAGTAATTCCTCACGGTTTGATTAGAATCCAATTCGCAAAAACGGGACTTTTACAGGTGCGCGACCCATTTTTGGGCTTTTTAATTTCAGTTTCTGTTTTTATTTTCTACATTTTATATCATGAACACTGTGTAAATGTTAAGTAAATAGTTATGGCTTGATAAGATTAACCTAGTCTAACTAAAATCAACTTAAAATCAACGATCTTGCTTCCCCTTCCTCCTCTACCCAGTCATCACCCTCCAGGGTACTCTAGGATACGACGAAGGGCAAGCTCATATAGATCTAGGCACTCCATGATATTGTTCCTAAACCATTAAAACCGGGTGACCTGGAAGGTAGAGGGGGTAGAGAAGGAGGGATTTTCATGGCGCTAAGCGTCCTCCCTGTTGACAACCCTAGCATCCGGGAGGTGACCTGAGGATCTACGAATGGGCTTAGTCCCATTGTGTTGAGAGCCCAACACCTTCTCTTGGTTGAAGAGGAATATCACTGTGAGGTAGACATCTAGTTAGGCCAGCAAACATTCAGGGTTAATCACTGTACTTGTTTACAATTTATGTTTATGCTTGCATACACAACTACCATGATGAATTCATAAACCATACTACAGCAACCAAATACCAGAAAAACAAGCAAACAACTACACCATACCCAATAATTAACCCAACTCAGTTCATGACGCTGAGTAAGCCTTAAAATTTACTAATTTACACTAAGTCAAAACAACTCTACAGTCTTTGAGGACATAAGTCCCTGACTGCTTCAACTGTGGGAAGTACTTGGGCTTTGCCCAGAAACTCATTGTGAGGAGTACCACAGGAACCCCAAAGTAGCTGGCCGTTGAGAGGAATTGCCAAGTGAAACAGGAAACGACCCCTTCTGATTGAGTAGAAGCACCTGTGAGGAACAAGCCAAGCGTTGTCTTCTGGCAGTCTTGGTGGCCGAGTGACCACCTGCAGCCAATAGGAATCCACTGAAACTGGGGTCCAAACATCATTCCCACCAAGTTTCAGACATAAATGTAACACAATTGATCCTTCACGGTCTTCCTCACTCCTGAGAGGCGAACCACCACCATTTGGAACACTCAATCGACATCTTCGAAGCCGCTCTCAGTGATCTCCCACACCATCAGAGGGCCACACAGCCTCTGATTCTGATTTAGACCCATATAAGTCTGAACCAGACCTCCATACTGCACCATCAAGCCCCTTGGCTAGTGCAAATCCGGATCCATTTTCTGGCCTAACCTTAGCAAGTGGACCCATGTCCACATCACAACCTGTCACCCACAACTTGGTAAGTGGCCCAAGCACAGTCATACAGACTGTCATTAGCCAGCTGCCACCACCCATAGTGACCATCCAAGCTGGCCTAGTGGTTACACATGGGGTTAGTGGCCCCTTTACACACACTACCCCTCTTGCCACACAGGGGGGCAGTACACTGTCCACCTACATTGCCCCTACTCTCATACATGGGGGAAATTCCCCTGCCACCCATACTGCCCCCCACATAGCACTTAGGGGCATTGGCCCATCTGCAATGGTGCCACCGCAAGCACCCCCAGCCATGCAGATGCATTATGCACCTACAAACCCCACCACCATCGTATCCCCATTCCACATCAACTTGGGGTCGAATCTGCCCTTCATGGCTCAACTGAACTTGCCTGATTTGGCTAGATTAACAAATGACCCCATCCACCACCAAGCTTTCTGGCCACCCATGCCAACTAAGCTGCCATCAGACATCCCAAAGTTTGAAGGCAAAGTAGGGGAATGTCCCCAAAACCACATAATGACATTCCATCTATGGTGCTCATCCAACAGCATTGTAGACGACTCCATTAGGTTGAGGCTGTTCCAACGCACCTTTACAGGTGCCACGGCCAAATGGTACATCGAGCTACCACAAGCCAAGTACCCCGACTTCAACTCCCTAGCCTCCATGTTCCTACAATATTTCCAACTCCCTCTTAGATATGACGAGGGGGTGGAGATCATGCTATCGTGCCGTCAAATTACCGTCACTCACATAACTGACCATATCCATGAGTGGCGGCGATGCCGTAGCTTATGCAAAATCCAACTAGATGACAGGATCTTCTTGGATTGGTTCCTTAAGACTTTTATCCCACCCATCGTAAAGGACGTCACATCCAAACGTCCCCAATCTGAAGAAGAGGCCATACTAAAGGCCCAACAATTTGACTTGATCTACTCTCAATTTGGATACCTGTACACTATCATTCCAGACACTCCTCGTTTGAGTACCTCCTACTGCGATGCACCAGGGGCATCCCACACTGCGGACAGCATCATAGGGTCAGTCTCCCAACAACCACAGCCTCAACCGACACCACCTGCCATCACACCACAACCAAGAAACACTACTAATGTTGCTTGCCAAAACCAAGCTTCGGACTATGCTAGAATGATGTCCCAGTCCGGAGCGACAACTTCCTATGCACAACTTGCGCCACTACAGCAGGCTCAGGCCATGGCTTGGCCAGCACAGCAGTATGTGGGGCAAATGCCCACATTTGTGGCACCACCACCCCCACAAATCTACTATGCACCGCCAGTACAACAAGTTCAAGCCCCCGCCCCGGCTACACCCGCTCCGTTGGGACAAGTTTTCACACAACAAAACCGTCCCAACCAGCCTGCCCCCAACAATCCACAAGGGCAAGCTAGGAATAACCGGCCCTGCAACCAAGGCAATAACCAACCGCAGGGAGGCAGTCAATAGCTGAACCCTCCCAACAATGCCGCGGCAAACCAGCCAGCCCAAAACCCCCCATGATAGAATGCACCAAGACGCAACGCTCCGTTGCACACAAACCAACCATGTACACTCTATGATGTTTATGGGCATTACACGTTCGAGTGTCCCTTCATGGTTCAAGCTAAGCAGGCCATTCAAAATGAGGTCTAGCAGGCCGCCAATGCTACCAATCAAGCCCAACCTAACCAAGCACCACAAGGACTTCCCCCCATGGTGCTTCAAAACCCACTACCAGTCCAAGGATTGGTGGCAACCGCTCCCCCTCCCCAGGCCAATCCCAACGCTCCAGGGGCACCTCCCACGGCCGAAACAGGTGTTCACCACCTGCTAGCCATGACGACTGAAGAGGTCAACTTGCAAACCAGACCAAATCAATACAGTGCCACCACCAAACCTGCTGACTCATTGGCAACATCCACGTCTAAGACAGTCAACCTACCTCTTCAATTACCCTCATTCCCGCACCACTCCATATGCAGAATCGCCAATAATGCCACAGCTAGAGCTGCAGTCAGCTATAGCATTGTGGATGATTTGGCCCAAACACCAACCGCCATGTCCGCTCTTGAGGTACTTAAAACGTGCCCATCGCAGTGGAAAGTCTTACTAGCCTCTCTAGGGGTAGTAGACCCCTCCGACTCCAAGATGATCACCTTTGACACAGAGAACGGGGAACCACTCATGCCATCGACCATCGCCTTCCAAATTTCGGTGTCCATCTGAAATTTGGTTGTGCATCGGTGCATAGTGGATGAGGGGGCATCCATGTGCGTTATGTCTACCTTGGTTTGGCATAAACTTGGATCACCAATTCTGCAACCGTCCTCCACAACTCTATGGGCTTATGATGGACATCCCACTAAATCCCAAGGAATCCTCCCCCATGTCCCCGTCACGTTAGCCGGGAAGATAGTGTTGATCGACATAGAAGTCATCAACGCTCAACTGGACTACAACCTCCTCCTCGGAAGGAGTTACATGTATGCCATGAGAGCAGTCGCATCAACTGTCTTTCATCTCATGATGTTCCCCCACGAAGGGAAGATTGTGATGATTGACCAGCTCACTTATCATGATCCGCAAGGGTTAACAACACTTGCCAACGTTATCCCTACCATCACCACCATTGAGCCGCAAGGGACAACCATACACGCCAATGTCGTCCCTACAACCAACACTATGGTTGACAACACACTAGCCTCTCCATCGTTGAATGTGGGCCCTGGGTTGTTTGTCGATACCACCATGGTGGCTCATTTCCTGTTAGTGTCACCACCACCGACACAAAATAAAACTACGGACTTGTGCATGGTCTCATCTAGCACCACTACACCCAAACAGCAACCGCAGCCGCAACCCCAACGACAACCACAACATCGTCCGCAGCCGCACCACCAACAGCAGCCACAACACCACTCGTAGCAACAGCATTACGCGTAGCCGCAATCACAATCGCATCCCCACATGCAACTAGCAGGGAGTTATCTGGGCTCATCTCCATTCCATACGATTCCCTTCCTCTTTCCCCCACCTGGTGTCATGAGCAAGCCAGTCATGGCCATCTTAAGCCTACCCAACTTTGCGTTGGGAATTTCAGTGTGGTATCTTGATACACCAGCTCAACCAGCAATGCCCCAGGTTGTCTTAACCCCGGTGCAACCCATAGCGGTCGAGTCTCACCCTCCACCCGATCCGCACAAGCCAACCGCTGCACCTGCACCTGCACCGCCCCAACCCAAAAGGGTCAGGGGAAAGAATGCCAAAGTCACCGCAGAACCACGACAAGTCCCACCTTGTGCCATCTGCGAGCAACAGGGCCATCCAACTCAGAATTGCCCTGAAATCCCAATGATCCGTGCGCATTTAGATGCCATGGATACAAATGAAAACATTCCCATGGTTGAACTCCCAACCGCACAAATAGTCAGGATCAAGGCATTAAGGACAAACCATACTTGCGCCCTTTGCGGCTTGTATGGCCATTATTCTCACCATTTCCAAGACTTTCCCGAATTTTGAATGGCTCTCGCTGACCTCCATCAACATTCCCTTGAGTCTGAAATCACCTTGATCGAAGAGGTTCACCCCCCACCTCCTCCTTCAGACACCATGTCCATCTACATGATGTCCAGTTCTGCAGCCCCTCTTGTCTCCACCATCATGGACGGTCCATTAGACCTGTCTCTTCTATTGTTTCCCCAGCCACAGCCAAAACCTCAGTTGCAGCCGCAACCTCAGTTGCAACCTCAACCTCAGTTACTAGGGAAACAATGGGTTTCATTCCCACTCAACATGATCCTTTTCCTTTTTCTTTTCCTTTTCCTTTTCCTACCATCCGGTATTGTGAGTAAGTTTGCCTTGGCAACCATCAATCTATGGGATTTCACACTGGGAGATCCTATGTGGTATATTGAACCACCTACCCTACCTCTAAGGCCCCAGGATGTGTTGACTCATGTCCATCAAATTAAGAGCATGTTGCACCTACCTCCAGGTCCATCAAAGACTCCTCTTGTCTGCAGGCCTGCCCCTCTTCCTCCAATAGAGACTGGGGGCAAGGAAACCAAAGCCATAACCAATACCATTTACATGATTGCTAGCACCAATTTCCCTTTCGTCTTGTCGTCTGTGGAAGATCCACCTGATCTACCATGGCACCACTTACGCCATGACGAGGAGATCTGTAAGACCACCTCTGGTTTTACCCCATTCCCTTTAAACCATAGTGTGGAATCGGTTCTTCCCATAAAAGACCAGATTTTGTCATCCCGCCTTGCCAATGACCTTTGTCTTGGCAAGGGGGCATATCTCTTCGCTGACTCAAATGGTCGACTCTTAAAGAAGCCGCACAACGGGCTCCACCTCAAGAGAATCCATTCCTGATATAACCACTATGAGTCCCTTATAGCGTAGTTTTTCCCCTTTCTTGTTTTTCAACGTTTTTCAGCACAAATCAAGGTCAACACCATCGGCTGCTAATCCAAAGTCACCCAGAACCGGTTCGATACACCTCTCACACCTTTGGGATCAAATTTCCATTTATGAGACCATCGTCTCATGTTTAATACGTCAATTTCAGGACCATCTCCCACCAATCACCTCGATTTATGAGCCATGACATGACAATGCGAGTGTCTATGGACCTGTACTTGTATCACACTTCCCGATCGCAACTCATACGAGTTTTAGGGTCACCGCCCATTAAGGACTGTAATTTTACTTTTATTTTTTATTATTTATAATTGTCTTTTTTCCCCGCACCTTACGCGGACATCTGGACCATCATCCACAAAACCCTTTCTTTTTCTTCCATGTATTTGGCATATAAGTGTCCACGAACTTGCACTTACATCGGATGTAGTCAAGTTCATCCACTGCAACACACATACATGCTCTCCTGACCTCTGTCCGAGAGCCACCTCGGTTTGCGTGCCTTTGTCGCACCAACTCGCGAGTCTCTACCACGATATATCCCACGCATGTATTGGTATGTTTGAGAGCCTTATGCTCCATCCATAGTGCGCGGATGACCTTTGGACCTCTATCCACCGTCCCGACATGGGGCACTGCTCGTGCCACCGCAGTCGGTTGACCACACAGGAGTTTCGTTTAAGCTCTTTTCTAACTCCTTAAAATAATGAAAAGATAGTCGAGCGCAGCTGCTTCCTTTCCTGCTCGCTAAAGTATAGGAAAGGGCGTCTACATCGTCCTGTTTACCTCCTTTTGTGGACCATGTAGACCATCAATTGAAAAGGACCTCCTTGGCACACTCAAGCCAAGACCGTTCCCCTTTACATACTTTTATGCTTTCTCAGGCAGAGGGGCCGCACTTTACGAAAAAGCTCACCACCGGTTGTCGTTAAGCTCTTTTCCAGCCATCTCATCAAGAAAATATTGCCGAGCAAACTTGGTTTCGTTCATGCTCGTAAAAGTATCTGAATGATTGTCCAGTCAGTATAGGTTTAACCTTTTCCAACTTAATTGGACTACCAACGGTAAAGAAGTCTCTCATCCCCTACAGGATGAGAGAGCTCTCATATGTATACTTTTATCCTTTTTTCGGACACAGGAGACTACCAATGAAAAAGAGCCCCCACTGGAGTCTTCTTCGTGCTTTCAGACTCTCTAAAATTGAAAGCACCATCAAGCATTTACCTTCTTGGGCTCACCAAAAATCCACGAGATCATACCACAATGGTGTCCCTAGACACCACCCCACATAAAATAGTTTGGAAACATCCCCACATTGGGTCACCTTTGTTCAGAGTACTCTGTAATGTGTCTTCCTTGGATCCCATCACTATCAAAAGTGTCCACCTCCTCCAAGTATTTCCCATCTGCAGCGACATTCCCGGTATTACAACTATGATCCCATTCCCTTGAGTCAGTTTCATTTGTTGCCTGGTCCGCCCTGTCGTCATACTCTGAACAAAGGAAGTTTGAGTCTCCCACTCCCCCCCTACCCCTGTTTAGTTCTTTCCCTTCCCTCCCCCCCCCAATTCAGTGAGTCAGTTCGCAGATTGCTTCACACCTTTCGGTTATCCCTCGCTCTCCTAGTCAAGGAAACATCATTGCCTTGACTAGGGGCAGGTCTCCCTCTGTCGACGCCAACACACATATTCCAGAGGATAGACCCAGAGGTCCCTGTACCTTGGTTTCATTTACATCATTGATGAGTTCCTTGGACCACTTGAGAGGAGTCCTTAGTGCCTCTTGGGATGGTTGTTTCTCACGTGCTTGACTTCAACTCCATCATCGCACCGTTGAGATTCGTACAGGGTTTGTTCCGCACAATACTTGGTCGAAGACCCCAGATGTCACCCAACTCTAGCACATTGGTGAAGTCCACTTGAGGGACCTAAATAGGTTATGTCCCTTGTGATTTTCGGGTTGCATTGGAGACAGTGTTCAAAAGCCCCAGCAATGCTTCGATATACCTTTATGATTTATGCAACATACTTGTACCACAGAGACTCTAACTCTCAATCAGCAAGTCCACACGGCTATGTACCAGATCCAGTAGACCATCAGTCATGAAGATATAGCATTCCATGAGAATGCCATGGTTCCAATGTACCAGATCAGTATTGTATTTAGCCTCACATGGAGGCAACCATCATTGTAACAACAGTTGTATATGATCGGCTCTTGTATTTTAGAGCATAGATCAAATTATTCTTTTGACATTGTCACGAGCATGGGGATGCTCGCCTCATCCATATACATGTCACACATTTTTTGTATCTCACCCATTGATGGGAACCAAATTAATACAAAAACCAAAAGCCACCATGCCCCAGCCCCGGAAGCACCACCTCTACACAACAAATCCTATGATGGTCATCAGCCATACATTGAGCTCCTGCCCTCACACATTAGGGGGCAATATGTTAACCCAAAAATCCCCCACATAGCTCTCAATGGCCTACACCACCCAAGGACACCATCTCACAACCTTCATATCACTCCATAAGACCCTCCATTGGACCCCCACAACTCCAAAATAGCCTAAGGATGAAGAAAAAGGGCTAAAAACCCCAAAAAGGAGCCCAAAATAGCCCCCTAGGAGCTAAAGCCCTAAAAAAGGGGCTAAAGTTAGGGCGGAAGGGGCTAAAGGCCCAAAAAAGGGGCTAAATCTTTGACCAAGGGCTTAAAACCCTAAAACCCCTTGGAAAAGCTATAAAAGGAGGGTGGGGGGTCATTCTCAAAACACTTCTCCCTTGCATATTGTTATGTTGCTCGTGGATGCCTTGAGACACATTTGCCTCTCAAGCCACCCACACTCCCTCCATCTCCATTTCCATTTGAGCCATTGCTCCCCAACCAAGAGAGGTGCTCCCATGAGCTAGGGCATGGTGGCCCATTTCCACTCAAGAGAAGGTATACCCAATGGTTTATTTCTGTTTTTCTTATGTTATTTGCTTTCTAACTCTCATTTTTATTTGCAGGTTTTGTTATTGACATTGTTTTTGCAGGTTCTCCATTAGAGGTTAGGTTTGTTTGCAGGTTTTAAGAAGGCAGAACCCTAACCCATTTTCTGCACAGGGGTTCACCAAAGCTTCATTTTCTTCTTTCTGCCATTAGATTTAGTTTATTGTTCTTGCCATTTAATTCATCTTGTTTAGATTAGCTTATCTTAGTTTACTATTCTGTCTCTACTATTCCCGTTTCGTTTTTCTACATTTTCACCATTAGCAGGAACCTACCCTTGTGCCCTATAGGCATAAGGGAGCCATTCCTGCCCCTGTAGCAGGGAGAAATCCTTGTTTAGTTTATTGTTCTTGCCATTTAATTCATCTTGTTTAGATTAGCTTAGCTTAGTTTACTATTCTGTCTCTACTATTCCCGTTTCGTTTTTTTACATTTTCACCATTAGCAGGAACCTACCCTTGTGCCCTATAGGCATAAGGGAGCCATTCCTGCCCCTGTAGCAGGGGGAAATCCTTGCTACAGAGACATCATACATTTTTTTACTACGGGCTATGCCCTAGCAAAATTTACTACTGCACAAAAGAAATAGTTAGTTGTGGGAGCTGCAGTCTTCCAATTGATCGTTGGACAATTATATAATATGGGCCTTGATGAGATTCTTCATTGTTGTGTCTTGGAACATGAGCGACCAATGATACTGAATGAAGCACATGTTGGTGTCACTGGAGGCCATTATGCTGGAAAATTTATAGTGTGAAAGGTATTACAAGTAGGATTGTGGTGGCCTACCATGCATGTCTGTCGGAGAACCGGAAACCCGTCATGACGAGATGAAATGCCACTAGTACCACAAATAACTTTGCAAGCATTTAACAAATGGGTTGTTGATTTTGTGGGACCTAATAGTTCAACAGGGAAGAGAATAAGTGCAAGATATATTATTACTGTGACCGATTACTTGACCAAATGGGCTGAAGCAGCACCAGTAAGAGATTGTACTGCTGCAACTGCTACCAAGTTCTTGTTCAACAATGTTGTGACTCAATTCAGATGCCCCAAGATTTTGATAAGTGACCAAGTTACGCATTTTTCCAATAAGTTAATTAAAGAGTTAATAGAAGAATTCCATATCCAACCTAGAAAGACAACACCATATCACCCTCAAGCGAATGGTGTTGTCGAAGCATTCAACAAGATCCTGGAGAATGTGTTGACAAAGACTTGTAATGTCCAAAGAGACAACTGAGACCATAAAATTCCTGCAATTCTATGGGCATATCACACGACTTGTAAGAAGTTGACAGTTTGAACTCCATTTCTCCTGGTGTATGGATAAGAGGATGTGATGCCAATGGAATATATTATATCCAGCCTGAGGATTGTTGTGATTATAGATATGACAGATGTTGGTGTTGTCGAAGAAAGACTATCGTAGTTGCTACAGTTGGAAGAAGAACATTTTGTTGCAGATTATCATCAAAATGTTGAGAAGGAACGACATAAAGTATGGCATGATCGCTACATCAGGAATAATCTATTTCAAGTCGGAGGACTTGTTCTTCTGTATGATAGCATATTTTTAAAGCATCCAGGCAAGCTAGAAACACATTGGCGAGGACCATATATTGTATTTCATATCACTGACGGAGGCATAGTGCAACTAGAAAAGTTACTATCAAATGATTGGTGAGTGGAATTCGGCTAAAGCCCTATCAAGAGAAAAGAAAAAGACAAAACCCTATGAGTAAATTTTTGGATTTGATCGCAGGCTACCAGTCTCTCGCAAGAGGAAGCAAAAGGCGTTGCAAACTATCTATCGTAAATGAAAAAGGGTGGCGAAGACAATTCTTCTGTCACAATTAAATAAATATGTTGAAGGTTGAATACATGTCGTATAAGAAAAAGAGTTGTCACAATATGAACTTGCGTCGCAGAAATGACAACTAGCTATAATTAATTAAAAAATGCGAGCGACTTTGACGACATGCTTTTTGGTCACTTATGTTATTATTGCACAATAACTACCACTGATGTGATAGGTGAGTGACGGTTTGTGTGGCGGTTTTCGTATGATGATTCAGATGATCGACCCATGTGATGGATATCACTGCCACCTTTCCATTCATTGTTCGCGCGTGTGAAGGACTAATTGATTGAAGCGATAGATGTTATCACCTTCGCGTCCAAGTTTCGGTTCATTCTGCTGCATTCAAGTGAGAGATTGCCCTTTGCAACTACAAGAGTTGAAGTGAGTTTTTCATAGAGTATGCTTATTTCCATTTCTAGTACAAGCACAGTTGCAGAATCTAGTGTCGCGACCACATCACCCACACTCAATATGGAATACAATGTCAGATATATTCCACCGCAAGATGTGGTTGCAGAAGAAGTTGAACAAAGTCCAATGATTTTTCCAGTGAGATTGAGACCAGACCCACCAGGTCCATCAATGATGAAGCGATCTGGTAAATGCAAGAAGAAAGCACTAGCATCACCACCATCGAAAGATGAAGAAACAGTGTCTACGACTATGTTGCCACCTTATATTTCGCCCGAAACAGGTAATGCCCCTATGGTTAGAATTATGAAGAATGCAAGGTTCCCACTAGTTGCACTGTCAGTACCGAAAGGAGTTTGGGTAATGCATGACATACTCCCAAATTTCAAGAAGATGACCTTTGTTGATCATGACCTACGAAAATTTCTAGATTTGGAAATGGATAAATATATGCTTGTTGTAAAAGATACAGATGATGGCCTGACGCACCTAGTTCCAATGGAATGGGCTAGAGGATTGGAGAAAGCAAGTTTACTATCGTTTACTAGCGAAATAACAGAGGACCTCTGCAAAAAGGTTGCAGAGTTGGAAGCACAGGTGACACCCAACACACCCACAAAGGTATTGGAAGAAAGAAGGAAAGCAACGATAGAGGCTGCGGAGAAGATCGAAGAGGCGGAGGCACTGTGTGCCAAGGCAATCGAGCAAGTTTCTTAGACATGGTAAGCATTAATCGATGATGAAGAGTTAGAGAAAGTCACAGAGAAGTTGCGTACTGTGGAGACAGAGGTGACCTAAATGAAGAATGAAATGAAGAAGTTTCCCTTAGTAGAGAAAATGGGTAAGGCTGCCGAGATGAAGAAAGTACAACAACAAGTCGCAACACTGCGAACACAACAGTAGAAGTGCACTGATAGGGTCGCAGAATTACAGGTAGAGGCAGAAAGAGTTACATGTATTATTCAACCTGTCACTAGAAAGTGCGATAAGTAGTAGAGTCAACAAGACTTACAACATCGGAACACATCGGTTCCGGCCTTGTGAAGAATTTGAAGAAGAAGTAAGCACAAGTACAGGAAGAGACCGCACAGATAGTGAAATCTTCCAAGATTTTCAAAGCAAGGTCGTCACAACAAAAGTTTCAGACTAGTGTGGCTCGGGACAAGCCACATGTGAGTGTTGGGGGCCTGTTGGCCCTAGGAAAAGATAGGCAGAATTCGGCCAGAATTATGCTTGGGAATATGAAGATTCTGGTCGCACAACATAAGATTCTGTGAAGGAAAGAAGAGCCGCGACATAAATATTTTTGTGTATAAATGTAAATTAGTGAATAATAACAAGAATATAATGGAGCAGATTCACATATCGGGAATTTGTTGAAGAGAAATAATATAGCGTATAAATGTAAATTAGTGAATAATAACAGTTTAGGATACATCACGCCTGTAAAATTGTAGAAAATGTTGTGATTGCTCCCGCCCACGAGAACTCGACAATATGACATCACATGGCAAGTAGAATGATACATCCTAGGGATACCGGACGGTTCAAGGATCTCGAATGAATGAGATTCAAGGTTGTAATGAAGAGGATTAAGAACCGGGTCACGTGCAAGGAACCACCCGACGGTGCCACTGGATGCCCCATTGATGATCAACACGTCTCGGAAGAAGAAGCATATCCCCCATGACTTTGGGCATTGGCATGTTCTCCATCGCCCAATGCAGACCCAAGTTGGTGAATCTCAATAAAACGATTACGGTAATGCTGCTACATTTTAGTATTTGAATGGACTTTTGAAAGCAAAGGGAAAAAGCCCAGCTAGGGTGCAACATTGAATTACTCAAGGACTGCTTCTCAATGAGCCGTGCCTTGCTCATTATGGAAACATTGGTGTCTTTGGAGGACTTTCCCTCAACTCATTATGTGAAGCTGAAGAGGATATAGGGGTTCCGGATTTTACAAAGCTCCGGGTGCTTTATGTTCATGGGTGCTCTGAGTTAGAAGAGCTTCCAAGTATGGAACCTCTTGAACACCCAACTCCAACAACCAAAAAATTCTTCTACACGCGTGTCATATGTTGGTTGGGAGAGAAGAAGTACACGTGGAAAAAGTTAATTAACGGGAGTGACGATGAAAGCGAGCAGTGATTCTAAAATCCCACTGGGAGAAAGAATGCCTAATGGTGTAAAAATCAAAATAACTAATTTATTTTAATTTTTAATATTTAATTTTTACATCAAAGACCTCGATTCAAATTTGGAAGAAGAGAAAAAACAATGTTGGCTTCATTTTTGCACCGAGAGAAGCGAGGTGCTCTCCAATCTAGTATGGGGGAGATCCTGTCGCATTAGTCACGTTATGCTAGCTGACATAAAAAATATATATATAAATAAAAATGAAAAATATAAATTACATATAAACTTAAAAAAAAAAACTATCATAGATCCATTTTAAACCCAGGTCTATCAAGTAACGAGAGGGATCCAAATGGTAAAAAAATGTACATCTCAAGAAACTGGATCCCTCTCGGTGCTTGATAGATCCGAGTTTAAAATGGATCTATGCTAGTGACAAAGGAGGTATGTAGGTCCTTTTTATTTTTGCACCAAGAGAAGCGAGGTGCTCTCCAACCCAGTATGGGGGAGACCATGTCACATTAGTCACCTAGCGGACATAAATAAAAAACGAAAAATATAAATTACATATCGAATTAAATAAAAATAAAATAAAAAATAAACAAGAATAGATCCATTTTAAACCCAAATCTATCAATTACCAATCTATCAATTACCCAGAGATCCAAATAGTAAAAAAATGGGGTTGAGGAAAAAATTGCGATCGATTTTTGAATATTTTTTGGGCTCCAAGAAGATTTCTTGGTTTTCTTTGGCTCACGTTCAACCCTTGCTCATAGTGGCTTTCACTACTAGCTCGTTGCTCCTGGAGATTGCCTGAAGTTGTTCGATGGAGGATTGTGAATTTTTGCAGAATTTATTTGCTGATGCCGACTTGATCTTATCTTTGGAAGTCTGCAGGATCAGTTGATGCCTGTTGTTGTGCATCTGTTGTTTGGAATTTGTCCAAGATCAGAGTTAGGATCCTAAGATCATGATTAGAGTTATTTGGCTCCAAGAAGTTTTCGTGTAGCGTGGAGGACCTGTTCTTTTGTGCCTTTGGAAAGCTATCGAGCTTTATTGCTTATTTATTTTCTTCTGGTTCGATCTTTGGGAGTCTTTGCAGGTTGGTGATCCTTGATCATCTGCACCTCTCTTCAAGAAGGTCTGGTGTGCTCTGCCTACAGGTTGCTCTATTTTGAGGTCTCTTGCTCCAAGAAGATTGTAGTTCCTCTCTTTGGTGGCTTTCCCTCTCTCACGAATGCTAGAGGGGACCCTCCTCCTCCTCTTCCTCCTGAATTGGTTGCATCATGTGGCAAGAGGAAAGGGGGTCCATCCTAGAGATTTGTGAAGAAGGTTGACATCCCCTTTGTTGAAATACTCATTGATGGGCCCTCAAACTTGCTGAGCATGGGATCATCGGGCAATTCACTGGCCTCTAGCCTTCTCCTGAGGCTGTCGATAGTTGGGTTCAGATAAATTGGAGGCCCTTAGTAACTGAAGGCATCCGAAGTCATTTCGTTGGTAGAGGCTACTTCTTTTTTGTGTTTGATTTAGTGGAAGACCGTGACCTCATTTTTTGAAATGGACCATACTTCATGGGGCCTCAGGGTCTTTACCTGAACAAATGGACTCCTGATTTTGACCCTACCTAGGATGTTCCATTTGCAGTTTCTGTCTGGGTAAGGCTTCCCCACTTACCTTTACACTGCTGGAACTCAGATTCTCTGGAAGCCATTGGGAACAAGCTTGGAAATTACATTGACATGGCAGAAAGGAAAGACCAATATTCATGTGCTAGAATCTGCATTGAAGTTGACTTGGAGGTTGGACTGCTAGACGTGATCAAGCTTACAGTAGCTGACTGGTATTACATACAAGAATTAGACTATGAGAAAATTCCCTTTAAGTGTCGATTCTATCATGGTTATGGTCATTTTTCCCATAACTGCAACAAAAAATATGAAGAGAAACTTCAAAACGAAAAGGATGACCAATGGACTCAAGCTAAGAAAGTAGGAAATCCCAACTAGGATCCTACAAAAAAAGGTAAAGATGGGAAGACTATGAAAGGTGTCATTGCTGTTGGGAAGAACCGTCCTAATCCTCAGGCTGTAGAAAATACATCTTCCAATCATTTTGTTGTTTTAAGCACTCTTGAAACTTTTGTTCTTGAAGAAGGTGAACTGCAACAACTAGAAGGACATGCCGATGTACCTGAATTCAATGTTGGACCAATGGAACAAGTCGTAGGTTCCATTTTGGAACTTCCTAGGGAAGGTGAACCCTTGCAGCAAAATACTCCAAAGGGATCCAAAGCTTCTCCTTCTTATGCTGACATAACTAGGAAGAAGCAGGCTGTTTGTTCTGACTCCTCTAATGAAGATTCATTTGAGCAACTCTCTAAAAAGGCTGGTAGGAAGTAAAAAAAGGAGACTTGTGAAGAAGAGGCTGAGAGGCTAAGATGCAAGGTAGCTAGTCCACCATTGAAATGTTGTATGGTAGGAGCAAGAGGTCAAGACCCCCAAAGGGAGTAATCACTCCCTCCCACTTTGGTAAATAATGCAGATAATTTCTTGGAATTGCAGGGGATTGGGGAACCCCATCAAAGTTGAAGCAGTCAAAGATTTGTTGAGGATGGTTTCTTCGGAAATTCTCCTGCTCCAAGAGACTAAGATAGAGGAGGAAGCACTTCTTCTCCTTAGCAAAACAAAATGGAAATTGAATGCCAACAAAGTTGTTAGCGTGAGAGGTACCCCCGGGGGCTTAACTACTCTTTGGTATGATGAAAACTTTCACTTAAAAACATGGTTTGTCACCCAACATTGGATCTTTACAGATCTCTACCATATATCTAGTAAGATCTCTCTGGCTCTCTTTCACCTATATGTCCCTGTCAATTTCAACGAAAAAAAAGAATGTTGGAAAATGCTATCTGGTTTTATAGAGTCTAATTCTCCTTCAAATATAGTAGTTGCTGGAGATCTTAATATATCTTTAGCCCCAAGTGAGAAAAAGGGTGGGCTCTGCGGTAAAGATCAACTTCAAGACACAATTGAGGAATTGATCCTTGCATGCGATCTGAACGATATTAAACCCAAGTTTGGACACTTCACGTGGTCTAATAACAGAGCTGGTTCAACCAATATATATGCTCAAATCGATAGGTTTCTAGTTCACAACACTCTGTTGGATGGGAATTTTATCATTTCTTCAAAAAATTTGCCTAAACTCACGTCTGACCATCACAATTTCTCTGCTTTTTGAAAAAGAAGAAGATCTCGGGCCAATACCGTTTCATTTCAGTCCACTCTGCACTGAGAGGGATGACTTTATGGATATTGTTTATCAAGCATGGCCTTAATATGTAGATGGATCACCCAGTTTCGTCTGGGAACATAAGCTTGAAATAACTAAATTTGCTTTGAAAACTTGGGTTAAAACTCCTTTGAATACTCCAACCAGCATCAGGCAAGAGAGAGTGTTTGAGTTATCAGCGATTCAACTAGGAACAGAAGGTAGAGAAATCACAAAATCTCAGTTATCTCTGGAACGGTTTACTCAACTTAAAACCTCTCAATCCTTTCGTCAAGAAGAGGAATATCTTCGACTGAAGTCATGCAGCCTCTGGTTGCAGGCAGGTGATAGAAAAATTGCCTTCTTCCATCGCCAATGCAGGGCTAGACTGTCTCGAAACCATATTTTGGAAATCTCTATTGGTGATGGGGTCATCATTAAAGGTCAAGATATTCTAAAACAAGCTACAAGTAGGCACTTCCAGCTCTTGTTTCAGGAAGATGGTCTTGCTGATGGTGATATGTCTACTGCATTTTTGGACAATGTTCCCTCTCTTGTCAGCACAAAGGATAATCAAGTCTTAATGAAACCCTTTTCTGAACATGAAATCTTGGATGTCATCTGGGCAATGGAGCCGGACAAAGATCTTGGGTCGGATGGCTTTTCCTTCCATTTTTACAAAGTCTGTTGGAACATAATCAAATCAGATCTGATCCATATGGTGACAACCTTCCAAAAAAAAGCTAAAGTTGTCGGGTGTACAAATTCTACATTCCTTGCTCTAATTCCAAAGGAAGTTAATCCTTCTTCTTTTGACAGGTTTCAACCTATTTCTTTGTGCAATGACTCTTATAAGATTTTAGCCAAACTCCTCGTCAATAGATTCAAGTTATTATTAGGCAAGATGATCTCTCCTCTTTAGGGGGGTTTTGTCAAAGGCAAGCACTTAGTCGATAATGTTATCCAAGTCCAAGAAGCACTCCATTCAAGTTTCCAAAGGAATGAGAAAGGAATGTTAATTAAGCTGGACATGAAAAATGCATTTGACTGTGTAAAACTTCCCTTCCTCTATGAAGTTCTTCTTTCTTTTGGATTTAGCTCTAAGTTTGTGAATTTCATCAAAGCCTATACATATAGGCCCTAGATTACGCCTCTTGTCAATGGTAGACCTACATAATTTTTCCAAGTCACTAGAGGTCTTTGCCAAGGATGCCCGATGTCACCCTTTCTATACATCTTGATGGCAGCAACTCTTAGCAGAAAACTTTCAGCTAAAATGGAAGCTGGTTACATCCTTGACATTAAGATTGCCAGGGGAGTGGTCCCAATAAACCATGTTCTCTTCGTGGATGACTCTCTTCTTCTAGGAGGGGCCTCATTGAAGATTGCTAGGGCCTTCAATGTTATTCTTCAAAACTTTTGTCTAATTTCAGGAGCCTTGATCAACAATAAAAAAGTGTAGTCTATAGTTGGAATGTAGAGCATCCTGCCATTCTTCAAATAACAAACTTCTTAGGCTTCCCCAGCTTTGACAAGTGGGAGAAGATTAAGTATTTGGGGCTGCCCTTAGCGCTTGGTCCAACCCCTCCTTCTCTCTGGATTGAAGTGCTTGCCAAGATGAAAGCTAAAATTGTGTCCTGGGGTGGTCAATGGTTAACTAAAGCTGGAAAATTGATTTTGATCAAGTCTGTTTTATCAGCTCTTCCTATCTTTCAATCTTCATTGTTGCTTGCCCCCAAGTCTATCTTGGTTCATATTTCAAAACTTTTGTGCATTTTTCTCTGGAACGACGGCAAAGGAAGTCGGAATAAGATGCATTTGGCAAGCTGAGAAATTCTTAAAAAACCTTTATCAAAAGGTGGATTAAAAATTCGTGACCCCTGTCTGGCTAATCTGGCATTGGGCGGAAAACTTATTTGGCAGCTCTATGTGGACAAATACCATCCCTTTAGTAAGATTTTTAGAATGAAATATCTCAAAGGTGTCTCATTGAGAAATATAACATCATCTAATACACCCTCAGGAACAACTATTTAGAATTCCTGTAGAAGAGGCATTGAAAAATTTAACCAACAACTCTATTGAATCCCTGGAAATGGGAAGAAGATCCTCCTCTGGGAGGACAAAATCTCTGGAAATCCTGCTCTCTCCTCCGTCATTTCGTTAGCAGAGATTATGGATTGGTCAACTAACAAAGGCCTGCTCCGCTTGGCTGACATTTGCTCTTGGGACAATGTTGGTAACTGGGTGGGTTGGTCTTTTCCTGACCTCCCTGACTGTCTTGTCTCTCAAAACAATCTGTTGCTTTCCTCTCTATCTGGTCTTGCTCCAGTCCACATCTCCTACGAAGACAGCTGGCGTTGGGGTAACACTGGTTTTTATTTTGCTGCAAAAGGCCTTTTCAAACTTCAAGCTTCACACTCTTCAAGCCTCTCCCCGACAATTTGGAAATCAGTTTGGTCATCGCACTACCTCCCAAGGTAATTTTTTTTTCATGGCTGCTCTTGCACAACAAGGTGTTGACTGGTGATAATCTGGCAAAACGTGGATTTAATGGCCCTTTTTGGTGTTGTTTCTGCAAATTAAACTTTGAATCGGTTGATCATATATTTATTGGCTGTGAATTTTCTAAACTGGTGTGGGCGTTGGTGCTCCACGGCACTAGATTTCTTGTTCCTGTTCAAAATTCTGTCAAAGATTTATATCTCTCTTGGAATGAATGATGTCCCCATAAAAATGGTGATGATGTTGTCTGGCATAAAATTTGGCACTCGATTCCTAAAATTATTTGGTGGAAACTGTGGCTTTCAAGGAATAATTGCATTTTCAATAACCAGCCTTTGAACCTGCAGATCGTGGCTTTCAATTCCAAAATGTTAATTGCCGAATCAGATGGCAACGCGATTTCCTCTTCTCCTCTGGCTGCTGCGTTCTCAACGTGGATGGGCTCCAGTTCTATTGGATTGAGAAAGGTGGTTTGTATCAAACCTTCCAGTGTTATCCCCTAACGTTTTCGTGGGTCTTAGGAAGAATTAAAAATATTATGGATGAATTCTTCTTCTGCTGTAATTTTTTTCGATGGTGCATCCAAGGGGAATCCTGGATTTTCAGGTGCTGTGGGCTTTGTTTCCTCTCTAGATAGATTAACTGAATTCAGTTTTAGCTAGGGACTTGGAATCATGTCAAATAACCACGCTGAAAGTTATAGTTTCCTCATGGCGATTCAGATTGCTAAGGATAATGGATACAAGTCAATCCAAATCTTCGGTGACTCTAAGATGTTGATTAAAGCGCCAAATTCAGTTGATTGCTTCAATAATTCTGCCTTGAACAAATCCCTGCAAAGAATTCAAATTTATTGAAAGAATTTGATTCGGTTGCTTCCTTCCACATCCTTCGGAATCTTAATATCTTGCAGATGCCTTGGCTAACAAAGCATGCCTGCTATCTTAGGGTTTCCTTAGCATCAATGGAGAATACATCTTCATCCAATTCCTTAATCATGTTTCATTACTGTGTAAATTGTCCTATTGGGAGAGTCTCTTTTTATCTGTATGAATTTGAATTTGTATAGTTTCTAGTCCTATCGAAGTATTTCTTCTCGATTGTGTGATTTGGTTGATTAACAATTATCATTTCACACCGTTGTTTTTTTATAAACATAAATAAAATATATACATTTAAATTAAATATATATACACCTTAAAAAATTAGATCCCTCTTAATACTTGATATAAATGTTATGACGCCCACTAATTCAATCTTTTGTTTTATTTGTTCCATAACATAACGGGTTCCATATTTAATTAATAAACGACTATTAAGATAAATGTTATGACGCCCACTAATTCAATCTTTTGTTTTATTTGTGCCATAACATAACGGGTTCCATATTTAATTAATAAACGAGCGGTCAGCAACAATTACAACCTAGGTATATATATATATAGAAGCTCCACAACATTCCAGAGATCTGTACGAACAAAGGAAGTGGAATTCCGCAAGGGCAAAGAGGTCCATTCTTCAGAGAGCCTGTAATAACTCAATCCTGCTGCTTTCATTCGCTGAAATCAATCCAAGCTCCGCTAATTTCCGCTGAAATAAATCCACGCTCGCGAATTGCTTGTATGTTTGTTTGTGTACCGATTTCTAGAGATGGCGATAATCTCAGAGTATGAAGAGGAAGAGAAAGTCCAGGAGCAACCCTCTCCAAGCCCAGAATCCTCATCCCCGGCACCATTCGCATCTGCATCCCCAGGCCCTTACGATGAAACCCTGGAAGGGATTCTGAAGGACCAAAATGCCCTCGTTTTTCTCGATAACGTCATTGACTTCCTGAGAAGAAAGTCCGATTTGTTCAAGGATGATTTCACAGACAAAAAGATTGCCGACATTGTCTCTGCAGCCAAGAAAAGAGACGCCGAAGAGAAAAAGAGGAAGGCCGAGGCAGTCCGGCAAGAGACTGCTGACAAGCGCTTGAAAGAAGATGACACAGCCACTGCTTCTGCTTCATCCATCAAGAAACAAGAAGCAGCCGTTACTGATGCGGCAGAAGCGCCAGAGAACCCTAAACCCAAGAATTCGGAAGACAATGGGCTCAGTAAGTTGGTCACCCTAAAACACGTTTCTTTGCTTTTAAAATCTTATTTTAAAGAATTTCAAAACTTTCTTAATGGCAAGATTAGGGGAATATCAGATCAATATTTGTTCGTTTACCTTCTACAATGCTTAAGCTACAGTGATCATTAAGAATGACTTAGTAACACTGTCAGTTAAGATCCCTGTTATTAGATTTCATAGTTTAATGGAAGTTGTAAGTCCCTACCACTAGTAAGTCTGAGGCTTTGAGGTTTAGCCCTTTCATTCTAGTTAGATGGCCTCTTTCTTGTGCAGGAAATTAATTTGCCCAAGGGAAGATGTCCTACAGGTGGCATTTGTCAATGATATCTGTTAGTAGTTTTGAGTTACCAATGCAGGCAAGACGCTTAATACTTGATTTCCTGGCCAACTACAATCTTATGCATAAAGCAGCGGCTTGAACAATATTTTTTCACTGAGAGAATCGAGGTGTAGAATAAGCAGGGGTTTGAACAATATTTTTCACCGAGAGAATTGATGTGTAGAGTAAACAGGGGCTTGAACCATATTTTTTTCACTGAGGTGCATTCTACATCCCAGTGTGGAAGAGATTAGTAAAGTACACAATTGAAGTGCACTTTATAATGTTAGTGAATGAGTGGATGAGATGTGTAAAATAAAGCAAATCCAAAATAAAGTATTGAAAGCCCCATATGAACGTGAAGCTTGGATCACGTTCTGTTTCTTTGAAATTTTGTTTTTGGTATGTTTGGGTTGCTTTTCTGTTCATCTAGGTCCCAACTGTAATCTAGGTGAGTAACCTCTTCATTAGTTTTTTTGCAGCAATATTAGATAGTTTAACTGATAAGGGCTTTAATTTTAGACTTCTTTCTGTGAATTCAGTTGCCCATATCAAGATTCAAAAATGATTCCAACTAATGATTCCGACCCTGGAAATCATATTCTCCAAGAGAGAAACATGGATGTGAGCTTCTAAAGCTTGATAGGATGACCATCACTCTTTAATGTGTTGGGCTAGTTATTTTTTTTCACGAAAACGATTTTTTTTTTAATTGATAAAGAAAATTGAAGGCCTACACCCAATTGCAACATTTCAGAAATGTACAATTCCTGTTTTCCGAAAATTCTCAAATCAGAATTAGGGAATTTGATGCAACACACTAGACTTATCATTCAGAATTAGCATTCGTTGAGGAAGAAGACATCCCTGATTTGCTTTAAGATCAGCCGACTTGTTCAAATCACGGAGAATGTGGAAGGAGGAGACCGATACACACTCAATTAAGATAAAGTGCAGCCTTTGCATAGTCACGTTCAGACTGAGATTAGAGAACTTAGAGGCAAAATTTAAAACTTTAATTACGATTTCTGAATCTCCAAAAATTTAAAGATTGGAATGCCCAGCTTCTGTGGCTAGTTGACAGGCTTTTAGAAGAGCATATAATTCTGCTTAGTTATTAGAGAGTTGTCCCAAACCCCAGCTGAAACTAGTTTGAAGCTTTCCTCCCGGATAGAAAATTAATCCACCTGCTCCAGCGTTCCTCGGATTTCCTTTTGACGCGCACCATCAAAGAAGATTGAAACTTTATTCTTCTTTTGCCACCAAGCCAAGAAAACTTTTTCCGAACATCTTACATGCCAAAAAGGATTGATAACAGGTCTCCCAAAATTCAGCTGAATTTTATCCACCTGTGACAGTCCAATCCAATTAGAGTTTTGATATCAAGATGCTTTCCCACAACTTCCAAGAGCATTGCCTTAGATTTAGAAGCTACAAGTTCAGGTTTCTTAGGTTTGCTATTGAAGATCAAGTCATTTCGAGCTAACCAGATTTTCCACCAAAAGAATTTTGGGATGGCTTGCCAAATTTCCCTCCAATCGTGACTTGTAGAAGAAATTCTAGGATACCTATTCTGCCAATTTGCAAAAAGATTTACAGGTTCATTATTTAAAGGAATAGAGACCGGAAGCCCAGTCAAAAGAAGCGCCCAGGCTTTCTGAGTATATTCACAACTGACAAAATTATGTTCTGAAGTTTTTGAAGCCTGCTTGCAAAAACAACATCTAAAAGGGCCAAAAAAGCCTCTTTTTAACAGATTTTCTCTTGTAAGTGCTCGCTGGTGCATGAGGATCTAGGTAAAGAAATTAACTTTTGGTATACTTGGGGATTGCCAGACTGATTTCCAGAACTTTGCACTATGATAAGAAATCAGATTATCTTGAAGAGATTTGTAACCAAGTGCTGCTGAATAACTGCCTGTAGATCCCCAACCCCACGCATCTTTGCAGGAAGAATGAATGGGAGCCATTCCATTCAGATTTCTAACATAAGAATAAATCAAGAGTGCAGCAGAGAATCGCTATGTCCTGGCAAAGCTGGGAACTCCCACGCTGCCCATTTTCTATCACGATTCCAAGTTGAAATGTCTGACAATCGCAGATAACCATTGCTAACCAACCAGCATTTAATCTCCACGATAGCTGGATCAGAGTTTAACGGTTCGTATCCTTTAATCTTATATCCCATAATTTTTTTTTATTGCTGTTTCCAGGAATCCAAAACAAATGCTTGGTAAAAAATTCTGAACCTTTTCTGCAGAGATTCCAGATTGAAGTTTCTTTGGGAGTATTGGACAACTGTAAATTTCTAAGAGATCCACCGTTCAGATGTTTTTTCCAAAAAATTTGGCTTACTGGATGTTTTTTATTGGAGAAAAGTTGCCACAGCAGTTTACCTCCCATTGCTAGATTAACCAACCCAGGATCTTTAATACTCAGCCCTCCTTTAGAGACAGGTCTTTTGACGGTATCCCATTTAACCAAGTGCATTCTACTTTGATTTCCTTGACCACCTTGTCAGAGAAAGTCTCTTAATTTGGACATCTGATCCAAGATCGTTTTGGGAGCCAGAAAGAGAGAAGACTGATAAATCGGAAGTGCTGAGAGAGTTGACTTGATTAAAACAAGTTTTCCTGTCGTTGTAAGCCGATGTCCACCCCAAAAGGCAATCTTAGTTTTTAACTTGCTGACAATTTCCAACCAAAGAGAAGGGTTGTTATGACCCAGAGTTAGAGGAAGGCCCAAGCACTTGACTTTGTTCCAATTGACAAATCCATCAAAGCCTAGAAGATGAGAAATGTTTGCAATAGTTACAGGGTCTACATTCCAACCATACACAGCGTTCTTCCTTCCGATTGTTGATAAGAGCCCCTGAGGCAATACAAAAATGCTGCAAAATTTCTTTAAAAACTCTTGCCAATCTCAATGAGGCCCCTCCCAAAAGCAGCGTATTATCCGCAAAGAGGGCATGGTTTATAGATTCTACTTCACATGCTGATTTGATTCCCGGAATAGCCCCCACATTTTTTTTTCTACAGATAGCTTTCTGCTCAGAGAATCAGCCATAAGAATATAAAGAAATCGCAAGAGAGGACAGCCCTGACGGAGACCTCTGGAAGCTTGAAAGAAATTAGTAGGTCTGCTGTTCACTAAAGGAGCTATCCAAGGCTTATTAGTACAAGCCTTAATTAGGTTAATAAAGGCATAACTGAATCCAAATGAGTTAATAATTTTGTAAAGGAAGGAGAGCTTTACCTTGTCAAAAGCATTTGCCATGTCAAGTTTTATTAGCATGCCCTTCTCATTTCTGTTGAAACTGGAATGCATGGCTTCCTGAACCTGAATCACATTATCCGGGATGTAATGTCCTTTTACAAATCCACCTTGAAGAGGAGAGATCATCTTTTCGAGAAGAGGTTTGAGTTTGTTAGCTAAGAGTTTAGATAAGATTTTATAAGATGCATTACATAGAGAAATAGGTCTAAAATGATCAAAGGTGGAAGGTTTAGCTTCTTTGGGAATTAAAGCAAGGAAGGTGGAATTGGTACTTCCACCAACTTTGGCTTTAGTCTGAAATGCTTTGATCATCCTAATAAGATCTTTTCTGATAACAGTCTAGCAAACTCTATAAAAATGAATGGAGAAACTGTCAGGGACTGGAGCTTTATCTGGAGCCATAGACCAGATAACATCAATAATTTTTTCCTCCGAAAAGGGCTTCATAAGCTCATCATTATCTTCCTTGCTCACCAAACTAGGAACGTTGGAAAGAAATTTTGAGGTTACTTCAGGGTCTACAACTCCATCCTCTCTAAATAAGCTCTTGAAATGAACTTTAGCAGCTTGCTAGAGTTGAGAGATGCCTTTGAGAGATTCACCAGACGAAGAAGATATTTTCGAGATATGGTTGTGAGACAATCTTGCTTTATACTACTTATGAAAAAGGGAGGTATTTTTATCTTCTGTAATCAACCATAAACTGCAAGATTTCAAACGCTAGAATTCCTCTTCCTTCCTAAAAGCTCTGAAAGAATTAAATTGAGCTTCTTGTTCTTTAGCCAGAATGGTAGGGGAGATCTCAGTATCCTCCATTACCAATTGAATCTCTTCCAAATGAGTCACGGGTTGAATTCTATCGTTGGTAGGGGATTGGGGAGAGAGCTTAATCCAATCCTTCAATGCAGACTTGGTGTTTTTCAATTTCCTCTCCCACACGTAGTTAGGAGAACCAATAATTGGAATTCTCCACGCATTGCTAACATTGTTCAAAAAACCTTCTCTATCAATCCACAGGGGATTGAACCGGAAAGGAATAGGTTCGAGTTCTTCCTCATCAAGCTGCAGCAAGATAGGTTTGTGGTTTGAGGAGAATTTCCGCAAGATGCTGGTGGAAATGATTTTATTTACCAGAAGGTAAGAACTCAGTAGCAGAAATTGTTCCAATCTAGCAGAGATATTGGTCGATCCAATTCGGTTATTACTCCATGTATAGCGACCTTTTTTCGGTTTGAAATCGATCAAATCCCAAATTGAGATAAGATGCTCCACAATTTTGAGCAAGGGATCGCACCACAAATTCCACCTTTTTTTTCTTTAGGAGCCAACGTGATATTTAAATCACCAACAACTATAATGTTTGAAAGATTGTTTGCTGCTAGAAACTCAGCCAGAGAATTCCAGCAGTCTCTTTACTCATGCGAGTTTACAGGAACGTAAAGATTAAAAATAGCGAGAGATATCTTACTTGAGGTATGCCGAAGCTCAGTGAATATCCAATGCTGCGTGACAAAAGAATTTACCAGAGAAAAAAGGTCCTCTGTTCAAAGTGTTGCAAGCCCTCCGGATGAGCCCCGAGCACTCACAGCATCGGGGAAGCCATTCTTACAAGGTCTTTTACAGCTTCTACTTTCGAAGAATTTCCTAGCCCCCTGCAATTCCAAGAGACGATGTTCATTATTTACTGGTGGAGGGGGGAGGACCTCCTTTGGAAGGTCTGGCCCGAGTATTTCTGCCGATTGACATTTCTATAGTTGCTTGACTTCCTTGCATCTTAAGACGTTCGACTTCTTCCTCCCGAACAGTCTTATAAGATTTACGCCCTTTTTTGGAAGACCTATCGAGGGGATCTTCATTGGATGAACTAGAATTGTCCGTAGTTTTCTTTTTTTTTGCCATTTCCGCATATGTAGGAGAATGTCCTTCCGCAGGAGTGCCAATATCGGGCTTAGCCAGGCCTTTAGCATCTTCGCTAGTCTACAAATGGGGATGAGGGACTTCGCCCTCTTCAAGCACTGAGATCCCTTGTTCTTCTGGGATGCTCAAAACTTCAAAGTTATTCTGAGATGAAGTAACCCTCATAGCTGCTCCATTTTCCTTCTGGTTCTGTCCGAAGGGATTGCTACCCGAATCCTTTTCTCCTCTTTGTCCCTTAGCTTTATTTCCTTGCTTAGTTGAACGAGATTTTTGAACTAGAGTCCATTGAGCTCCCTTCTCTTGAACAGTCTCTTCTTCAAGATTTTTCTTGCAAGATCCAGCTAAATGCCCATAACCATGACAAAATCTACACTTAAAGGGCAATTGCTCATAATCTAACTCTTGTACGTGTGACCAATCTGCCACATTCAAATTAATAGCTTAAGGAAGCCCTACCTCTAAGTCCACTTCAACACAAATTCGGGCACAAGTGTATTGATCTCTTCGATCAGCCTTGTCAATATATTTCCCCAAAGTGTTTCCTATGGCTTCAAGAGAACTCAAATTCCAACAATGGAGAGCAAGATGCGGCAACCTAACCCAAACAGGGATAGCAGAAGGGACATCTTGATTCGGATCAAAGTCCGGAGTCCACTTGTTCAAGTAGAGCCCCTGAGGATCCATGAAATATGGTCCGTTTCTAAAGATTAAGTCTCTAACTGCTGAGTTTTCAAAAAGAAAGACATAATAACCCTTACCTATCAAATTGCTGCATATGCCTTCAGAGATCAAAGGTTTCCAATTCCTTTGGACCCACCCTTCGATAGCTTTGGGGGATGGCCAGAGCCCAATGAACTGACCAATGAGGCCCCTATCAGCTAAATTAAGGGCTGAACGACAAGGTTGATCCACAGGAAGATCAACCGAGGGGATGTTGTTAAGCTTCTTGATGAAAGACCGCTGATCATGGTTGAGCTTCCGCTTGCTGTCTGAAGCAACCAGTCTGCGGAAGGCATTGAGTTCAGGGGAAGAGGAGGAGCCCCTCCCATCCCTCATGACCTCAAAATCCTAGACCCAAGGCCTTGCAGCCAAGGAATCACCCAGCAACAAGGGCAACTCATGTAGGCAACCCTGCAGACTAGAAATCCTTAAATCCAGAGAACTTCTTGAAACACGGGTGCTGAACAGAGCTACAATCAGCTCCTACACACAGGCAATCTACTACCCAAGACTTCGAGAGCAGAAAAGTCTTCAAAACCGAATTCAGAACAGACACCTGCCAGAGAGAGGGAAAGATCTCTCGATTTGCTCCCTACTCAAAAACCACCAGAAAATGGAAGGCAGAAAACGTTCCCAGCAAAGAAAAACGAACTTCACCTTCAAGAAATTTGGCCCACCAGGAAGATGACAAGAGTGCAGCCACCAGGGAGACCAAAGCCACCAGAGACGGCCCAGAGACAGAAGGCAACACCGAGAAGCTCCTCTAATCCAATGCAGATCGAAGGAGCGACCACCAGAGCCTCCACGCTGCCAGAGCAGAATCAACCTCCAAGAAATACTGGTCCACTCATCAAACGAGCTCCACGAAAGCAGCAAAAAACCTTACGACCAGAACCAAGACAAAGCCCAAGCTGGGCGAGAGCAGCCACCAAACCTGCAAGGAAATTCAAATGTTTCTTGGAGTGAAATTTTTCATAGATGTATATACTTGGGGTAGTTATTTATTAACGAAGACGTCTTCCCAGATTTTTGGACTTAAGAACTCTGTCATGGTGACGCAGAGGACACATCTGGAAGGGCTCTGTATACCTTTTTTTTGAATGTTTCTGCTCAGGGGCTTCTGCTGCGATAGAGTCAAAAGAAAATGTTTACTTTTTGAAGAAACTGGAAACCCAAAGAAATAATATGGGGTTCCAGTTTCTTCTAAATGTCTACCTGTGAAGGCATGGAGAATTTAAAATATATACTTTTCAAATTGAATATGAAAGCCAATCCGTTTCATTTTATTTTTGCGATTTCTGTTCGCTGCTGTTGCTCTAGCAGGATCTGATTTCCTTTCCTGACCGTGTAATTACTTCATCTTTTGGGGGCCCTCCAATTGAGGGTATCTTCTGCCTCGAATAGATTATTTTCTAACTGGGAGTTATCTTGAAGAGGACCTATAGATCACCTTTTAAGTTTTCTTGAATATCATTAAAGTTCTATGGTGTTTTCTATCTGCAGCTCTTTGCATCTCCTTTTGAGGATGTTTACTGAATGGAGTGATAATGAATTGTAGAAGAGTCTGTTGTATTGCTCATGTAATCAATGAAACTACAAGCTATCCATTCTATCTGAATAAGATGGTTGTTAGACACCATGGAATAGAGTCAACAGTGAACGAAGTTGGGATAAAAAAGGAGAAACATTTATGGTTATGATTGACATATATTGATTTCCATTTATCTTCTACATTTAAGATACGGATTGACCATTACAACATTTCATTAGATGTTGACTAATTACTGAAACCATTTTGCATCAATATAGAAACTTATGATTAGGAATAAATTTGTGGTGGAGCGGTTTATTTATGTCTCACTATAGTTCTGATGTTGACAAGCTCTAGCTGACTTCTTGTATCAATTGCCAACAGAGTATGCCAAAGGAAACATCATTAAGTGTGGCTAAAATTAAGTTACTCCTGATTTCATTTGTGAATGTTCATGACAAGATCAGCACGTAGCTTGAATGAGTTGTCTGACAGTTGTTTCAATTTGTGTATTTTTTTGTCCGTTATATTTAGAAAAATGTAGATTTCATTTTCCCGGTGACTGTTTTTGCATGTATCTTATCTAGCCCCGAATTCTGGTAATGGAGCCGATCTCGAGAAGTATTCGTGGACACAGACTTTAGCAGAGGTTGTTGTTTCGATACCTGTTCCAGCTGGTACCCGAAAAAGTTCCATTGTCTGTGACATAAAGAAGAATCATCTAAAGGCAGGGCTAAAAGGGCAACCTCATGTCTTAGCTGTAAGTCATCTGTTTGAGTTTGAGCTTTATCGAATTAATTATTTTACTAATCCAACATACATGGCCTGTTATGTCTTACCGGATGTTAGTGATTGGACATGGTTGATATAGCATTCAATTCTAGGCATTTTTTGTTTGTTTAATTGATATAACCATATCGATTAAAAGGATAGTCATATTATATTTTAGTTCTGGGAGTTTGATGTAAATTGTGTATGTAAATTCCCCGTGAATGATTGTTTTCAGGGTGAGCTCTTTGCAGCAATAAAGACAGATGAGTCCTTCTGGAATATAGGTATGTTTCAAACTCATTCTTGGCCTTTGCTGTGTATCTATTATTCTTTATGTCATTGATTATTCATAATAGATGGTTTTTGTTGATGTAAAACAGAGGATGGGAAGGTGCTATCAATTCTTTTGACAAAACAAAATCAAATGGAGTGGTGGAAGTGCGTTGCAAAGGGTGAGCCAGAAATCAGTACTCAAAAGGTAGAACCCGAGAATAGTAAGCTATCTGATCTGGATCCAGAGACACGACAGACAGTTGAAAAAATGATGGTATGGACTTGTCTTCTATGCTAATTAGCTCTATTTGTTAGACCACTGCAGAAATTTCAGTTATCTGCAATGACAGAAGTGATTCTTGCTTTAGATGTATGATTCATGAATAGTGACTGGCCATTTTCCTGTTCTTTTGCCAAGAGTGGTCTTGATTTTCTAATAGAATTAACTCCTACCAGTTTTTGGTGAAACTAATAAAAGTTGTGATGACAGTCATATTTCTAGAAGCTCCAGACATATAGTTCTCAAAGCTCCTTTCTAAATCTATTTTTCTGGTCAAATTTGTTTTTTTTACTTTATGTAGCGTAGATTGCTACTGTGACATATTTTATGATATAATTGCCTGGATAAACAGACAGAAGTATTGTACAACGTACAGTTTTCTTTAGAAGTGAAGAAACAGGATTTCCAAATACACGATTTATAAAAATCTTTTTAACTTCTTAGCTTTAGTTGAGATCCCATTAAGGAATCTATCTTTCAAAGATAGATAGATTTTTATAGATTTCGTTAAGGAATTTTTTAAGTAAAGACTTTCATTTTAACTACGTTTTTTACTCGCTTCTACAGTATGATCAAAGACAGAAAGCCATGGGATTACCTTCAAGTGATGAACAACAAAAGCATGAAATATTGAAGAAATTTATGGCTCAGGTTTGATTGGTGTCAATGTCTGAATATTTTTTTCTTAATTGCTGTTTTTCAGTCATTTCTAATTTCTAAATCTCTCTCAATGTCTGCAGCATCCTGAAATGGACTTCTCCAAGGCAAAGATATCGTAAATGGATTTTTTAGAACTGTTATAGGGGATCTTGAAGGAAATCAGCGTGCTATTAATTTTTTGTGAACTGGTATAGGGAATCTCCAAGAGATCATGTTGTTGGTTTTTCTTGCATGTCAACAGAACTGATATGATGCATTAGAAGATGCTCTATGCTACATTTTTGTCACTCTGGAAATATCGAACAATTGGGTTCTAGTTTTGTTTTGTTATTGGTGCAATTATGTTGTTAATGATGGTGCATATTGCTCATATTCCATGTCATTTGAAATGTTCAACGTTGATATTTTAAAGTTGCCCATATGGGTCAAGAAGTAAGCATTTCGGTTATTGTGTTCTTAACATTTTTGTTTTGTCTTGGGCCAGAAAGGAATCATTTCATGTTGTATTTTTGACTCATTTAGCCTCTAAGAATAATTGGTGCAGCAAGAGTTGAAACATTCGTTTTACAAATGTATCATATTTCATGTAGTCTCTTGCTCTTTCATTTAAAAGGACGACATCTCTGTGATCAAGACATTGATGACACCATTCCTAGCAAACCCTGTTTTGTATAGAAATTGTTTATTTTCAATGCATTTGTGGATATTTTGAATTAAAAAAAAGTGATTTAACTGTTTTTGCAGTGAAGTAATTGACTATAGCTACTTTCCTCTATTTTATGCATGATAATTTTTCTTTTGCACGAGACTTAGTCCCATATTGTACAAAAGAATACACAGTACGTCAAGAACAGGTCATCATACCCTAACTACTATAAAGGTGGGCCAGAAGACTAGATAGCAAACACTGATTAAGTTTGTAGCTCGATAAAAGCATTGGCTTGTTGCATAATCTTTACATTTGTTTGATGTGCTATCTCTTCTTTCCTTTTTTGCACTGAGAGTAGTGAGGTGCTTTACCGTCCAGTATGGGGGAGATGTTGTCACATAATCAAAAAATTCATGTTGGCCTATAAAATAAAAAATAATTAAAAAATCCATGTTGGCTCATAAAGTAAAAATTTATTAAAAAATTAATGTTGGCTCATAATTAAAAAATGGTAAAAGCCAACATAGATCAATTTTAAACCCAGATCTGTCGAGCACCAAAAGGGAGAAAAGAAATTACATCTCAAAAAATTGGATCCCTCTTGGTGCTTGATAGATCCAGGTTTAAGATGAAACTATGATGGTTGATTTAGTTATGCTTGTTTAATTCACAACTATTGTTTCTGCGCTTATTTATACCTATATTCCCTGAAATCATACTATGATTTAGAATGATGGTTGTCAAAGGATAGCATTGGTGAACATAATTGTTAGTTCACTGCCATATTACTGGTTTTGTTTTTTCTCAGTTTTTCTTTTTGCTTTGCTCATTTTCAAGTGTCATATTTCAAGTGAAATTTCATCTTCACTTTGCTATTGCATATTTTCCTTTTCATATCAAAAGCGTTTTGTTACAGATTGATAAGTACGTCCCTACACTTTTGGTTGGCTCTTATCCAACTCGAGAGGAGATGCCCAAGATAAGATTACTAGGCTATGACAATGAGGGCATAAAGGTAAATTGAAGAGTTATCTCTAGAAAGACTAGTGCCAATCACCAGGGCAATGGAATCAAGGGAACAAGACCAATGAAAAAGGGGGACAAGTCACCAGGGCAATGGAATCAAGGGAACAAGGCCAATGAAAAAGGGGGACAAGTGTATGAAGAGATTAGGGATAATTAGATCCCATGCAGTGCCAACAATAAACCCTAATATGTTGCATCAGAATAGTTAAAATTGCTGGGAGCTCCTGTACGGGGCCTACTCAAAACTATGTTAATAAGGTGTGCCTTACACAGTGGAGTATTCCAAATTCCTACTCTATAAAGATGGCATGGAACAATGTAAAATGAATATCCATGTATAAGTCAACAAAGAAATGGAGTGAATTTCTCTAACAATTCTTTTAACGTGACAACACTATGCTTCTATGCCCCTAATAACAAGTTCTAGCTATCCAATATGTCATTTTGCAACATATCATTCTGCAAGATAAGAAAAAGAGTGCCCTTCAGACCCTCCTTTCTATGCAAGCTGATCCTAAAACAATCCATAAATTTGCCTACTGTATGCTGACCTTAGAGCTGATCTGGGACTGTCAAGGATATATTTGTCAAACATTTGAGTTCATAACTATCATCATCTTCGATAGGAAGCGACCTTGCCAATTACATCCACTGACTATTTCTTTGACGCAGGGCAATCATTTGATCCGCCCAATAATGATATTCATCTTTGTTCAGATGGGGAAACCACTTTGAGTCCATAGGATCAACAACAATAGGACGAGGGATCCTTATGGAACAAAGACACCATAAATTCACTTTAGATTCAAATGGTACAAAACCTCTAGCTAAACCTATCAACAAGGATGAAAAGTACCAAAGAGCACCTTAGAAGGAAGGTGCAACCCTAGATTATCTCTAGAATTTCTAGAGAAACCCTAGAAGAGGTGATACAAGAAACTTTAGTTCTACACTAACAAAAATGTTACTATCCAATAGTTTTTGGATTAGCCAAAAGATTTGAGAGCATAAGGTTCACACCCACTCTGATGACATGTTGATATTTTTAAGTGACTACAAAAGAGTCGGTGGAATTTGGGGAGCAAGGATGATATTTTGGTTCACAAGAACCAAAATTCTGTGGCACTTAGCTCAATAGAGGTAGAAGACATGGTGACTAGTACTGCTTGTCATGAGGCCACCTGGCATCACAAGTTGTTTGATCAGGAGTTGGATCCCACCGTGATATAGCTGTATCAAATACTCTCGAGGATCCAATATTTCATGACAATTCCAAACACATAGATAGCATATATCATGTCATACGAGATAGGATCCAAAATAGGATCCAAAAGGGAGCAGTAAAGCTCCTGTATATTTCCACAGATCAGTAGGTCGCTGCTATTCTTACAAATTGCTTAGTGAAAGGAAAGTTTGAGAGATAAAGTTGGATTGGTCCAAAATTCCCTTGTTAAGAGGGAGTGTTGAGAAATGTATCTGGGACAAGAACTTCTTGCACAAGCTTCAGTATGAATGTGTAGGGAGTAGTTTGAAACATTTTGAGGATGATGTAGAGGATGAGATGGCATAGTGCAATCCACAATGGAGTGTGGGAGAACCTCCATGGCACTTGGTGGACCAATTCAAGAGAAAGACCTGTGGGGAAAGACAAGTTGTGTCTTGGGTTTAGATTTCCTATTTTTTCATTTCCTTTCATTATTTGTAAAGTGACCACTTCGGAAAAGTGAGAAATATTTTCATCTTGTAATTTCAATTAGAAAAATGGAAAGTCTAATGTTAGCTTAGGATTTAATCTTAAATCTTAGCTGAACAACTCAAGATTGATATAGGTGATAGCTAGGGTTGATGATATTAGAGTTTTCTCAAAGCATAAAAAGGACAAGAGAAGTCAACCTCGTTGTTGAAGAGAGCAAGAGAGCACGAGAGAAGGAAGTGTGCTTCAGGAAAAGAAGAGCATAATTGCTAGGAAGACCAACATGAGAGCAACAGGTTGTACAAATTGTATCACTTTTGTAGCTTTTTTGTTTCCAGAGGCCATACAACTTTCAAGACCATGCTGTACATTGTCTTCTGCGGTTGCTTGATTATGCTTCAGAGTTGAGAGGAGGGCAAAAGCAATTTACTGTTTCAAAAAGGTGGAAATCAGAGAGGACATACTGTTATAGTTTTTCCCTTCGCTAGATAGGACGTACATTTCTATTAGAGGAGATTTTTTGACCATACAATTGTTATTTTAAGCAGGCTGCAAAGGTCACCTTGTAAGTTTTGACCAATGAGAAGCTGTAAGTTTTGACTTATGTTATGTTTATTTGCAGAAAGCTTAGAATGTTTAATATTAATTGTATATATATAAATAAGATTTGAATGATGTTTATAGATGAATGGACTAGCTTATATGGTGACTCTTTACCCAATTTCACATCCTTATTAGGCACATATTCCTAATTATGATAATATTCATATTAAATATAATATTAACTATTTTATGTTCACGTCATTGTTGCCTTCTTTAAGACGCTTCGTCATAGAAGCATTGTAGTTTATTTTCTCTAAAAACTCTTTGAGAGGGCTTGTTTTCCTAGTTGTCTTCCTTTCAAATTATCTGTCTTTCGATCCTTTGATTCTAATGTAATTCGAAATCGTGAATACTTTAATATTGCTTCCTCGTCCATTCTTATATTTGTTAGTATTGCATCCCTATTGAACACCCAAGCATATTAATTTTCTATGAATATTATGTTATTCCCGTGAATAGATTCTTAATAAGTAAATGTAACTAAAGATATGTAATATTTTAGTCCTAACTTTTTATTACCGTCCATGTTTATAATTCATGTTGAATTATTAATGGACTAAAAACCTTGACTTCGCTTTTTTCTCCTTTTACTAACTACTATTTATGAATATGAATTGTCAGGACTTGTGATTAATAAGAGCCACGAGGTGGCAATGTCCCTGACCTTGTCACTTGGGCTAAGCTAAAGTAGCTTGTTAATTGTAGCTAGCCAATGCTTTAAGACTAGTAGAAATGGGCTATTGACTTGGAAAACATGTAAATGGGTTGTCAACACAATAACTTGACAAAAGTTACAATAACATCACCTCAAGAGTTTATTGTTCAAACATTTCAAGAGATTTTGCAAAGACCTTGGATCGAATTGGACATCATTTTTCCCTTTCTATGATTTGTAATCTTTGCAAAGTTGGTCAATAATATTATTAACTATTTAGTTTATAATAGGAGTTCCTTTTGAACTTCAATCCATAACTGTGTACTTCATTTCAGCTTAATAGTAATGATGAAGCTTGAAACATGATGAATAGATTGATATTCATACTTGAAATGGTATTTGTGACAATTGTGAAAATGACACTTAACTAGTTTGACTTTGATTTCTTAGTAATTTGCTTATGTGTATGTGAATGTTGTACTATAATAATGTAGAATGCATATCATAGTGTACTAGTCACTTCACAATATAGGGAAATATGTTTTTTTGGATTTTTTGTTTTGTAGATATTAAACATACAATAAAAATAAAAATAGAAATCAATGATCAAATTAAATATTATGATCAAGATCTCAAATACCATGTCATAAAAGTATTCCATTATGTCTAAGAGCTTTCTCCTCCAACAAACTTCTAGGGTTTCCATTAGAAATGCATAAAAGATCACTTTTATATACATCCCATGAGACATTTGTCTAGGGTTTCCATTAGAAATGCATAAAAGATCACTTTTATATACATCCCATGAGACATTTGTCTAGAAAGATGGCAATTGTCAAAGAAGGAAGCTTGGTCTCTAAAGTCATTGACAAAGTAGCATTTACTCCGTTTATGGTTGCACAAAAGATTAAACATTCTATGGTTATGTATTTTTGTCTCTACTACTGTCTGAATTTGCTACGAAGGAATTAACCTATGAATTGTTGTTGTGTGTTGGAGGAGTGCTGGAAAATTGCAGCTAGTGTGTTGAAAAGAAGATTGTTGATGTTGATGTCTTTGCAGATATGTGTATTTCCATATGTGTCTCTTTAAACACATGCAATGTTTAGTTCTCCATTGAGACTAAGTTGGGGAAAATTCTTTAGTTTAAAAATGAAATGGTGGATACTTTTAGTTTGTAAAAACTGTAAGTTCAGATTCTTTGTCCGGTTTATGTAAGGGTACAAGATTGTTATAACCTAAGTGTCAAAAAATTCTTACATTGATTTTGGAACCGATTATTTGGGTTCTTATGGTTATTGTTCTGGGTAAAAGAAAAAAAACTTGAGATTTTTTGTTCTCATCTTATTGGCATATTAATATGTAATTTTGACTGCACTGACAATGCATGATTACTCATGATAACCTTGATATTCAATAAAATATTTTTGGTTAGAACCAATGCAAATTGTAGTAAGCACGCTCCTTTTTGAAGTTCAATCTGCATTGAGTAAAGAATCGAACCACTCGCCAGTCACAGTTGCGTCGAGCTACCTCTTCTACTTTTGACATTGAAGACCAATGTGGACATTGATTGTGGAGATAGTGGAGGTATTTTTTGTGTGTGTCTACATGGAGGTATTACCGATGAATGCATTGGTGTGGCTCGACAGTTGGATGCATATTTGAATTTTAGGGGATTCATTTCGTGTATGGGATTGCTGTGTCAGCTGCGTCCAAGAACCATAGAAATTTTTGCTTGACATTGTTGTGTTGTGTGTGAACCTAGTCACTAAGTATATATGCATATTTGGTGTGAAAAAAGGGCGAGGTTCTTCACTAGTGACTCTTGTTTGCTCCTTGCGCTGAGGTTTCTGAATTTTAAGTGACATCAGTGTTGTGTGAGGCTAGGTGATTCTGGTTTTGAAAGGTTCTTTGTGGGAAAAGATGTGCACATTTTTTTAGAAGTATATGAATATTTATGATAATTTTCAAATAAAGACGTTGCATTACCAAATAAATAATATGGAGAAAGATTCACAGCATATCATATAAATCTTTACACACTATACAAACTTGGAGGCTCTAGAGTAGATAACATTTCCAAAGGCATGGAATTACAAACCGACAGGACCAAACCGGTTCTTTCACTCCGTGGGACTAATTCCTTCATTCTAAAGTTATAAATTTATAAGTGTAGACAACAGAGACTTGATCCGAGTAATACTATTAACAATGCCTTTAACTCGTGCTATATACTATTAACTTGCAATGAAGAGAACTGTATCGTATTACCTTGCAATTAAACTTAACAATGCCTTTAACTCGTGCTATATACTATTAACTTGCAATGAAGAGAACTGTATCGTATTACCTTGCAATTAAACGAATATGGACCTTTGTCGATTTGGAATGGAATTACTGGAAGGAGACCCATAAACACTCTATGAACTTGTGATCCCGCTTAGTCGAATCTCCCTTGGCTCCTTCATTGTAACTGCAGAACAACACATGCGAACATAAGGCAATATATATATATATATATCAAATGTTAATTAGTCAAAATACACAACACACGAATAACAGTACACATACCAAATCCCTCGAAGATCAATATGAACATGTTAATGTCGATATCCTCATCCAAAGTGAAAACAACTGGTTATGGCCTTTTGGGTCGGGCGAGAGCCCAACACGAATGGTGTACTGTGCTTATATGGCTTTTCCTCATACAAGTCCTGATAATACCAATTGTGGTCATCGCCATTGTCATGTCATTCTCATCTCCATCTCCTTTTTATTTTCTCCTGTGAAGCTCTTGGATGTCGGTTAAACCTACTTTCGTTCACTGTACCCATAGCCAACAACATGAGAAAGGAAAAACAACAACTCACCAAAATCAAAAGAAAACTAGGTCAGGTTAAATAAAAAACAACAAAAAGGTCAGGTCCAGGCACATGTGAAACAACAAGGCACTCATAACTGGTTTAATTGTTGAATAACGACTTATGTCAACCCTTATCCCCTCAACGTATTAAGCTAACATTCAGCTGAGCTGTGCTAATCTAATGTAGAGCTTGAATTTTGACAGTATCACTTGACCTATCTATTAATTTTGACAGATTGTGTCAACGTATTAAGCTGACATTCAACTGAGCTGAGCTGTGCTAATCTAATCTAGAGCTTGAATTTTGACAGTATCACTTGACCTATCTATTAAATTTGTAGGACATATGAAAAAACTGGAGCACATATGCAAATTTGGGTGATAAATTAATGTTTGAATTTTGAATTGAATTTTAATCGTGCATAGGTGATGGTGGCGCTGGTATCATCACACACCTTAGCAGCGGTAGCCATTGCATACATTGGGTACAAGGTGAATTCTCACACTCAATGGCTGAAAATTTGCAATAACTTTGATCTGTTTTGCCACCATACGGCTGGCCCTATAGTTATTTAGTTTGTTGGAGACCTAATATTTATGGTACTCACGATTATGTCTATTTACAATATTTACAGATGTGCAAGTTGTGCCCGTTGATGACATTGAATGGGAATATTGTTTCTTTCGTTGTATATGTAAAGTAGGGGGCTGGAAAGATGACGATATGTAATTAAAGACTGTGTCTGTATTGGGACAAAATATCTGCAAACAGGGTTTCCCATAGTAAATATTCCATGGGATAATTGTTGAAAAATGTTCCATGGGATAATTGTTGAAAAATGTAATTACTCGCAGATCTCTACTTGGCTTCCAACCGACTCTATCAGAGTCTGTATAAGCCAAGATCTTGTGTGTCATTCTGACAGGAAGGAAAAGTCCACAGTAGGCTACGTAAGTCAATCGAATTTATTTCAGAAGCTAAGTTGTTAGTTAGGCAGAGGACTCAAGGTGTGAAAGTGAAGTCGAAGCTCAAGCTTCTGTGCATGTGATTTAGTCGAAGAGCTGAAGCTCTGTAGATCGACGAGTTTGTAACGGACAAGTTAATATATGAAATAGTTTGTGGTTGAATTCATGATTATTTGGCCGCACATATTTCCAGATTTACTTCTGTAAATGTCTTTTACAATTACTGATAAGTAAAAGAACAAGAACCCATAATATCTCACCGCGTGAAAGTTCAAGTTTTACGGCACTTTGGTCTACTCAAATCCTCCTAAATATTCGGGCATATGTATTTGATAAGTTATTTGGATTTGTAAAAGTGGGTAGTTTACTTCATCTTACTCACAGGTAAAAACATTTATAAATTTCTTGAGTCTTTAGACTAAGAAACATATTCTGCACAAACTTGGTCGAAGCTCCCAACCTGGTCGAAGGTCGAAGCTACCAAATTTGTGCCGAAGCTACCAACTTGGTCCTATTGATTTGTGTAGAAGCTCCCAAACTTGGTCGAAGGTCGAAGCTTCCAAATTTGGTCAAAGTAAAAAAAAGGTGGTCGTAGTAAAAATTCCGTCGGAGTGAAAAATGAAATTATTTTTAAATATTGACTGAGCACTAAACCCAAGTTTAGTCGGCTCGGTTTTGGCCATCAATAATCTTCATTGGCCAATTCCAGCGGAGCGTTGCCGATTTCCCATCCTATATGATTTGGTTTGTGGCGGGATATTATCATAGTAAGGCCCAAACTTGGTGTTACAACATTTATTTGATTCAACATTGAATATATACAGTATATTTGTTGCACATTGCAACATTCTTAGAATTCAGAATCAACAACGGATGCAGAATTAAGGAAATAAACATTAGGGGCCAGTGGCATTTTCTTCTACTACAAATAAGGTGTAATGAAGCAAATTTAAGTTGTTCACCACTTCAAAATTTTAAACTCTCTTAAGAAAATGCTCCAATGATCCCATCAGAGATGAATGCCTGCCCGTCAACAAAAAAAAACTTATCATCATCGAATGGATGTTCAGTTTCAACAGATCGATCGATTCAGCTGTGTCTACTGGCGGCTCAACATGGTCGATAGGGCATTCCTTCCACACTCAGACTCAAGATATGGGATCTCTTCAGACTTAAGATATGGGATCTCTTCGTGCCGATGCTCCAGAGAAAGTAACGCGAAAGACAAGATACTAACAGAATTCCATCTCCTGAAGGATGAAACTAATCGTGTTTGCCATACAATCTACAAACATATTATATATATGTGGTCATTACTTTGCAGTCTCATTTCTATTTTTGAGTTTGAAGCAAATCTATTGTGAAATTGGTTGAATGTATTGTATCATATACTTTATAAATCTCTACCATGAAAAAGCTTTCAAAACCCAAACAAGAGCATTAAAAACGACCCTAAACCTGAATCATGAAAAACTTTGAAGAAACACAAAATCAACATTTCAACATAGTTAAATTTTTGCTGAGCAACCAGCAGAAGCAACACTTATCTCGCAAGCAACAACAACAATGCTCGCGGCACTTCACATAGCCAGAAATGGAGGTCTTCATGGGGCACTCAATTTTATATCTTTGACACTTTGCCCAGTTTGCTTGGCCAGAATGAATTAATTGCCATGGTTGTCTATTGGCCAGAATAAATTAATTGCCATGGTTGTCTAATCCCCTGGATTGCATTACAAAGAGCATTATAACAGGATTGCTGATATCAGTGACGCGGTCGGGTTCTCATTTGACTAGACCAATAATATAGACATCTAAGAAACTGAAAAAAAAAAGTTGTCCCTGCTCAAATTTCCTACGACCAAGTCACCTGGTAATATAGATCAATATTGATAGGCTTATCCAATCGGTGTGACGTGTTGTCGACTGCTTAACAATTTGTGACCCAAGGTTAGACCAATGCAACTGAAATGAAAGATAATACAATTAACTAGTGGAAGCAGAAATATAAATTTCTTTTTGTCGAAATTGAAATGGAAGATATATATTGAGTTCATGTTCTCATTGATGAGGTCTTCAAGCTTACGAACATTTGAAACATCTAGTTGTTGCATCAACAGATCATGGGGCAACACCTTTGCACTTTCTGCCAATGTTAACACTGTTAGTTGCTTCAATTTGAGCACTTGGTCAGGTTCCAATGATGGAAGATGAGCATCATTAATCTTGTAATCATTCCATGCAAAGCAAATCCAAAAATGTGGAAGATCTGCTCATAAATCAATTGCTCTCATACTTCATATTCACTCTTTGAACGTTTTGTAAAGCTCCGAGAGGAAATTTGCCTATGTCAATGTGGGCATTTTATCTCTTACCAGCAATAATCTTAGGAGGACAGGCCTACATAAATCAATACGAAAAGTCATTAGCTTCAACCATTCTGAAAATTTAATAATTTGTATTCTTATTGTTGGCAATATTTATAAGTTATCAACTGTCAAGAGTCTTTCTAGAATGTTACATCCCAGCATAGAATTTGTTCATATGGTTCTTCTAAATAAGTTTATCTCTGCATCTTCATGCAATCCGATCTTTGTTGTTGTCTATATTTATAGGTTTTATAAAATATACTAGTTCTTGATCACCATGGCAATGAGATTACCGATCCCTTGTTTCTTATTCTCATGTGGATAAAAAATTCTTGGTTGGGTTTAGGTAGTGTTATTCTTTACTAAACTAAATGTGATCTTTATCACAAACCTCATATTTGCAGGCATAAATTTTGGTTCACACAGACCTCATTTGCAAAATTAGATTTCGGTATCTGTTTCGAATTTATAATTTTACATACTGCACCCCTTCAATCTAAAAAAAATTTAAATTATATGGGCACCACCGCAGCTTTTTGATTTAAGCCGAAATACAAGCTGCTTGAATGCCACTTTGCTTGGACAATAGACAAATTATCATTGAGGTGTTGGCCGGTGTATCAACTCAGCGAATACTGAAGGGCACGTATAGTGTTACCATGAACTTTAATGACATTTGGGCATTTGGCTATGCTATTTTTGAGGGTTTAACTTGCTGTGAGTTTCTCTGCACGACTCGGACAAAATAAAAAGCTTACTTAAAGTCGAGTTAGCAGTTTAACTATTGGAAAAGTAGGAATATATTTGGTCATATTTTCGAGAATGGAAAGAAAAAAAAAACATAAAAATAAGATTATAGCAAACACAAATACAAGGGACAAGTCAGTTTTATTATGTACACGTTATTCCTATCTAACAAACATGAACATGAGACCCAAAATCTTAAAGGGCTCTCCCCATCTTCAAGGGATGCTTGTATGAAATGTTTTCCGAATTCTCCCTCTCTAATCTTTTAGAGACTCCATCTGGAACATTTACAACTAGAGTTTAGTATGGTTGATAGCATCTCAATGATCAGAACATGGGACGAGTGGACAGGCCCAGGTGGACGTGATATTGAACTTGTGATTCCCTTACGAGAGTGTTGCTCTTGTTTGTTTTGATGCTCCCCATAATTCCATGGTTAATTTCCCTTCATTTCAGCAAGTGATATAGTCTAGTTTCATTACTTAAAGTTAATCTTGACGACCTTAGAATCTCTCTTATGAAATGTAAAGAGTGTAATTGTACATAAGGGATTACGTTCCGTGCTTTGATATTCCTTCTACGAGCTAGGCATTGAGTACTCCATGGCTGTGCAATTCTTTCAGATATTTTCTTAAGCCATTCGTATATAGATAGTTGGTTATTACTTTTGACGTTGTATCATGTTGGTTATAGCTTGTGATGCTATATCATTTTTTATTAATGTTGTCAGACAACTATAGATTTGTTGAGTCTTGTTTAAATTCTCCTCCATTTGCAAAGTCACATGCCTCATGCTTCCCAACTACTTGGAAAAGTAACCCAGAAGAGTCAATTCGGTGACTTGGTGTCACAAAACTTAACAATAACTCAGCTGGTTAGAAATACATAAAATATTTGAAATCTTTGAAGAAAAAATAGATTTTCCATTTTATAAAAAAATCCTAAAATGGTTAGAAATACATAAAATATTCCAGTCTTTCAAGAAAAATTAGATTTTTCATTTCATAAAAAAAATCATAAAATTAGATTATGCAAAACAGAGATAAGTTCATGCAAAAACCAAATGACTTCAATTTTCATATTCCATATAAACATCTTACAAATAGTGTAAAAAATTCGAATAATTTAATCTTTTAATGCTCCATATTCTAAAATTTATTATGAAAATAGTTCAAGCTTCAAATTAATGTAGAGATTTCAAAAATGAACTTGAAATAGCATTTAGAAGTTTGCTTGGTAACAACATTTTTCCTCACTTGATTGCCATTTTAAATGCAAACAGCATTCAACTCGCTTGTGATTGTTTAGTTGGTATTGGATGGCCTATTTAGCTGCATATAAAATCCTTGGTTGTTCTCCAAAATACATTCCATCACCTCATGATGGGAATGGGGTTGAAGGTCTGATTAAAAAGGAAGTTGGTTTGAAATAGTAATTAGAAATTGGTTTAAAATGGTTGCCATTCAGAATCAATTATTTCCTAAAAAGACACTCATTTCTCCTCTTGGCCTTAAAAGTGAACCAAATTTAGTTCTGGCATGGCCCCATACAATGTTGAAATTTCATTTCATTTTAGTCTTTCTAACTAAAGTTTTTTGAAGTTTTGAACTTTTATCTTGCTGATTACACAAAGTTTGTGAAAAGATAACCCTTCAACTATGAAGTTTTATTAAAAATAAACCATCAATAATAAAGTTTTTATTAAATAATTTAATTTTCAATTAAAAGATATGTTTTTATTGAGCAATTTAATTTCCAATTAAAATACAACAATAGACTCATTTACCTGTAAGTTGATCATGTGCTTTAAAAATTTAGGGTGGGGCAATTTACATTCTACTAACAAAAGTAACATGTGCCAACATTATGCATATGAAGTACATTAAGTGATATACTTTAGAAACAAAAAGAATGTGGAACCTAGAATCTTTTACGAAGGTTATGTCAGGGCAAAAAAAATTGATCAACCAATCCATTGATTTCTTCTTTGGGCCATTCACTCTCCCTTGGCTATAAATGGATAAGAAGAAACCACTTTCAACTTGTTTAGAAGTTTTTTTGTTCATGAGTAAAAGTAATTGTTTCAACCAATTACTAAGACTAAAAGAATAATAAAATGTTACCAAGTTGTAACATATACCAAATAAATCATTTAAAAAAAAATGGAATAGATACATGAAAAGCTTTAAGCAACAAGTGTCACAGCCTTGCCAGCTCGTCGTCCAAATCACCCGTCAAAACCGTGCGGCATTTCCCTAGAGCACCTGGAGGGCTTGACCAACTTAAGGGTGCATTGACAGACTATGCCTTGACCTACAAAAGTGTTTTACCTTAAATATATTAAGTTTTCTCATTATAGTCTTAGAATCATACTTAACCAAGTTTAACATGTACACAACATCGCATAAAAATAGACACAGTACATAAAGGTGGGGTTGCCCAACCAACAAACCCTGAAAGCTTCTTTATTGATAAGATATAAATTACATTAGTGGAGTTGCCAAAAACAACAGAGCTCTGTGTGCGCCCAACCAACTAACACACAATTACAAGATTACAAAGAGTAAGCACATTTTTGGTCTGCCTCCTAACCGCGATTGCACAACCTTCCCGAACCCTCTCCCGAGGTTAGAACTCTCTTTTTGCGACTTGTATCCAATGTCTTTTCGCGTGTCTCTTCCAAGTGCGACTTCCACTTTATATGGGCGTTGAGCTTGGGTGGGAGCGCCCTTACTTGGTGCCCACTCTATCTTCCGTCATCCGACGGCTCCAACCAAGCAACCTCCCCTTTGTTCGTCCGTTGTCATTTTAGCGTTTCATACAAGGGATCGATGCCCTCACCATGCTGACGCCATCATGGGCTGAAGTGCCACCGTGCCCACACTTGGGTGGGTCAAGCGCCCAGTGCTGCCGTCGCACTTTGTTTGGTCCGCGCACTTCTATCCGAGTCACCACCTCGCTGTGGGCTTCCAATGTAGGATGCAAGGTGTGTCGAGGAGCTTGCCACACGCCCACGAATGTTCATTCGGGGAGCGTGCCCACCTTGCTATCATGTCCTCGTGCGTCTTGTGATTTTCAAGTGTGGTGTGCGGGAGGACCCTAACAACCTCCCCCACTAGACTGGTCGCCGTCCCAACGATGCTTCTTTTGCGGGTTCCGTCGAGGTGGGAGCCCATGCTCCTCTTGAAACGACTTGATTGCATCTTTCGATTTCCACAAGGTGTTCTTCCACTCCCAACTACTCTCCTCATCCGACAGTCCTTTCCACTTGAAAAAGTACTCCAATCGTGATTCCTTTTTGTGTTTGTTGAACCGGTACCCCAAAATTGCTTCTACTTCATGATCAGGTCTATCAATGATCATCACAGGAGCATGTGTGGGAACGTTGAGTCTGACTCATCTTCATTAGCTCGACATATTCGAAGTTGAATGACATGAAATACTGGGTGGTACACCTAGAGGTGTTTTGGAAGCCTGAGCTTGTAAGCTACCTTGTCCACCCTCTCAAAAATCTCGAATGGGCATTCATACTTCTGTACCAAAGAGATTTCCAAGCCCATTGGAGGAAAAAACTGCTCACTCCCAAGTTTGAGAAGGACACTCCAACTTGGAATTATTCATCCCTACACTTCTTATCTGCCCACTTCCAGATTCATTTGGATGCGCTCTCCAAGTGAGCCTTAACCAAATTCAACTTTTCTTTTCACTCTTTCATGAACTCCATCGTAGTTGGGTTCGATCCTATCTCTCTCGTCAAAATGAACTGCGGTGTCAACGGCTTCTGTTTGGTTGACAACTCAAACGGACTGTACCCTGTTCCTGAGCTCATGTGCATGTTACAACTGAACTGTGCTATGTCCAACAGTTCGGGATAGTTCTTTTAAATAACGTGCACAAAGTGCCTCTAGGAATCTCCAAGCCTTCGTTAACTCTCTCCATCTGTCTTTCCGTCTCTAGATGGAAGCCCGAACTTGTGAGCAATTGCGTCCTGATTAACTTGAATAACGCAAGCCAAAATTTCCCGGTGAACCTAGCATCTTTGAAGGACATAATGTTTAGTGGCAAACCCCAATATTTAACCACATGTTTGAAGAACAACTTAGCCACATCCACTGCTTTGGATGGTGACTTCATTGGAGCAAATGTCATGTAATTGGAAAAATAGTCTACCACCACAAATATTTCATTGCATCCCTGCACGATGGGTAGCTATGAGATGATGTCCATGGATATGCTTACCCATGGCCTCTCCGAAACCGGTAGCGATTGCAACAATCCTTCTTTCTTCTTTGTACTTGACTTGTCTTGTTGGCAAATGGGACAGGTGCATATATACTCTTCCACGTCCCATCATAAGTGCTCCCAAAAGAAACTCTTCTCAAGAAAGGAACGCGTCGTATGCTGCCCCAAGTGGTTTGCCCACGCTGAGTTATGACACTCTCGTAGCAAATATTTTCGAAGATGAGATGCCTTGGCACGTACAAGCGTTCGTCGAAAAAGAGCAGTCCATCTTTCTCCCAAAACTTGTTCGTCTTGCCTTCCTTAACCTGTTCCATGATGCTTTTGGCAGTTTCCCCCCCCAACAAGTTCTCCCGAATCTTTTGTTGTAAGTTGGACACAACTTGAGCATTCTGGTCAAGAGGCTGTCCTTCCAAGGTTGTGAGCTGAGCTTTCCTTCTCAATGCATCTGCAACTACGTTCAACCTGCCTGGATGGTACTCCAAGACCATGTCAAACTCAGCTAAGAAATATTGTCATCTATCTTGCTTTGGCGAGAGCTTTGGTTGTGTGGCAAAGTAGCTAGCAGCCACATTGTCCGTTTTCACAACGAACGATTTACCCAAAAAGTAATGCCGCCAAAATCTCAAGCAATGAACCACCACCTCCATTTATTTCTCATGAACCGAGAACCTCCTTTCCCGATCGTGGAGCTTCTGAATTTCGTACGGCACAAGATGACCTTCCTGCATCAAAAGTCCTCCGACGACAAAGTCAGACGCATTCGTATGCACTTCGAATTCCTTTTCAAAGTCGGGAAACCACAACACTAGAGCGGTTGCTAGTCTACGTTTAAGCTCATCAAACACTTCTTGGTACTTTTCAAACCACTTCCATGCCTTATTATTTTTCAAAAACTCGGTAAGAGGCACTGCCACTATGGAGTAACTCTCCACAAACCTATGGTAGTAGTTTTCCAAGCCATGGAAGCTGCGTACTTCCTGCACTGTTCAAGGTTCCTCCCAATCTTGGATAGAAAAAATCTTTCTGTCATCCATGTGAACCTTTCCTTGTCCAATTCTATGGCCCAAGAATGGAATTTATTCCTGCCCGAACACACTTGGATTCCTTCAAGTATAGATTGTTCTCCTGCAACTCTTCAAACACCTCTTTCAAATGTTGATTGTGCTCTTCCATGATTTCGTTGTAGACAACAATGTCTTCTAGATACTCCACAACCAATTTGTCCAAAAATGACCACAACACATCATTTATCAATGAGCAGAATGTCACAGGGGCATTGTGCAACCCAAATGACACGACGAGAAACTCAAAATTCCCATACTGTGTCACACATGTCGTCTTGTACTCGTCACTTTTTGCGATTCTAACATGGTAGTACCCTTGTGTCAAATCCAGTTTCAAGAACACCCTCACCTTAGCTATCTTGTTGAAACAATCCACAAACCAATAGTAGAGGATAACGGTTCTTGATGGTTTGCTTGTTCAACATTCGGTAGTCCAAGCACATCCTGCTTCATCGTATCCTTCTTTGTTTGGAATAGAACTGGGGCACCATATGGCAACCTTGAAGGCCTTATGAAACCAACATCCATGAGCTCGGTTAGCTGTCATTTCAACTCCTCCAATTATAGAACCGATAATCTGTAAGGAGCCTTTGCCACAGGTTTAGAGCCCAACTCAAGCTCAATCCAGTGATCAACAGTCCTTCTCGAAGGTAATACCTTAGGTAAGTTCTTGAGCATCAAGTCCGCATAAGTATATAGTATGTTGGCGAGGATATGAGGTGTAGGAATCTTCACGCTTCCTGTATTAGACTCATCCAACAAAGCTGCAATGTACATCTACAATCTCGACCCTTGAGCCACTTTCTTCACACTTAGCGTAGAAAGGAAATTTTCCCGTCTTCCTGCTTTATTAGCAACGGTATGCACAACACTTGGTTTTCTACCACTTAGAATCACCATATTATCTACAATGAATACAACACCACTTGATGTTTTCACAAGAAATCCTGCCCAAGGATCATCTCTAAATCGTTAAGAGGAATCACAGTGAATTCTGCCTTTCTCATCCAACGTCCCAGCTGAACATGTATTGCTGAAGCAACACCTGTAGCTTCTCTTGTCAAAGAATTTACTGCTTTGAGATTTATTCCATAGTTCTTCCTTTTTAACCCAATAGCATCTGCAACTTCAAGCTTCACAAAATTGTGAGAAGCACCCGTGTCCACCAGGGCCCTCACGTTTCTCCCATTCACAATGGCGTCCAAGAAGCACAACACGTTCACCTTCTTGTTGTTTTTCATAGCACCGAGGTGATGGAAAAATCTGCCCATCAACCGGTCACACTTCATTTCCTTTGCCGCACTATGCATAGGCTGCACTGCAGCGCATGTTCTCCTTAGTGCATTCATAGCACCAACAAGCTTCCATACTCGGTTGCTCTTTGTGTCCACATTAGCATTGTGAAACAACTGCTTTGTCGCACGCGCCTTCCTTTGCGCATTCGCAACGTGGTCGAGCTTCCACACTTGGTTTCTCATAGGTTTATGGACGTGCATGCCCCAGGCATGTCTCGTCACACCAGCTCGCAAGTGTGATAGTAGTGCCTCTCCAGGACACGATGTTTCCTGCTAATGCTACCAACGAAGGGCGCATTTTACTTGCTATCCTCGTCGCACCTGCCAATCTATCTAGCCACCCTTCTGACAGCCGCGTTAGCACCCTCAGAGGTTTGTATAGCAACACCGCCCATATTTGCTTGTGTTTTTGTTGGATCCTTAGCGACCTCGACAGCCCAGTTTTGCTGATCATTTCGATGGTGTGGAGCATATTAATTGAGCGCTCTGATACCATCTGTCACATCCTTTCCCACTCGTCGTCCGAATCACCCGTCAAAACCGTCCGACACTTCCTGGGAGCACCGACATACTACGCCTTGACCCACGGAAGTGTTTTACCTTAACTGTCTTAAGTTTTCTTATTATCGTCTTAGCAGCATACTTAACCAAGTTTAACATGTACATAGCATCACATGAAAATAGACACAGTACAAAAAGGTGGGGCTTCCTAACCAATGAAACCGGAAAGATTCTTTATTGATAAGATATAAATCAAATTGGTGGAGTTTCCAAAACCGACAGAGCTCCATGTGCACCCAACCAACACATAATTACAAGATTACAAAGAGTAAGCACATTTTCGGTCTACCTCCTACTCGAGGTTGCACAACCTTCCCGAACCCTCTCCTGACTTCAGAACTCTCTTATTGCAACTTGTCTCCAATATATTTTGTGTGTCTCTTCCAATTGTGACTTCCTCTTTATACATGCGTTGAGCTTGGGCGGGAACACCCTTGCTTGGAATCCACTCTAACTTTCGTCATCCGTTGGCTCCAACTAAGAAACCTCCCATTCTCTAAATCGTCTTCATTTTAGCATGTCGTACAAGGGATCGACGCCCTCACTAAGCTGTCGTTGTCATGTCTTGAAGTGCCATCGTGCCCACACTTGGGTGGGTCAAGCTCCCAACATTTTTGTCACACTTCGTTTAGTCCGCACACCTCTAGCCAAATCACCACCTCGTTGCAAGAATCCAACGCAGGTTTCAAGGTATGTCGAGGGGCTTACCAAGTTCCTGTGACTGTTCATCCAAGGAGCACCCACCTTGCTAGCGCATCCTCGTGCGTCTTGTGAGTTTCAAGTGTGACATGCGAGAGGGCTGTAACAATAAGACCTATAAATTGTAACTTGGAAGTATTGGAAGTGTACAAAGTGGGATTGGAAGCCTCCCACAACAAAACCCTGTTTCCATGTCCTTATTAGTCACAAGTGTTAATCCATCTTAATATCAAAATAACAAAAATAATTTAATGTTTGAGAAAAATTACATAAGAGTTTCATTAAGTTTTTAGATTATTATCAAATTTATAACAAAATTGAAAATAAAATCTTAGGTCCAAGTCCTTGGAAGCCAAATGAGAGCACTTTCAAATTGTCTAGAGAAATGGGTATCTAAATTTCGCGGGTGCTTCTAACTTCCGAGGCCCATAAATGAAACGCAAGTGTGTTTGAAATTCCATAGGTGATGCTTGGTAAATTCAGTAGATGTTAAATTGTTGATGCTTGGTAAAGTTGGCAACTAATAAATTGTTGATGTTAGGTAAATTTGGTAGACGATAAATTGTTGATGCTTGGTGGGTGGTTGGGTGAATTCCTTCTGTTAGCACTAGTGCTAAATTTTTGAAATCTCTACATAGGAAGTTACACCATTTACCCTATAAAGGTCTAGATCAGTGAAGTTGAAGGAGGTGCAAGCAAAAAATTTTCATATCTTGCGATTTGGGGGTGTTCGGGAAGATTGTCCTTAACCTGAATGTCAAATTGAGCTATTCCATGGTGTGACATGAGAAAACATCAAGAGATCCTAGAGTTATATAACCTTGTATTCGATATCAAATATGAATATCCACTCACAATGCTTAAATGAAAAATATGGATGACATGGATCTAGGATGAAGAAAACCCACGATTGACAGAGGCGTGCAGGATCCACCATTGAATGAGCGGGTGGTGAAAATATACGACTATTGAGGGTTTCGTTGGGAAAATATGAACGGAGAAATGAGTTGTGGAGATGCGCGAAGTCGATCAAAGCTTACCATTTTTCAATGGTCGAGATTGAGTGTGGCCCAAGATCAACAACAGGTAGGGTTTTCACGCAACCAACCTGCACGATAGATAACATATGTCATGGCTGCAAATTTGTGTAGGGTCCACCTATCCCAGTGGTCATGATCCTGGGTGAGCCAAATCTGCGGTGGAGATGCGTTTCACAACAAAAAAATGCAGGAGAATTAAATGCGTATCATGGCTGTGAAATATCGAGGGGCCTGCACAGTTGAACGGTCCGAAGGTCAGCCGAAGCAAATCTACGGACAAAAACGTATTTAAACACCCAAAAATGTATAAAAGATAGGAGGGTTTGGGGCTGCGAAATGTAATAGACCCTATACCTTCAGACGGTTGAGATTTGGCGTAAAAAACTGATCGACGGTCATAGTCGACTTTGCGAAATAAATATGCACGAAGTATAGCAAGGAAAGGCACAATGAAATATTGGTAAACCCGACATTTTTGGGCGACAAAGAGCTGTCGGATCTTAGATACCTGGTCCTAGTCTGTTTCACAATGGAAAGGAGCACAAGGTTTAACAAGCTAATGTAGCGCGCAATAGGGTTAGGGATGGAATCCTTGGATGGTCGGGATCTCCCATAGAGGGGATCTAGGGTCGAGTGCTGTTTCGTATTTCGAAGGTGCAAAAGGAGATAGAGGAAACATGTTCGTGAAATGGAGATCCAAGAAGGGAATATCGATGACACATGTCACGTCCTTATGTCCAAAGGCTTGTGGCCTGATGCGTGTGATAATGATGAGGAATGCCATGATGATTAGGAAACATAGGATAAGTATGGCCTTTACGTGCAGTATGGTAAAGGAGTTGAGGGTACTGAAAACAAAGGCACGCCAATACCATCATGAGGAGGGATCGATGAATTGACGAATGTCAAATCCACACACCATAAGAAAACTTGAAGCTGATTACAAGTGAGGATGAAGGTCACTTCCGCCAATAATATCATGAGGTCACAACAGAAAGGGGCGACATAATTGGCATATCCACATAAGGAATCAGATCAAGAGCCCATATGACCGTTCGTGTTGTCATCATGTCACTCGATGATGGTGTATGGGAAGAGCTTATGGACTCATAGTTGAAATCCATTGCCCATCTTGTTATAATGCCCCAATCCGAGTTGTTTGGAGAGACAGATTGAGTAAAGACTCATGAAGAACAAGGATGACTAACTGTTGTTTTTCTAAGGATCCTAGGGTCCTGATATGGGACTTGTAGTGACTTTTTTGCTTGAGAAGCCTGTTGTTTGATGTGTTTTGTTGATTGCTGGGTGCTGTGTAGAATTTCAATATTTTTTGGACCTTCACGCTACAGTAGCTCCAGCCATCGAGGTAGAGATGTTCATTGCATTAGGAAGAATTTATGATGCTGGTAAAGGTAGTGTAAAGATGTTCATTACATTAGAAATATTTTTTGATGCTGGTGAAGACAATGCTGTCCTGGTAAAACATAACACCAAAGCGGAAGCAATGCCTAGAGTTCTCGGTCCTAAGAGCATCCTGGCGAAACATCCAGACAAGGCCATGGACTCCATTACCATGATACATAGTATCCATTGCTAGGAACTGTCGGTCTAAATGAATGTTCAAACTACGGGAGAAGGGATTAGAGTCTTTGTCATCATTGTCATTGACACAAATTTCCATCTCTATTGAAGGTGATGATGAGTCCAAATGGGTGTTGCGCTAGCATGGCCTGTAGGAAGGACCTGCTCCTGGTAGAGGAAGAAAACAAGAATGACAATCCCATTAAAGAGTTAGTACTATCGAAAAATAGGGTTGTCTTCTCCAAGTCTGCGCAAATAACAATGTTACTAGGAGACATGGATACCGGGTAGAAAGCCAAACACAGAAGGGACATAAACCTTCCTGCCAACTGTGAACACAGGCAGAACATGATTATCAAATAGAGAATGAACATAAAGGTCAAAAGCAGAAAGGGTCACAGGGCTAATTCAGCCTGTACACCAGAATGTGCACAAGAGGAATAAAACTGTTAGCGAAGTGCTGAAATGTCACTGTCAAAGCAAGCGAGCCTGCATCACAGATGTTGCATTGCTATTTTGGTCCAGCGTGGTTGTCACAGTGTCTTTCCTTTTGTAGGTATAAAACGTGGTGAATCCGCCACCTCAGGAATTCTGTTAGGATTCGATATGATGTTCGAGATTTGATCCCCAAATTTTGTAACCTAATTAGGCTCTATTTCGAGGTTGGTCTTAGGAGCCCTTGCATTATAAATATAACCTCCTCAGAGGAGGATAAGGGTTGAATTGAATTTCATATTTTTGAGGCCTCTGTGTCGGAGGTATAGCTCTGCAAACATTTTTGGGAGTAGTAATGGAAATGTTTCTCTGCGTTTATGAGATTCATCACGGTTTCTGTATTTAGTTTGTGTTCTCTATTTATGCCATTTTCCATATGTGTTGATTTTTTCTAAATGATTTCTCGTTGTATGCGAGGAATTCGTTTCATTAAGCGCTCCTTTCATCATATGTAGCATTTGTTAAATGTGTCTATAATGGTTGTCATGGAATTCATCCTTGTTAGTTGCTCCATTTTTGTCATTTCCCTTAATATGTTATTACGCTAAAGGTGTTTCAAGGGATTCATCCACAGATAGGTGCCCCTTGTTGCACTGGGATTTTCTCTTTTTCCCTACCATCACTTAAAGATATTTCGCTGAATATAGCACTTACTTTGCCTCATAATACAAACAATAAAATCATCGTTCATTATCTGATGTAATGTCCTTAAATGGTTCATACCATGACTCCATCGCCCAATGGTTTTGATATTTGTATGTCTTTCAATATTTGTTTACAAACAAACTCTGTTACTGACAGAAATCTAGCCTTCTGCATGCTTGTTTAAAGCCATATGTGTATGTGACATACCCTGTGACAAGAGAGCGCCCTCTCTGACTATATTGGATAGAGTGTAGTATAAATATTGGTTTGAAATGGTTACCCTTGTGACTTCCTATTGCAACCATAGGAAAATTACAGGGAGATAACATATTGGCGCCATTGCAGGGGATATAATCACTATTATGTCCTTGGGAGAACGACATTGTTTAGATCTATGAGCCGATTGAGAAGTCGGTCCTAGACACATATTGGTTGTATATGCTCTTGCGACTCCACTTAAAATCCTTTGAAGGTGACTCTATTGGGGAAAATGAGCCCAATATAGCAAGACCTGGAAAGGCATGGTGAAAAATGAGGTACTCCACTGTTTTTCTCCAAGATATATTGTCCTTCCTATTAAATCTCTTCCTATCATTCCTTGGACTGGTCAAAGCAAATTTCCAATGTTTATTACGCTCAGGACAAGACCAAAGGTCTACCCTGTATATCCTTCTTTAAGAATTGAAAATACCCCTTTTCCCTGTACGTATGATTTGGACCCAGATCCTTCATCAGAGCCCCATAAGAAAAATGATCATCCCTCTGAGATTCATGCTGCTACAACTGACCCTGCTCCTTTTCCTGAGTCCCCATACAGGGATATTCAACCCTCATCTAACCTATATTGCCCTTTGTTTCCCTCATAATTAACCCCACTAAGCTCCTCTTCCATTTTAGGGCCCGGGAAACCGTCATCCTTCATATCCACAGTCTTTCATAGCTCTGCACTTCCTCACCGCAGGTTGATTTTGTCTACTACACCACCTTCAATCCATTTTGAAAACCCTACTAAAACCCTAGCAAAGGCTAAAATGTTTTCCCCTATACTTCTCCCTGCAGTGCTGCATAAAATCCCCTAGGGGTATGCCCAAAGAATCAAGCAATTCATTAGGGAGAGGGGGTATCCAGTTGAAGAACAATTAGGGTGGTTTACAGATTGGACTAACCTAGAAGAGGTGGACCATGAGGATGTTAAAGTCAGATTGCTCGCTCAAAGCCTTGCTGGAGGGGAAAGAAGGTGGTTCACCAGTATTCCAGACAACTCTATTTCGAGCTATCAATATTTTGAGGAGGTTTTCAAGAACCAATGGGAAGAAAGGAAATATCCTAGGAAGTGATTTTCCCAATTCCAATCCATAAGGAGAGAGAAGAGTGGATCTGTCTAGGAGTTTCTTGACAGATTTATGAAAGTATATAATGCTATCCCTACCCAGTTCAAGCCTCCTCCTAGCGCTGCTCAACTCTAGTATGCTGAAGCTTTTGATAGAGAATTTACCTTATGGATGAGCGAGAGAAGATCAATCTCCCTGGAAGACATGATGAATGATGCCATAGAGATAGAGATAAATCTGACTCCTGCTAGGGAGAAAAGGAGAGGATAAGGAGGAGGAAGGAATACCGATCACACCCAGCCTTCTCACTCTAATGAACTAGAGGCCAGGATGGAAAGAATGGTGGAAGCTATGGAGAGATTGATGGAGATATATATGGAAAAACATTGCTCACCTCCCATGAGAAATCAAGGCTTCAGAGGATCCTTGTGTGTTGAGCAAATTCAGATTGCACCTGAAAACCCACAAGAACTTACAAAGCCTCCTCTATTGGTGGAAGAAAGGGAGGATAAACAACTAGAGTCTCCTTTTCCTTCCAGTCCTAATTTTCATGAAGAATACAATCAACAGGAGGAAAGTCACTATTTTCCATTATGCTTTGCCTCATTTGTTTTTCTGAAACAAAGATTAAGGGTTTCTAATTGAAACACAGAAAATGGAGGTGAGGAACAATGCCATGGAATTTTTGGGAATGGATAAGGAAGGGGGTAAACACGTAGAATCTGCTGTGCATTCTAGTATTTCCCTTTATGAGCACACAGATGAACAACCAAGGGACATACATAAGGAATATTATAATTTATTTAACGAAGAAAGCAACTTGCATGTTACAAGTCCTGCCTATGGGGGTTTTGCGGAGGTTTTCATTCCTCCACTGTATGATAAATATGAGGATGAATACTTGGAGAATGAGGGTACTAAGTGGGATGCATCTTCTTTCTCTTCCAATACATAATATTTATATCTAGAAGAGCTCAGTTCACTTGATTTTATTGAAGATATCCCTTGTGAAATGCAGGTGGGAAAGCAAGTTTTGGTTTCTGGAAATTGGAGCGAAGTAGTTGATGTCCCATGCATAGGTTTTCATGAACCTCCCTTGCAGGGTTATTGTGAAGAACAGTTGGATAGCGCGTAGGGGAGGTTACAATTTGAGCAACAGTATTGGGGAAAGAATACGACTGAAGTATTGGGAGACTACCCTGGAATTTATGATCCAGTGGCTGAATATATGGAGCAGTCATGTCATGGCAATTGCGTAGAATTTTTTTATGAAGGTTGTCGTGACCCATTAGATGGGCATGTGGAGAATATTAGCAATGAGAATTATGGGGTGGCTATATGCAGTAGAGATTAGAGTTTCAGTCATAGCCTCCTACCATTAACATATTCATTACAGTTTCTGATCAAGCATGAAGAGAAAATTCACATATGGTGTCATCTGCTTGATTGGATTCACTGGAAGTCAGAAGTGACTTGAATGGGCATTGATGCTCAGTAGGTAGGGTAGGTAGAAATTAATAAGCTCGGCATGGCGATCATTTCCTTTAAGCATTTATTTTAGGTTTGTTTTCAGAATCTGTTCAGTTCTTGTTTGCAGGAGCACAACGGGTAACTTACAGAGATGATTAGGATCAACCCAATGGATCATGTGCATGGTATACATGGTTCTTTGCTACCTCACAGGGATGATAACATCCCCGAGTTGGAGCCAGTGTTAGCACTTGTGCTAAATTTTTGAAATCCCTACATAGGCAGTTACAACATTTACCTTGCAAAGGTCTAGATCAGTGAAGCTGAAGGAGGTGCAAGCAAAAACTTTTCATATCTTGTGATTTGGGGGTGTTTGGGAAGCTTGTCCTTAACTTGAATGTCAAATTGAGCTATTCCATGGTGCGGCATGAGAAAACATCAAGATATCATGGAGTTATATAACCTTGTATTCGGGATCAAATATGAAGGTCTTCTCATAGTGCTTAAATGGCGAAGATGGATGATATGGATCCAGGATGAAGAAAACCCACGATTGACATAGGCATGCAAGATCCACCATCGGATGAGCAGGTGGTGTAGATCGATGACTATTGAGGGTTTTTGCTTGGAAAAGATGCATGAAGAAATGAGCTTTGGAGACGTGCGAAGTCGGTCAAAGATTCCCATTTTTCAACGGTCGAGATAGAGTGCGGCCCAAGATCAACGACAGGTAGGGTTTTCACGCAACCAACCTACATGAGGGATAACATATTTCATAGCCACGAATTCATATAGGGTCAGTGTATCCCAATGATTACGATCCTAGGCAAGCCATATCTGCGATGGAGATATTTTTTGCAGCGGAAAAATGCGGGAGAATTAAAGGTGTATCGTGGTTGCAAAATTTCGAGGTGCCCGCACAGTTGAACGATTTAGAGGTCAGTCGAAGTAGATATACGGAAAAAGAAGTATTTTTACACCCAAACATGCATATAAGATAGGAGGGTTTGGGGCTGCGAAATGTAATAGACCCCATACCTTCAGACGGTTAAGATCTGGTGGAAAAAATTGATCGACGACCATAGTCGACTTTGTGGAACAAATGTGTGCGAAGTATAGCAAGGTAAGGCACAACGAAATATTAGTAAACCCCAAATTTTTGGGTGATAGAGATCTGTTGGCTCTTAGATCAATGATCCTAGTCCGTTTCATGGTGGAAAGGAGTGCAAGGTTTAGCAAGCTAATGGAGCACGCAATAGGGTTAAGGGTGGCATCCTTGGACAGTTGGGATCTCTCACGGAGGGGATCTACGACCGAGTGTTGTTTCACATTTCGAAGGTGCAAAAGGATATAGAGGAAATATGTCCATGAAATGGAGATTCAAGAAGGGAATATCAACGGAACAGGTCACGTCCTGGTGTCCAAAGGCTTGTGGCCTGATGTGTGTGATAATGATGAGGAGTGCCATGATGATTAGGAAAAAGAGGATAAGTATGGCCTTTACGCTCAGTATGGTAAAGGAGAAGAGGTTACTGAAAACAAAGGCACATCGATACCATCATGAGAAGGGATCGATGAAGTGATGAACGTCAAATCCACACACCATAAGATGACTCTGAGCTGATTACAAGTGAGGATGAAGGTCACTTCCACCAATAATATCATGAGGTCACAACAGAAAGGGGCAGTGTAGTTGGCGTCTCCACATAAATAATTGGATCAAGAGCCCACAGGATCGTTCGTGTTGTCATCATGTCACTCGATGATGGCGTATGGGAAGAGTTGACGGAATCTTAGTTGAAATCCATTGTCCAACTCATTATAATGACCCAATCCGAGCTGTTTGGAGAGATATATTGAGTAAAGAATGGTGAAGAACAAGGATGACTAAGTGTTGTTATACTAAGGATCCTGGGGTCCTGATACGGGACCTGCAGTGACTATTTTTCTCGATAATCCTGATGTTCAATGTGTTTTGTTGACTGCTGGGTGTTGTGTGGAATTTCAATCGTTTCTGGACCTTCATGCTATAGTAGCTTCAACCATCGGGGTAGAGATGTTTATTACATTAGGAAGAATTTTTGATGCTGGTAAAGGCATTGTAAAGATGTTCATTGCATTATAAATATTTTTTGATGCTAGTGAAGACAATGCTATCATGGTAAAACGAAATAGCATGGCAGAAGCAACGCCTAGAGTTCCTGGTCCTAAGAGTGTCCCACCGAAACCTCCAGACAAGGTCTTGGACTCCATTACCATGATACATAGTATCCATTGCTAGGAACTGTTAGTCTGAATGAATGCTTCGAATAAGGGAGAAGGGATCAGAGGTCTTTGTCATCATTGTCGTTAATAGAAATTGTCAACTCTATTGAAGGTGATGATGAGTCCAAAGGGGTGTTGCGTTGGCATGGCCTGTAGGAAGGACCTACTCCTAGTAGAAGAAGCAAACAAGAATGTCAATCCCATTAAGGAGTTAGTACTGTCCTGAAGTAGGGTTGTATTCTCCAAGTCTACGCAAATAACAACGTTACTAGGAGACATGGATACTGGGAAGGAAGACAAACAAAAGAAGGGACATAAACCTTCCTGCCATCTGTGAACATGGGAATAACATGATTATCAAACATAGAATGAACATAAAGGTCAGAAGAAGAAAGGTTCATAGGGATAATTCATCCTGTATGCTAGAATGTGGGAAAGAGGAATAAAACCATTAGAGAAGTGTTGAAACGTCACTGTCAAATCAAGTGAGTGTACATCCCAGATTCCGCATTGCTATTTTGATCCAGCGTGGTTGTCACATTATCTCTCCTTTTGTAGGTATAAAACGTGGTGAATACCCCACCTCAGGAAGTTTGTTAGGATTCGATATGATGTTCGGGATTTGATCCCCAAATTTTGTAACCTAATTAGGCTCTGTTTCGAGGTTGGTCTTGGGAGCCCTTGCATTATAAATATAACCTCCTCAAAGGAGGATAAGGGTTGAATTGAATTTCATATTTTTGAGGCCTCTGTGCCGAAGTTGTATCCATCAATATTTGTATTGTACTTTCATTGTGCCCACACATCACTTGTAAGCATTCTCCTAAGATGCAACTTTTGGGCACAAATGGACAACAAAGATAGGGAATTTGTTCAAAAGTTGAGTATGATAATGCAAACAAGTTCCTTGTTATAACATGTCTACAAAAACAATAGTTTTTAGAGAACCATGAACACGAAAACATGTTTCATTATTTATTTATATCTCTTTTGCAGCATGAATATATCATAATAACATTTTTGAGCTGCTAATTTAATGAATATTCATGATTTTAAAAACACACTTAGCCTTGTTTGTAACATGTTCATACTTTTCTAGTTTGGAATTTGAAGAACCCCATTTCATGTATCTTTATTTTTAGCGAATAGAGTTACAAAAAACAAAAAAAAACAAGATATGATTTACGACTAGAAGATCACAGTCAAATCACATATAGGAAAGACAATAAGAAGGGTTCATCATCAGAAGGTGCCAGAGTTGGATGGAAACTACATTTTCAAAGGAGATACACCATTGAATTCTATAGAGACGCCAGTGAGTGTTGCAAAGTTAAGGGATATGAGTGTAAGTGATATATTTGCAAATGAAAAGTCAGTATATCAAGGTTGTCTTCGAGGAATAAGGAAACCCCCAGGAGGATAGAGCAACATTGCTATGGCCTAAATAAATATTTAACTAAGGGTATACCTAGATTGATTAAACTTTGTAATGACCATGATGATTAGGATGATGGTGATAGGTGTTTTTTTTAAGTATTTGGTGTTGTTTTGGGTTTATGGATTTTATTTGGGTTAGCCAATTTGCATGACAATTTCAAGAACATGCAAGCAATCTGGTGGGTGGATCCTTCTATAGGCAACTATCGAGAGCGTCAACTACTAAAATGATATTCCTAGATAAAATGGAAGTTGGTGCGAAGATATGAACTATAAGAAACCGTGCACCAAAAGAAACTATACTAATGCAAGCTTGTTATGTTGAATCCTTTAGCCTTTGCAACTTAACATTAACTTGAAATTTAGTTTTTCTTTGGAGATGGTTGTGTTTAACTCATTGTATTTGTGATTTCGAAAGAACGGTAGGCAAGACATAATATAGAGTATTTTTTGGAATTGATTGGGAAATGGGAGGCACCTGATAGGAGGTAGCGTGGTGGTAATATGACGATTTCTAAGTCGAGGGTCCTCGGTGGCAATACCGTGGGTCATTCCTACATGGGAATTAACATTGTCACACATGGTGGAGACAAGATTGGAGTAGATTTGGGTGCCACAAATAAAGGACCCATACTTAAGGATCCATAGAAAACACTAGAGTTTGACATAGTATGACAAAACAAGCTATTTGAAGGTTGTGGTTGAGGTAATGCAGGGAATTTTTCACTTCCACAATGCAATTGATTTGGATGTAGGCAATAGACAACTTTCCATACTTTTTCGCTTAGCCAATGATTGAGTATACCAACGAATATAGGAAATAACAAGTCTAGGAATGGATGAACGATGAGTGATCTATGGCCAAGTTGACGGGTTACTCGGGCGGATAATAGAACCACCTATAGAGGAATAATATAGGCCCTTGCGCAATGTATAGAGAAAATGGTTGGGAAATTAATTTGGATTAAACACATTGATTGGAGGATATGAAGTTCAAGAAGTTATGCTTGACCTTATTTTGGACATTAACATCTGACCAAATAAATCATGGGAATTCATATAACAACTAAGGTTTGTATACTTATCAATTCAATTGTGATTGGTGAACTAGTAGTGCATTTTCCCCATTGGTATATTGGAGCCGAATAAATTTTATCTGGATAATGTGAAGACTTATGTTGATTCTAATTTCATTGAGATACTGGATGACAAAAATCCCTACCTATAATTATTAGGGATCGAATGGGCATTTAATATTGATGTAAATATGAAATAGAAACAATGGTGTATATTGTTTGAAAGAGGTTGTACTTATTCTGTCTTCATAGAACACATGAAGAATACATAGAAGGATGAATGGTTAACATAATTATACAACCTTGAAATATGACAGGTGGATCTTTGTTATTTTCAAACCTGAAGCTGATTTGGACCTGACAAAAAATTCAGACTTTTTTTATATTGAAAAGGTTGTGTTTGTAAGGAATATATAATATTTTTATTTTGGAGTTATTTTTGTATCTCTTACATGCTTACAATATGCAAGTTAGAATTGAACTTATACAGAGATGTATGTGCTCTCTCTTCCACACTCATACATTCTATCTAGTGGATGTAGATAGATCTCAAGGAGCCCCAATGCCTCTTGTTTTTTACACCCTTGCAGGTTATTGAAGTTGAAAGAATTTGGAGTAATTTTTCAGTGCCTCTTGTTTTTTACACCTCTGCAGATAATTGAAGTTGAAAGAATTTGGAGTAAATTCTCAGCATTAAAGCATGTAGTAAATATTTGAGATGCAAATAAGTTCCTTCAATCGACATTTCCAATCTTTGTTACAACAATGACTGATAAGGTGGTAAAATGGGGTCGGTCAAAATGGTGAACCTAATGCATGTACAGAAAGAAACATGTGTAAACAAAAGAAACAAATCCATTGGTAGGGTAGTCACTATGAAATCCGTGGTTTCTTTTTCAATTGGTCCCTAAAACAAATGGAAAGACATGAGTGATAAAAAAAACATTGGTTGTAGATGTCACTTAGAAAAAACTCACTACTATGTTCTTTTACCAAAAAACTTGAATACAAGAGTATACTTAATTACTGTTCAAATTAAAGAAGATTTATGCATTTCATTTAAAAAAAAGTGTTTTTGACTCTTTGTGTCAACCACTAGATCATAATATGATAGATTTTGCATTTCATTATTTAAACAATTTATTACTTTGAGTTGCTTATGTCAAAAATGTTAAAAAGAAAACAAATAATAATATACTGAAATGCTTCAAAAGTATAATAAGGAGGATCATAGTATATATAGGGAAGTTTAGAACACTGTATATTGGGAAATTAAGTGGTGATGAGATAAACTATGGAAGAATAAGGTGTTTATGAAGAGAAAATTGTTTATGGTTAGTATTGAAAAAAAAGGTTTTTACTCGGGAGATGCTTCAAAAGTATAATAAGAAGCGTGTTAGAATATGTATTTTGTGTCAAATGGGAGCATAAACTAATATTGTTTATCTACATGACCTGATTCACTTGCATAACACATATAATCAGAACTATCATCAACATCATCGTTGCTATTTGCATAATCATATTCAATAGCTTATTGGACTCTATTGTGTATTTTCTTACACTCTCTTCTAAATTGCTCAAGAATTGCGCTAACTTCTTGAATTGAATCCATGGTTGGAAATACTAGAGCACGACGATTGTACTTTTTGATATTACTGTTATGCTTATTTGCGGAAAAGGTTAATTTTTTTAATATACTTTTTTTCCCCGTAGAAAAAAAGCGTAATTTTATTAAAAGTAATGAACTTACATCTGTAGAATGTATGTGTTTATAAATTTACAAGAACTATTTCATGTTTCTGTTTACATGTCTTTTTCTCCTCATAGTTTGATTTTTATCAGCAAAGAACAAAAAAAACTGAGCCTTCTATTGCTCAAATATTTGTCAAGATATGCCCCTGTATAAATGTTTGTTTCTGTAAAAAGCAAGAAAACAAAACAAAAAATGAGCTTTCTATGTGGCTCATATATATTCCAACGACAAATTTGTATTAGTCGTAGTGAGATTACGCAAAACCATGTCTATGTGTAAAAAATAGAGTTAACCCTGTTGCGGTTCTAAGAAAGGTCCATGATAAAATTCATAGAAATCTCCTGCATTAGTCTTTGATATATTCCAAGTTCCATGTTCCATCAAAAGCCATTTCTTTGAGAGCTTATCTGCTTCAACATTCCTTTCCCTATACACATGACAACAGATTATGGAATCAAAATTTTCCATAAGTCGATAGTCTTCTTCAAAAATTGGACTAAGATTTATAATTCTGCAGTTTTGAATTTTGTTCACCCAGTTGATTACCACCATTGAATCTCCAAAGATTTGAAGATTTATGCAATTTTTATCTAAAGCAAAACAAAGAAGGAGTTTGAGGGCAAGTAGTTCAACAAAATTATTCGTTTCCTTCCCTAATCCCACTTTTATTTTGAAATGGTGAATCTAAGAGAGGAAGAGGACCGCTCCTCCCCCACAATTGAGATCCTGAGAGGCTCCTTAAAAAAAATCCCATGGAAACGTGAAATCTATGTGTTCTTCAGAGATGATGCAGACAACTGGGGTGTCTTTGATTTGAGGGAAGTATGACAAAATATCTAGCCCCCGTTTTGCAATGATTTCTGGCGATGAAGCTTTGTCCTTAAAGATGGTGGCATTTCTGGACAGCTAGATGCCCCATATGTGTAAGAGGGGCATGGGTTTTATAGAGGCATAATTATTTGAGTTTGTCCATGTTTTCCAGGTCTCTTCCATATTTTGACCATGCCAGGCCAGGTTCATATTTAGCAGAGATTTAGAATAGTTGCATATTTGTGCTATGAAAGGGCATGAAATAAACATATGGGTGATGTTTTCGTCCCCATTTTTGCATAAGGTGCACCAGCCCGATCCTTCCAAGGTGCGTTTTTTCATTCTGTCTTAGATCGGAATTTTGTTTGCTAGTGCACACTACATGAACAATTTTTATTTTAGAGGACAATTTAGCTTCCAAATACTTTTCTTCCACCACAAAGGGTCTCCTTGATGAGCTATGGCACTTAAGTGTTGGTACACTGTCTCGGGAGTGTAAATACCATGAGACGTATGATCCCATATGAGCTCGTTCGGAGAGTCGATGAGCCTAATATTTGTAGCTTTGAGAGAGTTTGTAAATCTGATCTATTCTGCAATCTAGTGGATTGGAAGCTCCAGAGCTCTAGCCCCCTTCCATCCTTGCTGCCATATATTTGTGGATCTAGGGTCAGCTGTTTGATTAAGGTGGTAGTATCCTTTTTGAAGTAGGTGGTGAATGAGTTTCTGAGGAAGGATATGTTGATTTTGATTTTTGGGCCGGGTATCCACACCTGATATCACCCGAAGTTGTTACCTACTTTCCAGGCTAGCCCATTTTTAATGAGAGGAAAAGCATTGCAGATGGATATCTAGATAATTGTACCCGGGGATGAATTTAGGAAGGCGACGTTTCTTATCCAATTGAGGACGGAGTCATGGGAAATGTAATTTTTACAAACATCTTCAGTCCAAAGGCTTTGTGTAGAAATGACCCTCCAACCTGGTTTTGCAGCTAGGGATATTGCAAAAACTTGGATGTAAATTTTTTTAATATATATATATATATAT
>LPNX010326838.1:76482-191912 GCA_001517045.1 Pseudotsuga menziesii
TACCCAAGGTCACATCCTTACTAAGACAAAATATTATTAAATAGAATATTGACTATTTTATGTTCGTAACACACTATGTCTGTAATTTTTTTTTGCTTCCACTTTTTATTTTCCTTCTATTGTGTGACTGTTGCAATTTATAGAAATTAATTTGTGTTTAATTAAATACAACATTTGAGTTATTTATTAAGAAAAATATTAGGGAAACAATCACCCAAGGTTAGGAAATTTGTTCCTAACCCTCTGCATATGAATGAAGGAGTGTGTTACTTGTTCCCCACATTATTTATTTTCAACGTTGGTTCTTTCTCGTGTTAGGAAAAAGTATCAACATCTTTCACGAACATAATTGTGCTTAATGAATATTTGATTATTTCAAGAACTTAATTTTTTCCTTCTTTTTGTTAAGGGTCATGTGGGGTTGTGCTTCATAGCATTCATCCACTCCATTTATTAAGTTGTAGAAAGAAATAAAATTTGCTATTTGACAATGAGGAGTGCCATTGATATAAAAATGGAGGGTGTTCTTTGATTCCCATAAGATTTCCCCTCAATTTTTTCTCCCCCTCTCGAAGGAAAAAGTGATAAACATTTTTCTTGTTGGTAAGACTTTATTTGAGATATTCTTATGGAAGAACAAGGACAATTGGAAAAAAAGGAAACCTTATTTTTGTTTGATTGGTGTGCTCGTGTATCTATATGAGCTAATCAATATTAGAGATGACGTGTCCTTAAAGAATAATCACATTTAGTTGTAAAAGACGCATGAGATACCAAAGGATGTCTACAAACTTGCTAGAACATGTTGATATATGGTTAACGATATTAATATTTTTCATCCTAGGGGTTTGAATTGTTGATCCATATTGGGATGTTTAGACACATAGGAGTTAGTTAATATGAAGTTGGTCTAATATGTCTCTAGGTCAAGTATGTTTCTTTAGTGCGCATTTGTAGTTATCTAATTTGACAGTCATCAATATGTTCTAGACTTAAAGTGATTTGATGGTTCATCTTCTCTTTGATACTTAACACACGATTGTTCCATGATCTCTATATGTAAAGAGCATGGAAGGTCATTAGATTACGATCAATTATGAGAAAAACTCATATGTAAAATATTTTCCTTTTGTATTATTATATTGCCTTGATTGGACACATTAGCCAGTGTTGTGGACTATTTTTCGTGTTTTAACATTGTAGTATACTACTGTACTGATATTTTATATGTTTGTGTGAGTGGTTTCCCAAAGGTGTTTGACCTATGTCGATAATTCATGTTTATCAAAAAACCTCTCAGGCATCCTATTCAATATTTGACTAGGTGGAGATGAAAGTGTTGAGAATATAGTTGTCATTGATTCCGAAGGAGTTCAGGAATGACAAAGGGATAACCAATAGACATAATAATAGGATGAACTTAGTAAAAGACAAAGGATCCATTACGTGGATTGTCAATCGATGTCAAAGGAGTTAAGAAATGACAAAGTAATAACCAATAAACATGATGACAGGGTGAACTTAGTGAAAGACAGAGGAATTACAAAATCGAATAGAAAATTAGTAATAGGGTTGATGACGGGGGAAAGATCCGCAAAGCGAGCAATGGCAGATAACAGTTCGAAGTGCCAAGAAGATTTGGACGGATCCACAAATCAAGCAGTGGAAGCGCCAAAGAAGATTTGGACATCCCAGATCATTTGAGAGACAAAGATCAATTGTCTATAATAAGATCCACAAAATAGATATGCATGGAAAATAACATTCAAGAAATTTGGAAAAACTGCAATCCACAATCTACATTTGATCTAAAATATCGACGATTAGGAAAGAATCCACAAGAGATCGACAATGCGGAAGAAAGATTGTGGAAAGGGAATTGCTGAAGTATTTTCAAGAAATTTGGAAAACCCACAATCCATTTCTGATCTAAAGATCAATGGTCATGGAAGAGTCTGCAACAAATCAACGGTGTGGAAAGATTGTTGTGGAAGGACAATTGCAAAAAGCTAAGGAAATTGTAGAAAGATGATCACATAAGGAAATTTTTTTATTAGATCGACGAGTAGAAAAGAGTCCGAAATGGATCAATGACTCGGGATGGTTGTAGAAAGGATCTATTGCAGAAAAAGGAAAATTCAGAAGAATTTCTGGTGAAGAATTATCATTGCGGAGAGGCAATTCTGGTAATATTTTTTGAGGAAAGGTATGACTAATAAACCTAAATAGAGTTAAAGAATTGTTAAAACGAAGAATTGATTTTTCATAAAGAGTCACGATCTAAGAATGAAAAGGCGCAACGGTGAAGAGATGCATTCACATAAAACATGTTAGAGGGTATTTATAGACATAATGATGAATGAGAGAAGTAGTCTCTGGAGTCCAAATCGTAGCAACAACTAGAAAAAGGTAGAGACCAATGATGTGAAGAAGTATTTGTGACAGATATTGAAGGGAAAAGACTTATGGAAGTTTATAAAAACATACTAGGGTGGTAAGGTGGTGCTAGGGCAGGCTACATGCCTGCAAGGGGGTTGTAGCGTCCTTCGAGTGGTAGCTAGTAAATAGGGTTTCGTAGCATCCTTTAGTAGTAGCTGATAAACTAGGGTGTTGTAGCATCCTTTCAGTAGCAACTGATAAACTAGGGGGTTGTAGCCTCCTTCCAGTAGTTGCTGTTAAATAGGGTGTAGTTGTGATGTCCCTGAACCTTGAGATAAGGACAAAGGTACTAAAATAAAGACTAACTAAAGTTTAAGAATAATGGATATAGATAAATTACTATTGATATGACTAACCATTCACCCAAATAAATTAAATTCTAGAGATTGAATTATAACTAAAGTTTGCGACACTTAATTATTTAATTACACCACTTAATTAAATAATTAATTGTGACACTCAATTAATAATTTCCAAAGTGCAAGCTAAATCTCATAATTGAAACAAGAACATAAATAATACATGACAAACATCATATTCATTGTGAATAGATAATTTATGTATTTTGGATTTGTTTGATAGCATATTTTATAAAGAACCAAGTATTGATGTCATTGATTATTTTCAAATTAATCTACTTTTTTGGTGTTATTATGTGTGTGCTGTTAGTGAGCATAAAAAGTAAGGAAAAAAACATACCATGGAGAATGCATAGGCTGCAATATACAGTCACACCGAAACCATAGAAAACAAGAACACCGACTGCAACTACAACCCTCAAAATCGGCTCCCGATGACTGTCCCCTACAGTCATCTCTCACTAAAAAAAATCATATCGTATGGATGCGACCCTTTAGCCATCAATTAATTTTACATATAGAATACATCTCTCATCCTTATATCTGCAACTAAGAACAATTATGCAACCAAATGATTTACAATAAAATGACAGGTGCGCTCATCTTGGCACGGGAAAGCTATCAGACCAAAACAAACATATCTTGGTCATCCGAAAAGCTTTTTCAATGAAATGAAAAGTGTTGTTCATTGGAAATGCTGCTCCAGACGCAATGGAACATGTATCACAACACAAAAATGAGCATATATGGTTGAATAATATCACATGGTTGCGCCCCTCTCAATAAAATAGAGCCAAAATTACAATTTCCGGTTATGAAGAAGAAGAATAGAAAGAAGGTAACATGAATAGAAACTAAATTCCATACTATATGAGATTCATCCTTCCTCCATGCAGATCCTAACATTCAATACATGAACACTTAAATAACCAATCAACCACCATTGCACATATACCAAATAAAATAATGTAATTAAAACATAACATAAGAGAAATACTTATCTCAAAATATAAGCAACTCGCTACAACAGGACAACTTTCCTCCCAACCGTAGACACCGTCAAGCCTTCCTCGCTTGAACAGTTCACCCTCAAGCTGAGACCATGGATCCATGGGTAGAGTCTCGCTTAGTCTCACTACTCTCGAAGCTACCTCTTTCGAGAGACACAATGCTTCCCACTACTATTTTCCTGGTTGTCTCCACTGCCTATGTGATGTGACCTAGCTCGCCATTCCCATTTCCTGGATTTATGTGTGAGAACCTGGACTAGTAGAGTGATATAATGGAAGCAAAGGGAACAAATAGACTCACTCTAATTATCAACACACTCTCAATAATATACACATTCCCAAATCGGTTAGATAGCATAAATCACATGGTCTAAAGCTCAAGATTAACTTCAACAAGGAGATGTCATATGGAATTATAGCATAAGGAGGACCACTATAACCTAAAGGGATCAACCCAAATTAGAGAGAGGTAAGGTTTAAGATTCATCATGGATAATTAACTTGAATTGGTGGAGTGGTGGATTAGTGAAAATATTCTCTTTACCGAATTAGCACCATGAGGAGGAGTTACCCAAAAACTAAGGAGTGGGGCCATGAAGAGCACATGGAGGCACACTAATGCATAAAGGGGGTTACAAAATATCAAGGAGGTAGAAATATGTGAGAGAGGGCACACAATAGGGTAATAAATATCATGGAAGCACAAACATAGGATAATCAATGCATGGTGTAAGAGTGGAATCTAGAAAATAGCTTACAACCCTAAAAACTAGGAAAATGGCTCATAAATGACCATAAACACATAAATGTGAGGGAATATTTTCCCAAGGAGGGTTCCCTAGGAAATAGGGGCCCACTAAGGTGTGCACAATATGAAAAAATATCTCCATAGTCCATAATTATTGAGAATAGGGTTCGTTGTACAAGGTTTGGGTGACGAACATTATTAATCTCNTTAACAATAAGTTATAAGGTGATAGGGATGTCCCCATTCCCCATCACTTTGTGGAATCCATGGTCCCCCATACTTGTTTAGTTTCCTTTGTTGAGCCAGTTGTTTATTTAATCAATCATTAACAATATTCAAATATAGCAGAGATTCTAGTCATAACATTAACATTAATAATAGTGCCAAAGTACAAAGTCATGCTATCAAACATTAATAATAATTCCTTAATTAAATTCATCATGAAAATGAGCAAAATTACACAATCATATAAAATATCATAAGTCCATAATGCAAGAGAACATAAGTCACATGAAGGATCATAAGTCCGGGGCTTAACAACTGGGGTATTACAGTAGTACCATCCTTGTCTGTAGTAGCAGGAAAAAACTAATTGTAAATATAATTTTGTAGTAAAAGGAAGTATTGGTGGTTTACCCAATTGGGATTCCATGATAAATTTGTGCTTTGTGTGTCCTTGTTGATTATGTGTGTTAATGAATAAGTTAAAAGTGGTTTAAATTGTTAAAAGTTATTAATACTGATTCACCCCCCTTCTTAGTATTGTCCAATATTCCAACATAAATTGTTGCTAAATAGTAATTTACTCAAATTAATGCAACAGAAGGTGGCTAGCATTGTTCCCAAATGCCAAATAATGGATACATACTAGTAATAGTCATGAGAGTAAAAGTTGAACTAAGGATTGTAACTCTCTTCATCATGCATTGCCTCAGAGTTTGACAATTGGGGTTTGAATTTTTGTCTTCTCAAGTTTCCTACAAAGTAAGGATGTTGTTGCTACATTTAGGTGGCCATAAATATTTGAGGAAATCAGTGGAGACTAGTGTTGTGCTAAATAATACAACTCTTGATGTTGCAAAGCATAGTTTAAAAAATTGGTTCGTATGGAATCAAATTCGGTTGATTTGATTGAGAAGAGGGTCAATCGAGCCAAACTGGCCCTTAAACTTGTTCATGACCGAACTAGTTAGATCGATCGAGTCACTACATAGCCTGATTTATTTATCTTGGTCAGTATGTGTAGGGACGCTGACTTTTTATTTTTATTTTTATTTTTTCCTTATCTAACTAGAGATTGCAAGCATGATAGGAGCTATTCAACCTCATGCTTCTAGGCGATGTAGGCGTTCAACTAGTACTACTAATGCAGTTGGATATGACCTTGAAGAGTTTGAGCTTGAGCCAGATGATGATGGCATTATTAGTCCTTCTAGTTCTTTTGCTTCTAGTTCTAACAATGGTGATGAGTTTCATGATGTATGATAGTTGACTATGTAATATGATCATTGATGTATGATCATTATTTTGTGCCATCATAATTGATAGTGTTGTTAGGATTAATTAATCATGTTTTGTCCAATATAGTATATTTGGTAATTTTTGCTAACTTAGGGAGACATTATTACTGTAATAGGGTGTGGGGGACACACATAGAGGTTGTATGCCACTTACGGCATGTGCATGAAATGAGTTTATGTGCCTCTAAGACCAATCCTACATTATAGGATCCCACTCGGAGTGCCACCAAGAACCTCCATCAGTTGGTTGTGGTAGGTAAGAAGTTATCCTGATTCAACCTCTAGTTACAATCAGTTAGATCACTTTTAGTGAGCCTAGCATCTGTTTTGCATGCATGCAGGAAGAGTGGTGCCTTTTTCCCACCTACCTCATTAGTTAACTGATTGTAGATTGATTTAGACATCTGAAGTTAGACTAGTGAGGTCCAACAGTGATTTAGATAAACTGAGTTAGCTAATCAGTTAATTAGAACTGATAGATTCGAATCCTATCTTTAGTATTCAAATTCTATAATCATTGTATTATTGATTAATGAATGAAGATTAATGTTGTGATTATCTGAGAAATTCTTGTCTGATTTATCTAAAATTTGTGGCATGCATTTCCTGTTCAGTGTACATTCTCTTTAATTATTCCACTGCATAATTCCCTTCCTACAGCTTTCATATGTGCCTGTAGATCAATGGTTCACAAATTTAACAAGTGTTACCACTCAAACTAATAATAGTTTCAAAGCAAGGTTATGCAGACTATTGCATCTGGAAATCTCACATTGCTAAGCAGCCTCCATGAGAAATTCACTTTTCCCTTTAACCTCCCAGAAAGCTTGGTGTGCGTCAGAGCGTCGCCGACGACTGACCCAGTTGAGAAAAAGGCATCGTTTTCTCTCTCCTTTGACAAAAACCCTAGGTTGACGCTCCTGACAGTTTTGATAAGAGCACCAGTGGTCAGTTAAAAGGAAAAAAAAGATGTTTCTAGAAGCTTCCGCATGGAAAAATTCATGGAATTAGTTCCTCTATGCCTGGGAGAGGTGGCATTCACCTCCCTCACCTATAGGGATCTCATCCTATCCTTTTTCCATATCATCTATTGAGTTTGAGGCCTATAAATGGAGCCTTCATGAGAGAGTGGAGGAGGCCAGAAAAATCATCCTTATACTGCTAGTTTGAAGTCTGAATCAGAGGCAAAGTAGAGGTAGCTTGTGTTTGGAGAGGTCTTCATAGTCATAGGAGATTGTAGAAATTCTTGTTGAGATAGAAGCCATCGACATCAAGGCTTTTGGTTGTACTTATTTCTCATCTATATATTAATACAAAGACATTTCCTTTTCCTATATTTGATTGTAGTGTTTGTAATTAAATATTATTGGATTCCTTGATCACCAATATGAATAGTCAATTATCATGATATTCTCATTCCTTTTGTCTATCTTGTGATCTATTTTGCAGATATTGGACCGTTGCAAGGACTTACTAGAGAGAAGACAAACGGATCCAAGGTTGAGGTATAATGTGTTTTATGTTAATTGATTTAATTATTTAAGGAAAGGTTATGTTGCCGTGTCTTTTTGTTCTGTAGTTGTGTCTTACATTACAGAGGAACAAGTAATGTCTGCACTGGTTGAGAATTCCTGATAACAAAATTGGCGACTCTACTTGGGATCCTAATCCAGTCAGATCTGGGGAAGATCCAGTCAGATTCACGGAAGATCCAGTCAGATATGGTGCAAATCCAGTCAGATCTAAAAAATTTGGTAACCATTCCATATATGAGGGTTATTTCTCTCTCCTTTCAGTTGTTTCAGTTAACAGGGCGAGTTATCCATATTATGCTTCTAATATTTTGCCTTTGTTCTGAGTAAGTTTTTTCTCTTTTTCAGTCAGCTCAATATTTTTGGTTTCTTGTGTAGGCTTTTATCCTTTTCAGTCCACTGTTCCATGGCACTTTTCCCTTTGGCTGACAGAGCGTTGGTTCATCCCAGGGTGCCTTTTCTCTTCTTGACCAAAGCACTGACACCGCCTTCTCCTTTGCTTGACATAGTGTCGATGATGCCTTTGTGCAGAAATATAGGAGTGCCATAGCAGCTTGGGACGCCCTGGTGCAATGCCTTTCAGCGCGTCGAGGTAGGTCTTCAAAAACTGCCTGTTTACAAATTTTTTGTTCAAAATTGTAATTTGTCCTGTCCTCTAATCTTTTTCAGTTTGGTTTGCTTGCTTGCTTGCTGTCTGGTTCACTGGTTTTTGTGAGTCTGATTCTCTGTCTGAGCTCAGATACAATTTTTTTTGTCTTTTGCATTGTTATAGATGAAAGAGAAAACATATTTCAGCTTTGGTTTTTTCGTGAAGTCTCTGAAAATTTTCTTTTGAAAAGAAAAAACTATAGCCTCTTCCTAGAAGATTAGTTTCCTTTGAAAATGACTGCTTTGTGTGCCTCATATTTTCTAGAAAAATAAAAAAGAATCATTTTATTTTTCACTTGTTTATGCTTGTGAAAATTTCCATTTCCATTTTGCATGTGTGATTCAGAAAAATAGGTCTTTTTGACATTGTAGCAGAAGTTAGTTTTGCATGCACATTAGAGGCTTCTCTGTTACATTTTTAGAAACTTTAGAGTGCTTGTTTGAAATATTTTTTGTGTCTGAAAGGAATTCCTTTACATTTATTTATTAGATCTTGTTTTGGTGTTGAAAACAAATTTCTTTTGGTGTATTGTTGAAAAGAAAAGAAAAAGGTTTCTTCCTTACCCTATTTAGTGCTCATCGAAGTCAAAAAGTGCATCTACATTTAGATTAATTTGCATCATTGGAGATAAAATTCCACAAACATTCACCTAATCATCCAGATAAAATTAATGGTAGCTTTAGGTCTAAAAATTGTATAGAAACTTGAGTGATAGGTTAGTGACGTGTTCGGGCATCGTTAAGAGTAGGAGCTGTCATTACTTGTCCGCACTACAACTTGGGACTCGCACGGTTCTTCCATGTACCATCGATATATCGAACGAATTTTCACACACCCTTGAGGTATATAGAAAGGTACTTCACGTACTCGATTATATATCGAAAGGCCCCTTGTGAATGGTTGTGCATTAGACAATAGTACTACTGATTTGAGCTCCCACGTACCTTGCGTATAATGGGAGACCCCACTAGGATACCCTGACCATCTGAGAAAAACCATTCGGTCATCTTGTGTGGAGAAATACACCGAAAACAACATTCATGGATACTACTATGCAAGTACCCCTGAGGTATATCGTGATTTTCACCTACTTGACAATCCTGGTGAGAGATCGACTATTCTAAACCTATCCTATCACTTAAGTCTGCTTGTGACCTTTAGCTCTGCGTAGGTTTTGTTTGTGTGTTTTTCTCCTTTTTTGACCTAGATTAGGTAACTTCGACCACCACCATGGCTGAGTAGATTGCGAGACGTCAATATCGTAGATTGCAGGGTTTATCTCTTGACTCTCCTCCTACAGTGAAAGGACAAGAAGGGGTAACCATGGAACAACCAACTTCTACTAATGTTCCTGTAGGAACTACCCTAGCTAGTGAAACTAGAGAAGATTTCACTATTTTTATAAGTGCTTTGGTTCAACTCCCTCCTGCGGCTGATGCTTCTGTGCATTCACCATTGGAAGGCCATGTTGATAGTCCTACTCCACCAGATTATGGCCCGAATGCTCCTTTTTGGAGAACCTCTATGGGCCAAGCTATTGCTGAATTTGGGGTTATTAGAACTTCACCAAGGAATCCTCCTTTGGGAGAGGAGGAACATAGAAGAATTAATGCATCTATCAATCGAGCTCGTAACTTTTCAGAGAGAGTAGAAAGAATCATTCCTCCACTTGTGTCTCATTATGAAACTATGCCAGCGTGATTACCCCGTAATATAGACCCTTGGCCTATAGCTGAAATTAAACCTTCTTCTGAAAGTCATCCAACCTATGGCCAGACTTCTCGCAACCCATGGCCTGAAGGATGTCGTTCACTAGCTTAAGTGTTAGGTCCTATTGAAGAAATTCCATTTCAAGGAAATATAGGTCCAAATGACAATCCTATAGTCTCACATCATGGTCCCGTTACTAGGCTTTCCATACCAGTCATGGTTGGGGGGAAATCCACAAATCAAGTTATGTTAGCACACTCTAACGCCGGGGGGCAAACCCCGGCGTGAGTTATGTCATTTGTTAGTGGAATTATTTCTAGTTCAGGATAGGTTGCAGCTATAGCACAACATGTAGTATTCATCCCTCCTACTAATACCAATGTTGTTCCCCTCCCATCCAGTTCATGCCAACCCTTAGGGGTGAAAAATGTCAATAATACATATTCTTGGGGATATAATTATCCAGGAACTCAGCCACCTACAGTCAATGAAGTGTATCAATAACCACCACTAGTGGCTATTTATCCTGGAATGCCCTACCTTGGGAATGCTTTTGTACCTTGGGGACAACCCAATTGGTCCAATGTTCCATCATATGGAGGATATTTTGCGAATACTGCTGGAGGATATGGTGGACCCCCCTGGAGGACCACCATGTGGACCTGGAGGACCTGGAGGTCCTGGAGGACCCGGTGGACCATTTGGAGGACCACCACCTAGAGGCCCACCACCATCGCCTAGACGTGGAGGACCACCGCCTGGAGGACCACCACCACCATCGCCTAGAGGACCACCACCACCACCTCCTGGAGGACCACCACCACCTTTCGGAGGACCCCCTCCCCTCGAGTGGCCCACCTTCCTATGGAAATTTTGGAAATAAACAACCTTTTCAACAAAATTTTGGGGCATCATCCATACCCTTCTATCAATCAGCATATGGTCCTACTAGTCAGCAAATGCCATATCAGTACTACCAGTATCCGTAACCAAATCAACAACTACCATTTATAGGTACTTTAGATCTTCCATAATTTTCAAGATTGATAAATGACCCAATCCATCATGACCCCTCTTAGCCTGCCATTCTTGTAAAGATGCCTTTCAATATACCTAATTTTGATGGCAAACCCGGTGAAGATCCAGAAAACCATGTGATGAAATTTCACTTATGGTGTTCATCCAATTCTTTGATTGACGGTTCAATCCATCTAAGGATTTTTTAAAGAACCATCACTGGTATTTCCACAAAGTGGTACATTGAGTTACCACACCACTCTTTTTGGGACTTCAATGCTTTAGAAATGGTGTTTTTAACACACTTTCAATTGCCAATTCGATATGAAACAGGTATAGACATTTTGACTTCACTTCGACAAACCACATCGACTCACATCTCTGACTATATCCATGAATGGAGATGAAGACAAAGGTTAATTAGGACCCCCATTCCTAATCAGTTGCTTGTTGATTGGTTTACAAAGTCTCTACTTCCACCTATTGCTAGAGATGTTGCCATGGGAGGCACTGTTAGTGAGGAGCAAGCTATTAACCGCTCTTAGTACCTAGAATTGGTTTACTCCCAGTAAGGTACTCTGTATGATCTGATTCCCCATGCTCCTTGACCTACAACTGATCCATCAAGACCCGCAACTGAACCACCTGCTGATGGCATACTTGGTTCAGTTCAAACGCAAATGACGACAAAATATTTTAAGAAACAAAATCAAACCGCCACTCCGTCAAATCAACCAGCACCATCTACCAAACCTGCACCCTCTCCTATTTCTTCTGCTGAAGTAAACGCGATCCAATCAAATGAATCTTCCAGCGGAAAGAAGAAAGGAAAAAATAAATCTAAAAAAGTTGATAATCAATAGGAAGGAAACAAAACACAGAACTCAGATGCTAATTCAAAAGGTGTGCGAAAGGTAAAATTTCCTTGTTTAATCTGCGGAGGTGACCATTTTACAAAAGAATGTCCTCGTCATGAGGAAGTTAGTAAGTTTTTGAAAACTTCACCCACCCCAGTAGTGTTGAAAGATCATTTTCCTTCCCAACAACAGTTAATTGATCATAAGTCCTTAAACGAAACTTCTTCGTCCACAGATGAAGTTTGAATGATGTCTAGTGAAACGGTTAATTTAAATACAAGGTCACACACTTATGACCCTCCTCAGGAAAATAAACCTGATGATGTTCCATCTGAAAAACCCTCAACTTCCACACCTCCTCCTAATAATGGTCTTCATATTGAAAAACCTATTCTAGAAGCAATTTTCCGTCCACCAAAGGGTACTCTACGTAAGTCCATTATCAATCCTAATGCTCATGCAACCCAATATTATAATATTGTTGAAGTTTTTGCCCAAGCACCCTGCGCTATGTTGGATTTAGAGGCACTTAAAACCTTCCCAACTCAATGAAAAAACCTGGTTACTGTCCTTGGAGCTATCGATCTTGAGAATAGTAACATCATCACCTTCAAACTGGATAATTTCAAGACAAGACTCTCAGATCAGTTAGATTTCCAAATTGCTACCAATATTGCTGGAAAGACTATCCATCGTACCATTTTGGACGAGGGTGCCTCTACATCATTTATGTATTTATCTTGATGGAGAGCCATTGGTTCTTCAGAGATCAACCCTTCACCTACCCACCTACCACCCTTAAGAATTATGATGGTTGTGGCTTTCAACCCTATGGATTACTACCTGCCATCCACGTTGAACTGGGGGGAAAGTCAGTCTCCATTCATATTGAAGTTGTCAATGCTCCTTTGGATTACAACTTACTCCTAGGTCATAACTGGTTTTAGGCTATGCAAGCTATAGCATCGACCATTTTTTGGATCGTCCAGTTCCCATTCCAAGGAAATATTGTTACTGTTGATCAGTTAGATTTCATCACACCTAGTGCCATTACAAATGATGCAAATAACGTTCCGCTCCTAAACACCCCACAGTATAAGGACATTGGAGTAGGTCTTATCAAATATTCTTCACTAATGGGAGTCTTTCCCTCATCTGATCCTCCTCCTACTTCAAAAACTGCATCTATTAACATGATTTCTACCTCTCATACAGATAAAGGAAAAGCAATTGCTGATGAATCAACATCCTTTTCCTCTTTCAAAGAAATTTACAATGCAATCCAAGCTACCAGTGATTCCCCCATCAATGACCATTTGTTGGTGGCCTTAGACCACTATCACATGCCATACTGGCTCAAACCCCCCCATCTCTAGATTATCTTTCACACACACTTCCTATAGGCATATCTATTATGGAAGTTATGTCATTAGAAGAGATGCCTTGGGAATATTATCATCATAGATCTTGTTTCCTCCCCCCTTTCCATATGGTAGAAGACCAATTCACCTCTACGGTTTGATATGATATAGTCCTCAACCCTCAGTCTCCGATCCTCACTCGTAGTGTCGATTCTAAAGGAAATTTATGCAACATTACAAAACTATTCCCGTAGACATATCAATGAAACCTAGTGTTTCCGAGAACATTTTCATAGGACATAACTTTTCACCTGAAGAGGTTCGAACATACACAACCCTTTTCAAGGAATTTAGAGATGTATTAGCATGGAAATATGAAGAAATGCCAGGGATTGATCCCTCTATCGTTGTTCATGAGATCAAAACTTACCCTGATGCCAAGCTTGTCCGTCAGAAACTATGACAGGTCCATCCAAGAAAAGCAGCCTCTATTAAAGAAGAAGTTGAGAAACTTCTTAGGGATGGTTTCATTTACCTCGTACCATTAAATAAATGGGTGTCTAACATAGTCCCTGTGAACAAAAAATAGGGTATTATTAGGGTTTGTATCGATTTTAGGGATTTGAATCGAGCTTGTCCAAAAGACAACTTTCCCACTCTCTATATCGATCAGATAATTGATAACTGTGCCAGAAGCATTATTTTTTCCTTTATGGACGGCTTCTCTGGCTATACTCAATTTGAGATCCTCCCGTCAGATAAACACAAGATGACATTCATTTTCCCTTGGGGAAATTTTGATTATCATTAACTGCCTTTCAGTTTAAATAATGCTGGCATGACATTCCAACATCCCATGTCATATTCTTTTCATGACATTAAACATGTTGTGGAACCCTATCTTGACGAACTGCCTACTCATTCCAAGTAGCGGGATATTCCTGTCGATGATCTGAGAGCTGTGTTTCTTCAATGTCGTCATTTTAATATTCGTCTAAATCCCCATAAATTTGTTTTTTGCGTAGAAGCTGGCCAACTTCTTGGTTTTATCATTTCAAAATATGGAATCCATATAGATCCCTTGAAAATTGAAGCTATCTTGGCCCTACCTGCTTCCATGAACGTAACTGAACTCCAAAGTTTGTAGGGGAAGGTAAAATTTCTACGTCATTTCATCTGCAATTATATAGAAAGGACACATGGTTTTATGAGGTTTCTCAAGAAAGATACCCCTTTCATTTGGGATGATTTTGCACAATGCGTGTTTGATAATCTCAAACATGCACTTACCGATGCACTAGTGTTGCAGCCACCTAATTATGATAAGGACTATTCCTTATATGTGGATGCATCCTTGTTTACTATAGGCATGGTCCTTGTTCAAACAGATGAACACGACCAAGAACATGTGATTTATTACGCAAGTAAGAGTATTTTGGACTCTGAAACCCGATACTCACATGTGGATGTTGATGTATTTGTAACTTCAGAATGTATTCATCTATGTATCTTATGTATTGTAACCTGATGTTTATTCCGTGATGTATCTATAATGTAATTGGGTCATGTTTTCATGCCCTGATGTTCCGATCGGGGGGATCAATAATGTAAATAATTCATGTCAAGTCATTGTGGGTAACCCTCCCATTGTCTAAAGGTTAAAGTCCCCGCAATTCCGGGGCACTAGGGTTATTAGACTCTCCTAGTAGAGGTAAGCCCTAGTAGGGTTTTAGTCATGTTGGGATTAGTATAAATAGAGAGCTGGACTCTCTATTTATCACACAAATCATACACACTCAAGTGTAGCGCATAGTTGAGGAAGGAGAAGACACTGGGGCTAGACAAGAAGAAGATTACCGCTGTCGGGAGATCACTTACTGTTTTGGGCTTTTACTGTTTTGGTGTTGATTCTATCTCTGAGGAAGTTATGGGGTTTTCTCCATTTATGGTTTCCCTGAGGAAAAACACTGTGTTCATTGTCTCTTGTGTTTGATTGCTATGCTTGGTATTCTCTCAGTAAATATCCTAATATAATTCTAGCTTAATGATGAAATTCTAACATGGTATCAGAGCTAACCTGAGAAGAAGACACTGTGCATCTGCAGGAACTATGGATTCCTAGTTTATGGATCTTCCTCCACATATTTTCAGCAAAAGTAAGGTGGAATAACTCTCCTCCTTAGGGCGCATCTTTCTGTCGAAGCAGAATCCAATTCTGAGGTTTTTCAGTTTTGGACTCGACACTACTATCGAAAATTAGGGCTTTTCATAGAAGAGGAATTTTTCAGTGAGCCCAGGATTGGATTGATCTCCTCCCCAAAATCAAAGTTAGGGATAAATTTCAAGGCATTTGGGTGGACAGAACTTTGGAAAAGCAAAACCCTAATTTGCTCCTGATCCAGTACTCGGGATTTCAGCTCCAAATCCAAATCTGACATCTTGACCTGGTAAGATATAAATATTTTGTATTTCCATTTTAGGTTCTCAGTGTTAAGATGTCTCATCATACCAATCTTGATGAAAATCTCGAGGGAGCTGATAACTTACGAGCCTGGAAGTATAGGATCTCCCTAGTCTTGGAAGAAAAAGAGTTAGACTCCTACATCCATGAGGAGGTTCCAGTTCCAGAGGGAGATGAGGAAAAGGCCTTACATAAGAAGAGAATGGTTATGGAAAAGAGGATCATTGCTGATTCTATCAAGGATCACCTTATCCCATAGGTGTCCTCTCTCAAGACACCTAAAGCTATGTTTGATGCCCTAACCAAATTGTTTGAAGTGAAGAACATAAATCGGAAGATGACTCTGAGGAATCAATTGAAGAATGTGAAGATTCAGAATGTAGAGACCATCCAGCCTTACTTCACAAGGGTTTCTCAGATCAAGGAACAATTTAAAGCTGTAGATGAAGAAGTGGAGAATTCAGAAATTGTGATGACCACCTTGAATGGTCTCCCTAGGACATGGGACTCTTTCATTCAAGGAATCTGTGCCAGAAAGAAGTTAGTCAAATTCAGCAGACTGTGGGAAGAATGTTCTCAAGAAGAAGCTCAGATAGCATCTCAAGAATAGAAGATGGGAAGTGAAGATCAAGCTCTCACAGTTCACTCCAAGAAAAGCAGAAGAAGACCTCACTACTCCAAAGGTAAGGATCCTCATCATAGAGATAACTTTAGAAGGGATCTATCTAAAATAGGATGTTATACATGTGATGAAAAAGGACACTTTGCAAAAGACTATCCTAAGAACAAGGTCCACTCTCATAAGAAGAAGGGGAACAAAAGAAGACATCATGCTCATGCTGCAGAGGATGATGAACCATCCAAGAAAAGAACCAGATCTGAAAGTGAAGATTCTTCAAACGAGGATGAATATGTTTTGATTTCTGCTCTCACAGGTAACATTACTCATGGAAGTGATGATTGGCTTATATATAGTGGGGATTCCAAAAATATGACTAGATTCAAGGAATCCTTTGTGAGACTGTCAGAATATGACTCACCTCACAAGGTGAAGCTAGGAAATGACTACCAATATCCAACAAAAGGTAGTGGGGATTCTTGATATAAAAAAGACTCTGGTAAGTCTCTAACAATGAAAGAAGTATTATTTGTTCCAGGACTCAAGAAGAACCTTCTCTCCATATCAGCATTGGATACAAAAGGAATGAGGGTTGCATTCATAGATGGTCAAGTCATCATGTGGCAAAGAGGTAAGACTATCGATGATGTAGTGGTGATTGAAGAACAAGAAGGAGGCTTGTACAACCTGAAGGGTCATCCAGAACAAGCCTTGGTCCATGACACAGTAGAGTGAAGTGAACTTTGGCATAGAAGGCTTGCACATGTACATTACAGAGCGCTACCTATTGCAAGCAAAGCTGTTGAAGGTCTTCCAGAATTCCAAGCAAAGCATGATGGGGTCTGGAAAGGATGTGTGAAAGGAAAGAATACAAAGAATACATTTCCCCATAGTGAAAGCAAATCCAAAGGCATACTAGAAATCATCCACTCCGATGTATGCGGTCCAATGTCATCAAACTCACTAAGCGGGTGTGCATACTATGTTTCTTTTATTGATGTTTTTTCTAGGAAAACACGGGTTTACTTCATGAAGAACAAAGACGAAGTATTTAGCAAACTCAAGGAATTCAAAGCCTTGATTGAGAACCACACTGAAAAGAAGATCAAGAATTTTCAATCAGATAATGGTAGAGAATTCACTTCAAATGAATTCAAAGAGCTATGCAAAGAATTAGGGATTAAGAGGGAGTTGTCCACTCCTTATAATCCACAACATAATGGGATTGCGGAATGGAAGAACAAAACTATTATGGAAGCTGCAAGAGCCATGCTTCATGATCAAGATCTTCCTATGCATCTTTGGGTAGAAGCTGCCAGAATAGCTGTGTATGTACAAAACCATACTCCACATAGAGTACTCGAGAACAAGACTGCTGAATAAGTCTTCTCCGGCAAGAAACCAAAAGTCAGCCATCTTAGAATATTCGGCTGTCCTGTGTACATACACATTCCAAAAGAGAAGAGAACAAAATTAGATCCTTCATTAAAGAAGGGTATATTTGTGGGATACTCTGAAAGCTCGAAGGGTTACAGAATCTATTTCCCAGGATACAAGAATATTGACATCAGTAGGGATGTGACATTTTATGAAGACACAGCTTACAACAAATCTAAAAAGATACCTGCTGAAGAACTTGAAGAAGCAGAAGCACCCATAATTCATGATACAACCATGAATGAAGAAATTCAAGAAGAAGATCGAGAATTTGAAGAACCATAAAGACCTGTAGATCCACCTTTGGAGAAGAATTCTCATAAGAGGAAACCTGCTTGGGTACGAGAACTTATCCAAGGTGTGAAAAGATATGGGGCTCCAGAAGAGAATCACAGAGAAAGAAAGAGCACCAGATCCTGCTCCAGGTATGTAGCTTTACTATGTGATTTCATTGATAAAGAACCTTCCAGTTACGAAGAAGCGGCAGAACGGAAAGAATGGAAGGATGCTATGATCAAAGAATACCAATCGATCATGAAGAATGATGTTTGGGATGTTTTCCCAAGACCAGAAGGGAAGTCAGTTGTAACTTCCAAATGGATCTACAAGATCAAACATGCTATAGACGGTAGCATTGAAAAATGTAAGGAAATATTTGTAGCTTGGGGTTTCTCTCAGAAAGAAGGAATAGATTATGAAGAAACCTTTGCACCTGTAGCCAGATACACTTCCATCAGATCAGTACTTACTCTAGCTGCAATGATGAAATGGAAGATACACCAGATGGATGTCAAGACTGCTTTCTTGAATGGTGTAGTAGAAGAGGAAGTGTATGTAGAAGAACCACTCAGTTTTGAGACACATGACAGGGAGTCTCATGTATGTAGATTGAAGAAATCCCTGTACAGTTTGAAATAGGCACCCAGGACCTGGTACGACAGAATTGACAGCTTTCTATCTAGTTTGGGCTTTACCAAGAGTAAAGCAGATTCCAACCTTTACTACAAGGTTGAAGATGGCAACCCAGTGATGCTTCTACTATATGTAGATTATTTGTTTGTAATAGGTATGGATGGGTTGATTGCTTATACGAAGAGAAAGCTTGCTGCCGAGTTCGAGATGAAGGACTTGGGTATGATGCATTATTTTCTAGGAATGGAGGTGTGGCAGAGTACAGATGGAATCTTCCTTGGACAAGGGAAGTATGCAGTAGAGATCTTGAAAAGGTTTGGGATGATGGACTGCAAAGCTATGGGCACACCAATAGCATCGAACCTGAAGCTATTGAGCGATGCTTCATCATAATCGATTGATGCTACAATGTATCATCAGATGATTGGGTCCTTGATGTACCTGACGAACATGAGACCGGACATTTGCTTTGCTGTGAACACCTTGAGTGAGTTTCTGATAGATCCGAGACATGTTCACTTGATTGCTGCAAAGCATATTCTAAGGTACCTGAAGGGTATAATTGATTATGGGCTCAAGTATGATGTGAATCAAAAGATTAACTTGGAGGGTTATGTTGATTCAGATTGGGTAGGTAGTGCCATCGATAGGAATAGCACTTCAGGGTGTTGCTTCAGTATGGGATTAGGTGTGATGTCTTGGTTTAGCAGGAAGCAATCCTGTGTGGCACTAAGTACAGCTGAAGCAGAGTATGTCGCAGCTTGTTCAGCTAGTTGTGAGGCAGTATGACTAAGGAAGCTACTGTCTGATTTATTTGATATCCAGATGGATGCTACTTGTGCACATTGTGACAACCAGAGTTGTGTAAAATTGTCAGAGAATCCAGTGTTCCATGACAAGTCAAAGCATATCGAGATCAAGTATCACTATATCAGGGATATGGTGCAGAGGGGAGCAATGAAGCTCCAATATGTTGCGGTGGATGGACAAATAGTTGATGTATTGACAAAGCCATTGGCTAGGCTGAATTTTGAGTACTTCAAGGAGAAGCTTGGTGTTCTCCAGATCGAGGTTTCCTCCAAGGGAAAGTGATGAGATCCATAGCCATTCTGACATGGTGAGAGGATTGGTTCCTTCCATGTTCAGATGTAAGGGCTAAGCCATTCTGTCATGATGAGAGGATTGGTTCCTTCCATGTCAGATATGAATGATGGTAATTCTGTCGAGTAGGACAGATGTAAGGGCAACTACCATTCTAGGAATGGAGGCACCTGGTTAGTTACCAGGAAAACTCAGTCTAGGACTGAGAAGCCATTCTGATGTGATAGAGGGATGTGTTCCCACTTGATCAGATGTAAGGGCTGAACCATTCTGTCATGGCTAAAGGATTAGGTTCCTTCCATGTTAGATGTGAGTGTTGGCCATTCCGATGAGTAGGTCGGATGTAAGGGCAATTGCCATTCTCTATGAGAATGGAGGCACCTGGTCAGTTACTAGGTAGCTCAGTTGAGGACTGGGGGCCATTTTGATATGACTGTAGGATTGGTTCCTACAATATTAGATATGAGTGCAAGCCCTTCCATCATTATGAGCAGGATGTGTTCCCGCCTGGATGGATGTAAGTGCAGAGCCTTTCCACAGATGATAGTAGGTGTGTCCTATCATGCTGGTGGATGTGAGTGCTGAGCCTTTCCACAGATGATAGTAGGTGTGTCCTATCATGCTGATGGATGTGAGTGCTGTGCCTTTTCAGAGATGATAGTAGGTGTGTCCTATCATGCTGGTGATTGTAAGTGCAGTGCCTTTTCACAGATGGTAGTAAGTGTGTCCTACCATGCTGGTGATTGTATGTGCTGAGCCTTTCCACAGATGGTAGTAGGTGTGTACTACCATACTGGTGGATGTGAGCGCTGTGCCATTCCATAGATGATAGTAGGTGTGTCCTATCATGATGGTGGTTGTAAGTGCTGAGCCTTTTCACAAATGATAGTAGGTGTGTCCTATCATGCTGGTGAATGTGAGTGCCGGGCCTTTTTGATATGATTATAGGATTGGTTTCTACATGATCAGATGTGTGTGCTGGGCATGCCTTTCTGACGAGTAGGTCATATGTAAGTGCTGGGTGGGCCATTCTGACGAGCAGGTCAGATATAAGTGCTGAAGAAGACCTACATGGAGGCTAGGCCTACAACCAGCATGAAAAAGGGTTGGCTCTGTAGAAGTTCCTGTGACGAGAAGAATCATGAGATAGCACCCATGATTATCTAGATCAAGCGATGATCTAGATCCAGTGATGATGATCTAGATCGAGTGATGATCCAGATCCAGTGATGATGTCCACTGATGATCTAGATCGAGTGATGATCCAGATCCAATGATGACGTTCCATGATGATCCAGATCGAGTGATGATCTAGATCCTAAGATGAAGATGACTTGAAGATGAATATGACTTGAAGACTAAGAAGAATTGAAAATGCAGATGACGAGATGATCCAGCTGATATAGAGAAGAAGACCAGTGCTGAAAATTGTGTCGAAAAAATACCTTCCTAGTTAAGAGGGAGTGTTGATGTATTTGTAATTTCGGAATGTATTCATCTATGTATCTTATGTATTGTAACCTGATGTTTATTCCAGGATGTATCTATAATGTAATTGAGTCATGTTGTCATGCCCCAATGTTCCAATCAGGAGGATCAATAATGTAAATAAGTCATGTCAAGTCATTGTGGTTAACTCTCCGATTGTCTAAGGGTTAAAGTCCCTGCAGTTCTGGGGCACTAGGGTTATTAGACTCTCCTAGTAGATGTCAGCCCTGGTAGGGTCTTAGTCATGTAGAGATTAGTATAAATAGAGAGCTGGACTCTCTATTTATCACACAACTCATACACACTCAAGTGTAGCGCATAGTTGAGGAAGGAGAAGACACTGGGGCTAGACAAGAAGAAGATTACTACTGTCGGGAGATCACTTACTGTTTTGGGATTTTACTATTTTGGTGCTGATTCTATCTATGAGGAAGTTATAGGGTTTTCTCCATTTATGGTTTCCCTGAGGAAAAACACTGTGTTCATTGTCTCTTGTGTTTGATTGCTGTTATTCTCTCAGTTAAAGATCCTAATAATGCTAGCTTAATGTTGAAAAATTAACAGTGGAGAAACTCACTTTGGCCATGGTCATCATGGTCTAGAATTTTTGTCATTATATCTTTCTTCGCACCACCACTGTTTACATGGATTCCAACACCATGTACTACGTTCTCACATGGCAAGTGCTTGGAGGAAAATACTCACATTGGAATGTGATTCTCCAAGAGTTTGAGCTAGAATTTACCAAAAGTACTTCCAAGAAGTCCCTCATTTTTTCAGAGCTTATATGTGACCTTCCCTGTACTACTGAGACTACAGAGCCCTTTGATTCATTGCTCGATGAATCATTGTTTTGCATTAGTACAACTGATCCATGGTACGGAGATATCATTTTGTATCTCCAGACCTTACGATACCAGCCTACTGCCTCTCGAGACAAACGTCGTTGCATTCGTCACTAGGACAAAAGCTATCTTATTATGAATGATACCCTATATCGCTGTGGTGTTGACTCTATATTACAATGTTGCCTTACACATGAAGAGGCTGAGATCATTCTGAATGATTGCCATGCTGGAGCTTATGGCAGTCATCTCTTTAGGTTGGCTACTGCCCAGAAAATCTTACGTGCCGGGTACTTATGGCCTTCTATTTTCAAATATTGTATTGAAATAGTCAAGAAATTCCCACCATGTCAAATGTTCACTTCCAAAAAGCGCACACATCTAGCTCCGCTTCATCTCGTTGTAGAAGTTGGCCCCTTTGCAAAATGGGGCATAGACTTCGTGCACTGTAGACCCACCTCAACTGGGGGGCATGGCTACATTATCGTGGCAGTTGACTATTTTACAAAATGGGATGAGGCAATTCCCACATATGCCGAAGACGGTAAGACTGCTGCATTATTCTTATTTAACCATATCATTGCGAGATTCAGGATTCCTAGGGCCATTGTGACCGACCATGGGTCACATTTTCAAAACAAGATGATGGCAAAGCTTAGTGTAAAATTAAGGTTTTGTCATGATAACTCTACACCATACTATTCTCAGGCCAATGGCCAGGTTGAGGCTATAAACAAAGTATTAAAAGCAATGCTTTAGTGGATGGTAGGGAAAGCCAAGTCAAATTGGAATTTACAGCTCTTCTCTACACTCTGGGCCTATAGGACTAATGTCAAAACTTCCACTGGTTTTACACCCTTCCAACTAGTATATGGACTGGAAGCTACTCTCCCGATAGAGTGTGAAATACCTTCTTTAAAGCTTGCTGTGGAACTATTACCCAACACCACTATAGACGAAGAAAGATTCCTGTATTTTAACAAACTTGATGAAACTCGATGTGATGTTGCCTTAGCTAATGAGGCACATAAATGAAGAATGAAAGTTCAATATGACAGGACCATCCAATCTCATTCCTTCAATGAAGGAGATCTGGTTTTACACTATGACCAGAAGCATGACAAGCTGGGGGCAGGAAAATTTGAGTCTATGTGGCATGGTCCCTATATTGTTAGTGATGTTTTAGAGAAGGGGGCATATGAATTGGTTGATTATGATGGGATACCTTTGGGAGAGCCCCAGAATGGGCTCTACCTCAAAAGATGCTATGCCTAGGTCATCTATCATAGGGTCTTTGTAAATATTGTTTATAGTTTGCTGTGTGTATTAAGCTTGGAGAGGTGTGTCTTTTATGTGATTTAAAATGTGTTTTTTCATAAAACCCTACTTATGCATGTCTTTTTCTTGATGGACATATGACTTCCTTCATTGGTTTTGCTGATGGTGCTCATCGATATACACTTAATCTTGCATCAGCAACTTGGGTACTGCACTCTCCTACAAGTGAGCTGGTGAGTTCAGGGGGTATTCTTTTAGGTCCCTCCACCAACAATCTGGCAGAATATCAAGCCGTGATCGGATTGTTGACGGAAGCCCTAGATAATGATGTAAGGGAAATTAGGGTTTACCTAGACTTTGAACTAGTTGTTCAACAACTTAACCGAGTCTACACCATTCGAAATCCCATGCTCCTTCATACTTTATGAAGAGTTAGGTTTCTAAAGAGGGATTTTGAGCAAGTTACATATCATCACATCCCGATACATTTAAATGCTGTGGCTGATTCCCTAGCTAAATGTGTCTTGGATTGACATATTGTTCATACTTAAAAGTCCATTTGAAACATAAAAAACATATGTCAATTCATAAGTATATAAATCATTCCACACACAACTGTAAATATAAAATTTTGTCGTATACATATAAAAATTTGTAGCACCGAGATACAAAATTTGGGCTGAAGCATCTCTAGCTTTTAGTGCCCGTTCAGGACCATAAAATGTTCAGAATACATATACATAGGAAAAAATATGAAGCTTCGAAGCTTTCAGTAATACATATACAAAAAGTGAAGATCAAGGCAGACTAATCCTCATGATTCTCATGGTATCATGCAATGGCTTGGGCCACTCTATGGAGCAGCCTAGGGAACCGTCTGGAGACACCTGTAGTATGGCGCTAATAACACCTAGGTACCTTATTAGTGGTCATGTCAGGGATACCCACAGTCAAGTGCTATAGGTTATGCTTGATATCTCTGAGCTCTTCCTTAGCTTTGGAGTGGTACAACATAATATCCCTGGTACCCCCTCGCCTAGCAATAGGCGACATCCCAGCTGGATGAACAGATCTAATGTCTGCATCAATTTTTTTTATTATCTTAGTACTACAGAAAATAAAAATGAAATAAATATAAAATTTCAAAAAAAATAAGTGGATAATGTCTTCTTACCTCGGTCATCCCACACTTCCCCCTTAGGTAAGACTAGCTCTGGGTCATTTCGGAAGTCTTCCCCCTCATAGGAATAGTCCTCCACCATAAGTAACTGGTTTCTCAACCAACGAAAGAAGCCATAACCATAAGTGACTTTAGGTCCTTTGCCTCCAAGGAGAGGCATGGCTGTCACCCATGCAAGCATCCTCAGATCCTCAGGATCAAGTCTGGTAATGGTCACCTAAGGCCTCATGTGAGGTACCGATTGTAATATAAAGGACACCACCACTGCTCCATAACCAAACTGCTTCAGCATTCCTCTTTTGTACTTGTTTAGTTGGCTCTTCAGACATGCCAACATGCTTTCACACCAGTTGAATACAGTGGGATCCATGCATTGCAAATCATATAGCATATGAGATCTGTTGGTAAGGTGGGAAGCCCTAGTACCTGCCACTTTGCTGATGGTATACACTACTATCCTCAAGGGGAGATCCACTAGAGATTTGATCCGTAGATTTCCTGATTGGGACTCTGTACCCAGTGAGAAATGCTAATCAATGATATCATCCAAGGAGCCTTCTCCCCCTCGTGCTCTAGATATAACTACAAGGCTTCCCCTCATAGATAAACCGATCAGAAAATAAATATCCTCGATCTCTCTAGGAAATATGTGGACTCCCACAACAAAATTCTCTTGGTCAGGATCCCACATGTCTATGATGTACTCTAGTAATCGGAAATGTGCTTTCATTCCAGGTATCGAGAAATACTTAAGGAGCCTGTAGTTCTGTAGAGCCTCAATGGTGGCTGGATCATTTGCAGCCTGGTTGTCTGGGAATTCATGTTCCCTTTCTTTCTAAATTACCATGATGAACCTGTGACATGCAAATTTCACAATTAGAAAGTATATCATGGCTAAAAGAAAGAAAGACAAATGACATCATAAATTGCAAAGCAAGATAAGAAACATGAAAAAATATTTTCAGAGTGGTCTAGGGTTTTATTTATTCTTCTCTTTTCCCCTACGGCGCTGCTAGCCTTCACGAACAGGGAACCGCGACACTTCTTCCTTTGGCGTGCAGAGCTTTAGGTGTCTGTCTACTGTGGATAGAGCGTCTAGGATGCTCCTGTCCTAGCTTGACAGAGCATCATTGGGGGTGATGGCCGACGGCCAAAAACCATAAAAGAAGAAATTTTTTTCCTTCTACTCTGGCTTAAAACTCCTATTGGGATGGTTAATCCCCTACCCTATCATTGTAAAAATAAAATATATCATCTATCTTGCTTTCAAATAAAAAAAAAACATTTTAAGAACTTGGAATTAAATAATGCAAAAGAGACAAAATGACATTTATTGGACATAGAAAGAGAGAAGGATCAAATGCTTAACTCTTCTATGGAGAATGAAGCAACAATGAAGTGGAATGCCCTTGCCAAATCACTGGAGGAAATCTTGCTATCAAAAGCAACTTCCAAAACTCACAAATGGTAAAAATAACTTACCTACCCTTTCTATTTATAGAATGTTTGGATTTTTAAAAAATACATTGTAATTTATTTAATTTTGAAAACCAAATTATTTTGGCAAAATTGGGTTTTATTTTTTACTTTCTATAGTTTTGAAAAAATGGCTTTGAATGGTGTTTTTTAAGTTTTTTCAGGTGAATATTCGGTCATAGTTACAATTTAACCTATTTTTTGTCTCTTTCGAGGTTAAAGCAGAACTGAAAAAGTACTGAGCATCGTTTACACTTTTTACATGCTCATTAAAATTCCAGTAGAAAGGTGTCGATCATACTTTTTCTCTTTTTCAGACTCATAAAAAGTGGAATATGAAAAAGGAACCTAGTTTGGGAGTTATATTTAATCTCTTTTCAGTCTCTAAAAAAAAAAAATATTGCCAAGCGAACTTGTTGCATTCACGCTTGTCAAAAGAATCAGGATGGTCGACTAGTCGGGGGTAGGTTATCTCTTTTTTGGATCGACTGGCCTTATTTACGAAAAATGACCTTTTGGAGTCTTCTTAGTCATTTCAAACTCTCTAAACATGAAATGACAAATGAGTTTTCTTTTGTCAGACTCGTAAAATTACACGATGAAAGACCCTATTTGGGAACAAACCCCTCCTTTCTTAGGTTCATGAACAATATGAGAATGGACTCATCCCTTGATGAGCTTCAACGAGTGTTAGTTACCCTCTTTGGACTTGGAAAAAAAAAAAGAGGCACTCGCCTTTCGATGTGGGGAAATTAAAGGAAAGGGGAATGGTTTTCATTTGTTTATATGGAAGTACTCTATAGTCCACCTTTGAACATGGCAGCTGTTTGCATTTGCATATCTGAACAGTTGGGTTTTTCAACTTGTCTCTGAGTCAATCCACTTTTGTGATTCACCTGAGTCCTTTGAGTCAATTCAAAGAATGCTTTGTCAAAATTATTTCATTACACCTGGTTCTATTCTCATTTAAGTCAAAGTTTCCAAGTCATGTGTCGTGTCGTCAAATTGTTCAAAATATGTTTCTCTGAGAATCATAACTCATCAGTAACTTCACTTGTCCTTAAGAGTCAATCATTGTCTGAGCCAGTCTGTTACTTCTAATCAACTTTTATTCCTAGTTTCATGTCACTGATGTGGGAATCATCATGGCCGTCCTATGACAAGTCTATTCCTATTGACTTCAAATCATTATCCAGGAATTGGAACTAGAAACCTAGATGGTACCTTGGGCCTGCATGCCTCAATGGCATGTTACCTCGCTTTCAACATGAGTTTACATCATTGACTCTTGATTGAAATATCTCATCGAGTGTTCGAATTCAAGTCCTTTATTCACATTTGATGATATGTACTAAGATACCTTGGGTATCATTGACATCAGTCATGATTACCCTTGCACTTGTTAACAGTTTACATTATTGACTGGTAATCAAGTGGTTTCTACCATGTTCGACGTCAAGACATTGTAATCATATGGTTAGATTCGTGTCGTTTGGACATCAGGATGAAGGCCCTGAGTGGTTAGGCTTTCTCATCATCATTGCCTATGCTCAGGTTATGTTTGGAGATCATTTACAGTCATGACACAGATCCATATTGTATGTTTGGTGGCTGTGTTCTATATCTTATATTGAGAGACATGTATTTACTTTGTATATTCCGTAGCTATGTCCTATCTCCTATAGCGGTTTCATGGATCTACAGTGTATTATTGATAGCCATGACATGGTCATCATCATAGATCTGTAGTGTATTAGTTTGCAGCTATGATTGGGTTGGATAAAGTCAGTTACTGGTCCTATATGAGTCTATCTCTCTTTGTCTTTGTATTAGACAGAAAACCTGCAAAGTATTTCACCTATCACTTTCTTCTAGCTTCATACTTTGGGGGGAATTTTGTTGCATCTGGAAATATCACATTGCTTAGTAGCCTCCATGAGAATTTCACTTTGCCCTTTAACCTCCCAGAAAGCCTGGCACGAGTCACCTTGGTCACTTTTTTCCTTGACCTAGAGGGGACAACGCTTTTTGGTGTTTTGCACAAAGTGTCACCGATGCCTGAACCAGTTGAGAAAAAGGTGCCGTTTTCTCTCTCCTTTGACAAAAACCCTAGGTCAACACTCCTTATAGTTTTTCTAAGAGCTCCGTTGGTTAGTTAAAAGGAAAAAAAATATGTTTCTAGAAGCTTCCATATGGAAACCTTTGTGGAATTAGTTCCTATATGCCTGGGAGAGGTGGCATTTGCCTCCCTCACCTATAGGGATCTCATCCTATCCTTTTTCCAAGTCATCTCTTGAGTTTTAGGCCTATAAATGGAGCCTTCATGAAGAGAGTGGAGGAGGCTAGAAAAAGCATCCTTATGCTGCTAGTTTGAAGTCTGAATCAGAGGCAAAGTAGAGGTAGCTTGTGTTTGGAGAGGTCTTCATAGTCATAGGAGATTGTAGATATTCTTGTTGAGATAGAAGCCATCGACATCAAGGATTTTGGTTGTACTTCTTTCTCATCCATATATTAATACAAAGACAATTCCCTTTCCTATATTTGATTGTAGTGTTTGTAATTAAATATTATTGGATTCCTTGATCACCAATATGAATATTCAATTATCATGATACTCTCATTCCTTTTGTCCGTCTTGTGATCTATTTTGCAGATATTGGACTATTGCAAGGACTTACTGGAGAGAAGACAAGCAGATCCAAGGTTGAGGTATAATGTGTTTTATGTTAATTGATTTGATTATTTAAGGAAAGGTCATGTTGTTGTGTCTTTTTTTTTGTATTTGTGTCTTACATTACGGAGGAACAAGCAGTGTCCGCACTGGTTGAGAATTCCTGATAACAATTCTTGTCTGATTTATCTGAAATTTGTGGCATGAATTTCCTGTTCAATGTACATTCTCTTTGATTATTCCACTACATAATTCCCTTCCTACAACTTTCATATTTTCCTGTAGATCAATGGTTCAGAAATTTAACAAGTGTTACCGCTCAAACTAATAGTCCTTTCAAAGCAAGGTTATGCAGACCAAAGGGCTGGTTATGGTAAGCAAGGAAGACTTAGGTCCAATGTCACCACAACCTAATTCCTCAACTTCTTCAGGTAACTCCTAAACCTAGGGGAGAGTCCCTAATGGAGGATGAATACTTACAAAGGAAAACACACCTGCAAATACCCTTCTACAAGGCTTATGGATAAGATAAATGCCTTATGTGGAGTCAACAATGGATAATAAACAATGTTGCATGACTCAAACTTGACAAAGACTCACCTAGAATGTGACTTGTCGACTCAAGAAAGACTCAAGAAAGACACGGGACTGACTCAACAAGACTTGACAAATAGGAATAAAAATTAAAATATGGTAAATTTTAGGCACAAAAAAGAGGTTAATGACATTGCCAATCTTAAAGTTGAAACTTGTTGACAACCCTTCTTCATAGTCTCATATGGTAGTTCTAGAGTCCAACCTCCTTTAACGATTAAGCCAAGGGAAATATCTTGTTCCATGAATCCTCTCAGCACTAACAATGAATAGTAGAATACTCAACAGTGAGCACTCAACAACGAATAGAAGAATAACAACGAATATTATCTTTTTTAGTATTTTTCAATATATAAAGATGCATTTGAAATAAAAGGCATGCGAATTGACAAAATAAATATGGATTTGTTGAAAATATTGGGCATATGATTCTTGTCTCAATCCCTAGGGCATTGAGAGATTGATACCAACATGCCTCTCTTAGAATGAATTTCAATACTTTCAATTATGGCATCAAGTAACAACCACAAGAGTTAGGTAGAGAGCCTAATTGGGGCAGATGAAGAAGTCCAAGGCCCAATTACCAATGGAGAGCCCCTTTGACGGGAAGGTCTCTTCATACTAAATTGACAAAATGTTAGCAATAAAATTTAACTTCGCCCAAAGCACTTCAAGAATGACATTAAACTAGGGTTAGGAGATAAAATTACCAATATTAACCAAGGAATGAGCAAGGAGATGCACCTTAGGTCACCCTTGAGCATGAGTTATCACAACTATTCTTAGCATCAACCAATAGCATGTGTAATCAAAACACTAGAACTTCATCAAATCAACGTTCATGAAATAAAGATCATTCAAAGAGAGGTGTGGATAGCATCAAGATCTCCAATAAACCAAGAGAGATAGAAAATATATCATAATGAACCAATATCTTGTTATGTTTTTACAATGAGAGGGAGGCGCTATTTGTATAAAAGTAGCCTAACCTAATTTTAAGTTATGAGCCTACAAGATAATGTTAAAATATGACAATTTGAGTTAGTGCACCCACATATTTTGAGACTAAACCACATAATAACATAAAATGACAGTAAAAATGTGAAATTAGGCTACACCAAGTGTTAGATGTGCCAAAAGGAGGATGTCATGCCCCAACTAACCCCAACAGATGTGTGCCCTCATTGTCCTCCATTATCATTGTAGGCTTCTTTAATAAGGAAGTACAATTTGTACGTAACATAGCCCAAGGGAGGGGTTTTATATCACAAAATAGGTCCAAGTGAGAAAATAAAGTGTGCTAAATAGGGTACACATCCCTTTACAAAGTTCTATCACCATTTACATGGCAAATAAATGAGTGTGGTTATGCGTCCAAGTGATTGCCCCCCAAAGGGTACAAACCCCTATATGGCGAGCACCTCATGGAGGAGGAAATCAAGAGGACCATGCATGACATGATTAGGGCTATTTAGCCCCAAATAAACACTTTACGCTTCAACTTGGCTGTTACATCAAAAATTTTAAACACTCGCTCTAGTATAATTGATTGGGAATGCTGCAGATATTCTGAGGTGTAACACATAGCTTGTTGTTTTTTTGAATCTATAGGCCATATAGGCCTAATTGATTATGAATTTTGTTCCAAATGTGTATTGCATAATACACTTTGTGCCATTTTGATATATTCACTCTTATATGGTATATACGTGAGCAGAGTTTGGATATTTTGTCTCTAATGATTTGGAATCATGGATTAGAATATTTAAAATATTGTTTTAACAACAATTTAAATATTTTATTTTTCTTGAGTAAACTAAGTCTTTTAACCTAAATCAGCTAAGTTGTTGCTGATTTGGAGTTTGTGTCAGAGTTGACCTTCGACTGATTCTGAATCTGAGTCCAATTTTTAAAACCATGCTGGAAAGTTATTGATTCAAACTAGTCTTCGAAAGAGGCTTGTTGCTCTACGCTAGTTTGTTGAAAAAGGTTTGATAGGATAATGGTGTATTGTTTAAAGGACGTGAAATCAGTGGTTTGATGAGAACTTCAGTGGACATGATTTTAAAATGGGATCTCTGCTTTAATGACAACATACATATTAAATAAAATAAATTGAAATTATGTTCTTTGGGTCTATTCTAGGTTATAAAAATGCAGAGTAATTGATATTTGAGTTTGGCCATGATGGATGGCATTGTGTGTTTTTAGAAACACATTATGGAGCAAAGGAATTCAATTAGGAAAATATAAGCATAGAATGGAAGTGAACAGTTTGTAGAGGTAAATACAAACATTTACAGTGAAAGATAGGATTTCAGAAACCTAAATAAGAGAATACAATGGAAGAATGAAAGAGAGTGGGTGTAATGCTTCTTGAAAGTTGTGTCTTTGCATTACTTCATCGTGCATATTGATCATCCAAATTTGTGACAAAATTGGATTATGAAGACACAAATAGATCTTTGGAATCTTACAAAACTAGTTTAGAATAAATTACTTAACAAGAATAATGTTTCTTATATTAGAATCACTAAAAAAAAGGTAAAGATTATGCTTACAGCTCATGTAAAACAATCAATTAGCACTGAATTGAATTCTATGTAGACCCAGATGTGAGACGTGTGCATTTTCCCTAGATTTTATAGGAAGGAAAATTGAAGAGAGTTTTATTTTTGCAGGAAATTAGATGACCAATTAGCAGTAGGCAGCTCAAGGATTTTTTTATCATCAACTATTCAGAGGAAAAATATTTTGTCTTAAAAATCTGTCCATAATTAGTGGAAGGAAATGAAACTTTTAGTTGATAATGTGTAAACAGTGGAAGTTTTGAAGAAAATTGGAACATAAAATTGCAAGGAAAAAGATTGGACAACTTTTGATTGCAAAAGTTTTTCTTTAACAGAAACCAAAGAAATTTTTATAATTATAAAAAAGGCTGAGCACAACCATATTTACACAGTCTAAAATCAAAACTTTGCACTGTTCTAGAAGAGTTCACAGAGGCAACTAAGTTTATGACAGAGAGGAGGAATATTCTGGAATTTTTGCTGAAACTGAGATTGCCCCTATAGGGGTACTTTCTAACAAATTAACCGTTCAACAGTAAACAAAAATACATATATAACTGAAAAGAAGATCAGCAAAACCCAAAAATACACAAATGGTCAGGTGAGAGATTCCTGCCATTTTTGTACTTCTTCCCCAAGGGTTTTCTTGCCAACCGAGGGCTCATCCATCTGATAATCACCCATAGCTAGGGATTCCTGGCAGTGACTGCCTTCCATCATGCTGGTTAATTTCTGAGCGTCTTCTTTGAGGTAGTGTACTTTTTCCATGAGCTCGTGCAAATCCCTGGTGTTGTCTTGAATTCTCGAAGCATGATAGTTAAGTTGATTCGAGATGTATCTAGCATCATTAGCGACATTTTTGGTGCTATTGATACTGGTTCCAACCATGTTGAAAACCCATTTCATTCCACTTTGCAGATATGCAAGCGCTGACTTGATATATTTAATAGTCTTGGAAGAAGCCATGATTGATTTTTCCTGTATATCCAGAAAAGGCCACCGAGTTAACTCAGAACTACAAAAGGAAAATATACCTAAACTGAACGAGGCTTGAGTGAGGGTGGGATGTTCCTGGGATATCCATGACGGGCCAAACACTTCTTCCACAATTTTATGGTGTGCTCCACTATCGCTCTACGTGCTAAATAAACCAACAAAGAGAGAAATGAAGTCTCCTTCCGAAGGGACAATGTGAATAGGGTGCTTATCCATGTCGAGAGAACACGTGTGAGGATTCATAATGGTGAAATGTGCTGAGCGTGCGAAGTAATTTCCTTGGATTTCAATGTGCAGGGAGATGAGATGCCTCTTTAATTCCATCTCAAAGCCAACTACATTGCCTTATTGATCCTGATGTGTCGATGGACAGGTACTCAAGCCCTGATGTAGGACGACGAATAGGGTGGATAGATGAATCCCCCTTAGAGAATGGAGTTTATGGAACATGCTTGAGGGGATTTTGGTATCTAATTGAAACAATACCAATTTTGTTCTTAACCCCTTTGTTGGCCATTTTTTCCGCTAGACTATTGTTCCACCTTAGAATGTGGTAGTAGGTGACCTGGAGGTTGGAGCTCATCTTGATGATCCGATTATACAAGCGACTACAATTATTTGCCCCAACGTTGCGGCCATTCCTGATTTTCTGAATGATCTGTTTAGAATATCCAAAGACGATGATCTTGTTGATGTTTTCCTTTTGAACAAGGTCAGTTCCTAGGAAGAGAGAAAACCATTCATCTTCATTGTTGGTTTTTCGACCAATCCCCCAAGCAAAAGAGACCATTGGATTTCCTTCGGGATCAAAGATAATCCCACCCGCACCTACCTCCCCTATTAATTGTAAAAGTATTTTATCCATTTCTTCCATCCTATATCTATTTATCACTAAGTTTCCTATGCTTTTATATTTATTTAATATTATACACACATACTTCTTAGAGTGAATGAAAATGTAAACCTAACCTGCAACTTGAGATGGAACAACTTACTTGGTAGTCATGGAAGACAGATTAGTCCCAACTTGACATGTTGTGATGCATTTATTCATAATGATTCCATTTGTTTCATTGGCCTTGCTTTGGGGGAAGTGTAGGATTTTTTTGTACATCTTTTTTTGTTTTTTCAATTATGACACCTATATGTTTTGTAGCTCACATTTCCCGGGGAATGCAGGGGACGACTTATTGAATTGGTATGCTTAAAATATCATTCTTTTCACTTCTAATTTGGTTTCATGTAAAATATGCTTACTTTAATTGAAAGAGTTACTTCATTTATTTTCTACTCTTTTGGTGGTTATCTTGTTATGTCAATGGATCCTTTCATTGTCTGATTTTTTAATTTAATTCCAATGTTATTTTCTTTGATGTATATAATCACGTCGATTTAAATTTATATTTGAAAATAACATTTTTTTTACTTTTTCAATTCACTTCATTTCCCTTGCAATGCAAATTTTTTATTTTATGTTCTGGTTGATGTATTGTTGTTTCAAAAGTTCATTTTAACACCAGATAAAGTAGAAAATAGTGATAAGTTGTCATATTAATTACTCGTCTCTAATGGATTGTTGTTTTAATTAATGAGCAACCATCAACAAATACAACCTTAGTTTGTAACAAGTCAAATCTAAAATCATCGAGTACTTGGTCAACGACAAAATACAAGTCACTAAGAATTACCTTGTAATTCATAAACAAATCTAAAATTGTAAATGACTAGACATAATTCAATTAATTGTAGAAAAGCTTTGCACATACTAATCAGATTCTAGTTTTTTAACAAACATACAAGGAAAATTTGAGGAGATTAGTTCTTGGAGGCTTTCCACTAGACAAGAGGCTTATTCTTTTGAAATTGGTAGAGTGAAATCTCCCATATGTGAATAAAACCTTGAAAAACTTGTTTTGGTTTTGTTTGCTCACCAAGTCTGCCTTGGATTGGGTATCTAAAATTTTCTCGTTAGTTCTTCCCTTTGTTTTGTTTCTTCGTCATCTTAGAGGACAATTTTCAAGGTTGATGCAATATGGAAACTCATTAGGATAGAAGTCCTCTTATTTATATTGAAAAGAAGGAATGAAACTTTGTTCAATAATGCTTAGGGTAGTAAATGTTGTGTAAACTCACTTGTTGCACTATGAGTAGGGATCTCCTACCAACTCCCTATGTCCTTTACTTTTTTTCACCAATCACAACAAATTGAAGGGGGGCATTACATTTATGCTAGAAATGTTGTTTGCGAATAGAGAGGAGGTTCCATTGTTGGCCTCCCCTACATTTTCCACAAGAAGACAAGCACTCATGGTTGTTCTTATCCATTTATGAGGCGAAGAATCTTACCAAGTCTAAGAAAGGAAACAATTGGTAGGAAACCATATTAAGCTAATGCACTTGCTCTTTGAATCAATACATGAAGCACATGAAACATTAAAATTTAGTAGTTGTTGCAAAATAGAAGTTCCACCAAACTCTTGAACTAACATATGCCTTGTTCTCCTTGACTTCCATACTTCCAATTAATATCACTTCTTCTGACTTATATGTCTTGATTTGTTCTACGATCTTCTCAACAATCACTGCTTTTGTGTTCAAATTCTTATTTCCGCATGGAGGCTAATTGTGACTTCCTTTTCTTCATATTTGTTTGAAACTAGGGAATAAACTATCATGTTTCAAGCCAAGAGTAGTGCATCAACTTGCATCTTTGATCAACTAATTTACATTCCTCTTTAATAGTCCTTAATAATTGTAAATGAATGTGTATGTGCCTCCTTGTAAACACAATCCATTGAAGGGGTGTTTTCATTGACCATATGAAGCATATTGATTTTAGTTTGTTGAATTTTAAGACCTTATCGTCACTTTCACAAAAGTGTTTGCTTCAAATAATTCATTACAGAATCATACCTTAAGAACAATGTGAAAAAGGGAACTCATTAACCTAATCATAATTTATATCTTAATGAGCTTTATTAACTTGCAATCCAACACATGTCTGTCAAATGCTTTAAAGGGAATGGCGTTGGAGGGATAAATATTGTGCACCAACAATTTAGAAGAGGGACATTCGTCGTGCTTACTTATCATCAAATTGTTATTCTCTTTGTTGTTACTTATCTCTTCAAGAAAATTGTTCTTTGAGGATTATGGGACATTCTTTGGCAATACTACAATTTCATTATTAGTTTCTTGGTAAACCATAACCTATGTGCATGTTGTGTAGGAGGATTGAAGGAGCACTATTGGAAGATGGTGTCTTAAGCTTTCTTAAAGCATGATTTAAGGTTAATGGGTTAGTGGGCATAATTAGTTTCTTTGATGATTACTATGTCGCTTGTGTTAATAGGATTGTTTGAGATGTGTTGTATGTTTTGGGTATTTTCGATAGGTGTATAGGATGAGGGGGGAACACTTGGGAATATCTAGGTGCATATAGTTTTGGTGCTATCCATACTTGTGCTACTACTAATGATATGATTGTTTCTACATTTGTTGGTGTGGCATTGTGTGTTTCCATGGTTTGTTGCCCTATATGATCTACTGTTTTATGCATTTGGCTTATATATTTTGTTGGGATTTGTGGATGGCTTGTTGTTTGCTAGTTTCTTTAAGGGCTTGTTAGGGTTGGTTGTAGGCTTGTCGTTGTTGGCTAGTGGTTGAATGTTTTCACTATTTGATGGTGTTTGTATGTTTTTACTATTGCTTGGTGTTCTTCCTTTGATTGAATGTACATGTTGGAAGTGTGATGTTTGTTGCATTGATCTAATTAGTTAGGTGCTTACACTTTAAACCCTTTTGCTTGAATAAAGTGGGGAAGTTTTGAAGCTCAAAGAGAAAAAAGTGTTACTCAGAGTTTGTTGGTAAAAGGGTGTGCCATTTCCTAGGTAGGTCCTTGTTTTTAAATTTGACATAGTGTTGGTTTAGTTTGGATCAGTGTTGAAAAAATCTTCGAAAAATCGTTGACTTTTAAAAAAATCGTGGTTTTTTCCATAAGCCGAAAAATATGTTGGGAAAAATCACGATTTAAAAAAATTTTTAACCTCACAATTTTTTCCAAAAAGTCTTTACTTTTTAGTAAACCTCGCAGGTCAATAGAAAAAAGCATGCTTAGGAGGAGGAATTTGCGGCTTAAGACATGAAAAGTGAGAGTTTATTTGTCATTTGATTGAGATGATTGGTGGAGAAGGAGTGATAAGGGCAGGAGGAGATCATCAACCACTTTGGATACATCCAAACACCATTTTTCATCACCATTAATATTTTTTGTGGAGCAAGGGCTCAAGAATAAATTTTTTTCCAATCAACCAATTGAATATTCCTCTCACAAGGGGAGGAGGAGGAGGCTAGAGACAAAAAAGAGGGTGATATTCTAGCATCGCCACCACCTTCTACACTAATTGATATATCTAGTCTTGCATACATCACTCATTGTATGATATTAGATGCAAGGCCAGGGCCTTCTGCCACTACTACTAGTGCTAGGGGAAAGCTTGACAAACAACCTATTATCTGCTAAGTTGTACATAGGGGATTTCTAGTGAGCCTCCGAAGTCATGGACACAGTTCCTTGTTCATTATCAGTGCTCAAAGGTTCAGAAGACCTTTTAAGGCCATTTTTGGGTCCCCTTTTTAATAATTACATGTTCACACCCCACGGGGATTTTGTAGTAAATGTGCTAGCATAGAAAACTTTTTGTAAAGGAATTGGATTCCCAGGGTTTAACCACCAAGATGAAAAATTCCAGCTTTGGAGGAGCGGTGAAACAAATCGAAAACTATGCATCACTTATTCAACACTGCATAATTGATAAGGGAAAAAACAACTTGGAATGATCTGATTGATGTCTAAGTCTTAGGAATCCAAGTCCTTTACAAAACGTTTTCCATGTTATCACATTTATTACAAAATCCCCATGGGATATGAACATGTAATTATTAAAAAAGGGTCCCAAAAATGGTCCTGAGAGGTCTTCTGAACCTCTGAGCACTGATAATGAACATGGAACTTTGTTCATGACTTCAGTGGCTCTCTGGAAATCATCTAAGTAAAAATTAGCAGATAACACTTGGCTCCAACTGTGGGACGTGTGCTTGATCTATTCTTTAGGCAAGAGAGCATACGAGAACACCAGAATATTTGGTTCTTATAATCTGTAAAAACATCTCAACTTGATAAGAAAACCTTAGTAGCACAAGTTTTATGAAAATATCCAATGATCCAAAAGTTTCTTTATTGAAAGGAACGAAAAAATAACTAATGAAAGAGAGTAATATTCTTAAGTACATGAAATAAATGCATAAAGTAAATGCTCACTTGAAGGAGCTTGTTACACATAATTATCATCACCATCATGTACTGAGAACCAAAACACCAGAAATTGCCTCAATTCCTCAAGTGATGAAGTTAGACAATAGGCAGGACTCTTATTTTCATACCTGAGTCCACCAGTGCTTCTGCCCTTTATCCAATAAGAGTTACCCTCTTTAGTAATGCCTCTTATCAATTGAAAATGAGAGGTGCCACTGCTTTTACCTTTTGATCAATAAGTGGTTCATTCTTGGTAACACTTTGTCTCCATATTGAAAAAGCAGTGCTTGAGTTTCAAAAGGAGAAAGAGAAGATTCACGAAACTTCTCGAAGGAAATATTTATGGCACCCTCATTCCTACTCTTGTGGACCACCTGGACTCAAGATCCCCCCAGTAGGATCTCCCTTCCACACCATCCACCATTTTCTCAACCATCCCTATCCTCCCAAGGGCTATAAATACTAGCTCATCCCCCATGGGTTGGAGGAGAAAAGTTATGCTACTGGACCTAAGTTCTGGCCAAATCTAGGGTGAGCATAGTGAAGACAAGTTGGAGCTTTGAGGATAAGACATGGCATGTGAGGAGGCATCACAACACTAAGGCACAATGGTTGTAATCTCTCTTCTTTTATGATTAATACAATGCTGGTTTCTTTCCCATAAAATGTATTGTGTTATGATCACTCATTTTGTTATCAGATTCCTTAGTCACTGATATAGAGTTGTAGATCATTTTCTGGTACTTTTAATCTTGTTTTTTGTTTGATGTGTTTATTGTAGGTACATCTATGGAGATCTAGAACCATAGAAGGCTTATGCACCATACTACAAGATAGATAAAAGACTCGGTCCAGATATGTATCAATTCTAGGGAAAGTGCTTACCCTTGTTATCACTCATTTGTTCTAGGCCTATACCATTCAGATCTAGGGAAACAACTCCTGTCAATAGGAGGTGATAATTTCTAGCAACAAATTTGGAAACTCTAATGGGGAGAATGGTTACATCATCGTAGATGTTGATTATTTTACAAAATGGCCCAAGGAAATGCCTACATATGAAAAGGATGGTAGGACTACTGCCCTCTTTCTTTTTAATCATGTAATAGCTTGGTTTGGAGTTCCACAAGCCATATTCATTGATCATGGATCCCATTTTCGTAATCAGATGATGGCTGAGTTGAGTGCTAAGCTGGGTTTTTGTCATGAAAACTCAACTCCTCATTATCCGCGGGATAATGGTCAAGTTGAAGCCATTAACAAAGTTTTGAAGCTATGTTGCGTAGGATGGTTGGAGGTCACAAATCCAACCGGCATTTAAGTCTATTTTTTGCATTATGGGCTTATAGAACTTTGGTTAAAACAACAACCGGTTTCACACCATTTTAGTTGGTTTATGGATTGGAAGCTATCCTATCTATCGAATGTGAAATCCTGTTACTCAAGCTTGCAGTAGAGCTTCTCCCAAATACTTCTACCGAATAATAACATTTTTTGTACTTGACAAACCTTGATGAGAATCTAAGAGATGTTGTCTAAGCTAATGAGGCACATAAAAAATGAATCAAGGCGCAATACGATAAGTCTATTCAACCTTGTGTCTTTAATGAAGGTGACATGGTTCTGACCTATGATCAGAAGCATGACAAACTTGGAAATGGGAAGCTGAAATCCATGTGGTATGGTCCCTTCATTGTGAGTAAGGTCTTAGAGAAAGGGTCCTATGAGCTTGTATATTACGATGGGATACCTTTTGGGAAACCTCATAATGGGTTGTACCTGAAAAGGTACTATTCTTGAAGATATTTATATTATAGTACCTATTATATATGTATATTGATTGAATTTTTGGTGTGGTTTTAGTATTTCAATATGGTTTTGAGTTTTTTGTCAGTACTGTTTATACCATATTTTGGTTATGTAGATCAAATGGATTTTTATGGTTTTGCTGATGGTGCTTGCCTTCATACCCTGAACCTTGTTTTAGCTGCTTGGGTTTTTTATTCCGCAACTCATGATCTAGTCGGTTCAGGATCGGTTTGTGTAGATCCTGCCTCGACTAAGATTATTGAACTCCAAAGTTTGCAAGGGAAGGAAAAATTTCTTCACCGTTTTGTATGCAAATTTGTGGAAAAAATGCATGGCTATATGCGTCTCCTTAAGAATAACACTCCGTTTTTTTGGGATTACCGGCCCCAACGAGCTTTTGATAATTTGAAACACGCTCTAACACATTCACCGGTGTTGCACCCCCAAATTATTCAAAATAATTTCTGCTTTATCTTGCCGCCTCCACTACTACCATTGGTATGGTTCTGGTACAAGAGAATATCAATGGCCAAGAGCATGTGATTTATTACTTAAGTAAGAGTATCCTTGACTCCAAAACTCATTATTCACGTGTGGAGAAGCTAGCTTTGGCTATGGTCATTGATGTGCAAATATTTCATCACTACATTCTACTACGCACCATAGTTTTTCTCACTGATCAAAACCATATGTATTACATTTTGACTCATCAAGTACTAGGGGGCAAGTATTCCCATTAGATAGTCATCCTGTAGGAATTCAATCTCGAGTTCACTAAGGTGAATTCCAAGAAGTACTTAGTTTTCACGGAGTTAATGTGTGACCTTCCCTATGCTCTCATGGAAGCTAAACCCAATGATTCATTTTCGGATGAAGTTTTGTTCATGATTAGCATAAACGACTTGTGGTATGGATATTTGATAATCTATCTCTAGACCCAAAGGTTTCATCCTGATATGTCCCGTGACGATCACCAACACATCCGTCACCATGAGAAATATTACCTCATTTTAAATGATATGTTATACCACCGTGGTATTGACTCCATTCTTCGACGATGCCTTGCACACGAAGAGGATGAACAAGTATTGAATGACTACCACTCTGGAGAATGTGGCGCTTATCTTTATGGGATGGCTAAAACTCAGAAAATACTTCACGTTGGGTATTTTTGTCCCTCAATATTCAAATATTGTCATGAGGCAGTTAAAAAATGCCCACCTTGTCAATTTTTTAATCCAAAAAAGTGCACCCACCCTGCTCCTTTACACCCTGTCATTGCTGTTGGCACTTTCACCAAATGGGGGATATATTTTATGCATTGTAAGCCTACCTCAATTGGGGGTCATGGTTACATCATCATAGCCATTGATTATTTTACAAAATGGGCCGAGGCAATGGCTACATATGCAGAGGATGGAAATACTACTACTCTCTTTCTTTTTAATCATGTAATAGCTAGGTTTGGAGTTTCGCAAGCCATAGTCATTGATAACAGATCCAATTTCTGTAATCAGATGATGGCTAAGTTGAGTGATAAGCTGGGTTTTCATCATGAAAATGCAGCTCCTTATTATCCGTATTCTAATGGTCAAGTTGAATCTATTAACAAAGTTTTGAATACTATGTTGCATAGGATGGTTGGAGATCACAAATCCAACTAACATTTAACTCTATTTTCAGCATTATGGGCTTATAGAACTTTGGTTAAAAAAACATCCGATTTCACACTATTTCAGTTGGTTTATGGACTGGAAGCTTTCCTACCTATCAAATGTGAAATCCCGTCACTCAAGCTTGCAGCATAGATTCTCCCAAATACTTCTATCGAAGAAGAATGTTTTTTGTAATTGACTAACCTTGATGAGAATTGAAGAGATGCTGCCTTAGATAATGAGGCACATAAAAAATGCGTCAAGGCCCAATACGATAAGTTCGTTCAACCTCGTGTCTTTAATGAAGGTGACATGGTTCTGACCTATGATCAAAAGCATGAAAAACTTGGAAAAGGGAAGCTGGAATCCATGTGGTATAGTCCCTTCATTGTGAGTAAGGTCTTATAGAAAGGGGCCTATGAACTTGTAGATTACAATGGGTTACCTTTTGGGAAACCTCACAATGGGTTGTACTTGAAAAGGTACTATGCTTGAAGATATTTTTGTTATAGTACCTTGTATATATGTATATTGATTGAATTTTTGGTGTGGTTTTAGTATTTCAATATGGTTTTGAGTTTTTGTTAGTACTGTTTATACCATGTTTTGGTTATGCATATCAAATGGTTTTTTATTGTTTTGCTGATGGTGCTTGCCGTCATACCCTAAAACTTGCTTCAACTGCTTGGGGTTTGTATTCTCAAACTCATGATCTAGTCGGTTCAGGAGTGGTTTTTGTAGGTCCCACAACCAATAACAACACCGAGTACCATGCAGTAATAGGTTTGTTAACCAAGGCTGCATCTTGGGAGATTAATCACTTGGTAGTATTCATGGACTCACAGTTAGTGTTTTTTCACTTGAACCATGTCTATGCCATCCAAAACCCTACACCCCTTCATCTTTTTCGAAGAGTACATTTGTTAGAAAGGTCGTTTGAATCTATTACCTATAGGCATATTCCTAGGTCTTATAACACTATTACAGACTCATTGGCCAATTACATTTTGGACTGGTATATTTCCCATACATAAATTTTGATAAATAAAACATGGTTCATTGTAAATAAAATAAATAGTAAAAAGACATAAGAACTCATATAAATTTCATTCCACATTTGAACATAGATAAACCACCGTAAATAAGTCTGTATATATATAAAAGTGTTTTACAAAAAATATGGTCTCGAGACCCCGACTAAAGCACACCGGCTTTTAGATATACAAAATAAAAAAAATCCTAAATCTAGATAGCTTTCAGTGTCTACATCATGTAGGATAACTAGTGATGTTCATGGTAACACATGATGGCTCTTGCTACCCTCTGTACTAGGCGGCTAAATCGACTTGACACTCTAGATGTATGCCTCTAGTACCTCCTAGGGAGGTCATCTATGGAAGCATCTGGAATATCAAGAGTTAACTAGTTGAGGTTCTCCTCCTACTCGGTCAACTCATCATCTCCTCTGCAGACGAAGTGGGCCCCCGCTTGCTTGTCAATTAGGGAGGATCTTCTAGGTCGTGCATATCCTACATCTGCATGAAAATTTTAAGTCTCGTTATCATCCATAAAAATTATAAAACATAAAATGCAAAAATAATCATGTCTTGAGTATTCTTCTTACCAATATCGCCCCATTGGGCACCTGTCGGTAAGGGTAGATCAGGGTTTCCTCTAAAGTCAATACCAGTGTACGCATAATCCTCAACCATGAGTATTTTGTTATCTAAACAATAGAAAAATGCGCTCCCATACTTGATCTTGGCCCCACCGCCACCAGTGCGGGCCATAATCTCTACCCACCACAGCATCCAAGGGTCTCGTGCTCCAAGTCCGGTGAAAGCTACCTGTGGCCTCGAAAGAGGTACCTGCTCAAAGAAGAAGGATGCCAATATGGTTCCATAACCAAACTATTTTAACTCCCCCTATTGACACTTAGTCAACTGTTCCTTGAAGACACTTAGTAAAGCCTAGACCTAGTTATAGACTGTAGGCGCCATAGCCTCCAAGGTGTAAAGCATGTCTTCCTAGGAATCCCGATGAGCCCCTTGGATCCTTGCAACCTACTGCATGGTGAAAAGCATTGTCTAGAGAGGAAAATCCATCACCACCTTGATTGGGATCTTTTTCACAGACATATGAGTGCTTGGAAAACAATGGCGATCTATAATCTCCTGTGTTATGAAATCCCCCCCTCAGGACCTTGTCAATGAGATAGGTGCCCCACACATGGATAATACTACAAGGAAGTAGATGTATTCTACTTCCACGGTAGGAATGTGGGCCCCTACCTTGAAGTACTATCGCTCTAGGTTCCACATTCTTAGTATATATTCCAGTAGTCTCACATGAGACCTCATTCTTGGAACGTAAAAGAATTTTAGGAGGCCACAACCCCACAAAGATAGGCCACAACATGAGAATTTTAGGAGGCCACAACATGAGTATCATCATACTCATGTTGCCTCTCCTTCCACACAACCATTTTGAACAAAGTTACTTGCCAAAAATCAAAATTGAAGTATTAGAACACATATCAATAGTTAAAAATGCTTTAAAGACTTTCTTTTGTGTTGGCTGTTCATCATTTGGGAGTAGCCTGTGACACTACCTTTGTCTCCTTGAGACAGAGTGGTGGCACCACCTTTTCAAGCATGAAATCCACTATTTTTCTCGGGCACCACCTTTCCCACAAAGGGAAAGAGTGTTACCCTGCCAGAGATTTTTACCCTAGGGTAAAAACCTCAAAACGTCAAAAAAATGTGCATGGAAAGGGAAAATGCAACCATAAAAATGTTAGGGATGGGTTTAGCTCTTACCTCGAGCTGATGAATCAAGAAACAAATGGTTGATGTCTCTAAAATCCTTGCTTGAATTCTGCACACAAATGTCTCCAAATAGCTCTCCAACTTGGTAAATAGAGAAATGGTATGTTTTTTACTATTTCATTGGTTTTTATACGAATGTTTTTATGGTTTATTGCATTATTTTAATCATTTTAATTATTTCATTAAAAAATGGCCTTTCACATAGTTATTAAAAACTGGTTTTTAAATATTTTGGAGATCTAATAGTCTTTTAAAAGTTTTTGCAAGGATGGAAATTAAAAGTTTTGGTTATGATTGAGTTTGTTTTTGACTTTTTCGTACTTCCATAAAACGAAAAAAGTCGTCGAGCATTAATTTTGACATTTTTGTCGTGTTCTTTAAACCTAATACCAAAGTTCTAAGTCAACTTTCACTTCTTTTCAGGCTCGTTAAACCCTTTCATCATGAAATAAACCCTAAATGGAGTCTGCTTTAAGCTCTTTTCAGACTCCTTAAATGTGAAAAGATCACAGAGTGAACTTGCCTTATTCACGCTCGTAAAATTACTTGAAGGGCCGTATTTTCGACGATACTTTATCTCTTTTTTGGTTCGGATTAACTAATTACAAAAAAGGAATACTTTGGCCAATCATGATTGGAAGAGTTCTCTTGGGAATTATTTTATACTTTTTCGGGCCCTAGGGACTAAATCATACGAAAAATGACCCTTTGGAGTATTCTTCTATTTTTGTTCGGACTCTCGAAACATGATCGATACTGAGTTAACTTTCAATGGACTCATAAAATAAAACACTGAGAGACCCTCTTTTGGGAACAAACCCCTCCTTTCTCATGCCCATGAAACATATGAGAATGGACTAATCTTAGGATAAGCTACAACGAGTGTTTGTTACCCTCTTTGAACTCGTAAAAACTACAAGAAGCACTCATCAATCATGATGGGGAAATTAAGGTAATGAAACTATCTCATTTGCAATAAATGGAAGTTATTAGTCACCTTTGAACATGGCACTTGTATGCATTTCATTCAGTCAATTGGGTATTCAACTTTCTTCCAAGTCAATCCACTTTCATGAGTCATGTCACTCCTTTGAGTCTTTCAAAGAATGCATCATCCACTGTGACATTATGTCTTGGTATCCGCTTGGTCAAGTCAATGCTGGCAAGTCTTTGGTCATGCCGCCCAATGTTCAAAGGGAAGATATGTTGAGAGCTTGCATCTGCAGTTATATTTTGTGTCAGTTACTTTTGAGTCAGTCCCATGGTTACATCATACTCAAAATTCCATAACTTTGTTCTGAGTTTCGTGTCGTCGATCTGGGATTCATCATGGGCCTCCTTTGATGAGACTATTCTTGTCAACTTCAACTCATCATCCAGGAATTAGTCTTAGAAACAAATTAGTACCTTGAGATTTGTATGCATCAATGACAATTTCTCTCGCTTTCGACATAGGTTCTCATCATTGACCTTTGATTGAAAGATTCAACTGAGTGTTCGACATCAGATCATATATTCACACTCAAGATATTGTACTAGGGTACCTTGGGAATCATCAACATCAATGGTGATCTCACTCACAGTTGGTAACGGTTGTCATAATTGACTGGTAATCAAGTGGTTTCTACCATGTTCTACTTCAAGACCTTGTAATCACATGGATAGAATTGTACTTTGTAGAAGACAAGACGAAGACCCCGGGTATTTGTTAACCACTCATTGCTTTCCCCAGGTTGCGATGGAGTATTTGTATGAGTCCTAGCATGGATCCACATTTGCATGGTCGTGGCTGTGCTCAAATTTGCATCCATTTGACATAGATCTACATTGTATGTCTGGTAGCTATGTCCAAGTTGGATTCTCTTTCACATGGATCTATGCTGTATTCTAGTAGCCATGATTATTCATCTCTCTCATGGATTTGCCTTGTATTGGTCTGCAACCATGATGATGAGGCATTTTGAAATGATTCAAAAGTATTGATGCATTACAAAATTTGGGTTGATGATGATCTCTGATCAAGCGATTTCTTTCCACAAAGTGATAAGTTTTTCTTACAAAGATCTCACCTATCATATCCCTCTAGCCTCATGCTTTGGGTGTCATTCTGCTACACATAATTCTCATCACCATCATGTACTGAGAACCAAAACACCAGAAATTTCTACAATTCCTTAAGTGATGAAGTTAGACACTAGCTAGGACTCTTATTTTCATACCTGAGTCCACCATCGCTTCTTCCCTTTATGCAATAAGCGTTACCCTCTTCAGCAACACCTCTTTTCAATTGACAATGAGCAATGCCATCGCTTTTACCTTTTGATCAATAAGTGGTTCCACCTTGGTAACGCTTTGTCTCCATATTGAAAAAGTGGTGCTTGAGTTTCAAAAGGAAAAAAAGAATATTCATGAAGCTTCTCGAAGGAAAGCTTCGTGGCACCCTCATCCCTACTCTTGTGGACCACCTGGACTCAAGATCCCCCCTAGTAGGATCTCCCTTCCAGCTCATACACCATTTTCTCAGCCACCCCTATCCTCCCAAGGGCTATAAATACTAGCTCACCCCCCATGGGTTGGAGGAGAAAATTTATGCTGCTGCACCTAAGTTCTGGCCAAATCTAGGGTGAGCATAGAGAAAACAAGTTGGATCCTTGAGGACAAGAAATGGCATGTGAGGAGGCATCACAAAACTAAGGAATAATGGTTGTAATCTCTCTTCTATTATTATTAATGCAATGATGTTTTCTTTCCCATAAAAATGTATTGTGTTATGATCACTCATTTTGTTATCATATTCCTTAGTCATTGATATAGAGTTGGAGATCATTTTATGGTACTTTTAATCTTGTTTGTTGTTTGATGTTTTTTTTGTAGGTACATCTATGGAGATCTAGCACCATAGAAGGCTTATGCATCATACTTCAGGATAGATAAAAGACTCATTCTAGATATCCATCAATTCCAGGGAAAGTGCTTATCCTTGTTATCACTCATTTGTTTTAGACCTATACCATTAAGATCTAGGGAAACAACTCCTGTCAGCATGGGGTGAGAATTTCCAGCAAAAGAGCTTATTTTCCTACTTTAAGCATAACATGAAGAGTTAGTTGTAATTGAAAATCCAATGTAGCCACCTATGCATTTTATTAATACAAATATTTTTTTTCCTTGTCTTTTGTTACCAGCCAAAGTAAGGATACATTTTTTAGAAATGAAAACCTGCGTGAATATTCAAGATGGAAGGTTTGGATGGGAAACTACATGCATATAAAACCTCACTGAATTGCTTCCACAACTGGCAAGTCCTCTTACAGGATTCTTCTATCAAATATTGGATAGGACCAATGTACACATCTGTATGATGAGGTATATTATCATACTCATTGAAAGGGATTATCTGCTAATAACTCTATGTGTAAGCCCCAAATTTCTCCAAATCATAAGGAACCTATGTATGCAAAGATGATGGCCGAGAAAAATATTCAAATAGTTTCACCCAATTTGACTTTTCACTGCTCTGCTTCTCCAAATATTCATTACTGATACTTGTGTGCGTTTCCAAATGATATGGATCTCAACGATCATACAAAAATTCCAAATGCTCCTCTTCCATACCAATATATACCAAGGTCTCAAGATCAATAGTCCCTTCTCTAGACGTATCATATATAGGACTCTCCACAAGATTTACAAAAGTATCATAGATGGGATTTTCAATAAAGGTCCAATAGTTATCATGCCCATCATTATCAGATATGAGATAGTATTCGTTAACTACCTCATGTCCTTGGCTATACCTGTCCACCTCATGCTCATAACAATCCTCCTCGATAGGTTCGGTTTCAAATATATTACAAGGAGTAGCACTTTCCAAACATTCATCACCATATGATGGAGTGTCATCATACACCACATTGGATTTATCATAGGTTTCTTTATAAGTATTTGTAATGGTTTCTTCTCGAGGTAGGTCTAGAATACAGATGTGATCATCATTATTGCAGTAATCATGAGAACAGTCCATGTCTTCCCTATTTTTTGTTATGTAACATGGGGAGGGTCTTCAAAAATGTCTTCAATCAAAGATATTCCATGAATCTATTCAATGGGAAGCATAACCATAACCTCTTTTATATCACCATCATCTTCATACCATCGTTTAAGAAAGATCTCAAAGAAGTGTAAAAGGGAAGTGATACTTATACTACGAATATCTTCAAAGAACCATTCATATGCATCACCATCCAAAGCATAATCAAATATTTCCATCATGTGATCCTCATGATAAATGCCATCTTTAACTAGAACATTGATGACAATCGTGATGTGCGTTAGGATTATTAATCCTCCCTTGGTCAAATGTCTATTATATTAATTATTGCCTAACTTAGGAACATTAAATTAATTAAATGGGTCCACATGGCCCAATGGGGACATATGTACCAGTCATTGAAGTACGGGGAACACTAATAGAGGTTAATTTCCACTTATTGCATGTGCATGCATCAGATAGGGTGCCTCCTAGACCAATCCCTACTTTTTAGGAGCCACTGGGAGTCCCGACACCAACCTACTTCAGTTAGTTGGTGTTAGCATTAGTTAGTATTAGTTATCCCTCAGTTACAATCAGTTACTTCACATTCAGTTAGGCTAGTGCTACTAATACATGGATAATGCATGGTTGCATGGGGATGAGCACTTTTCTTACCTATCTCACTCTCAGTTGCACTGAGTTAACTAGTTGTTACTGCTTGTTTGAGTTATTGGTCATCGGGGAGTTGTCTATTTGGACTTCGATATTGATTAGGAGACATTGAGATAGATATTCAGTTAGATACAGTCTATCCACTTGGAGGATTCAAATTCGTTACTCATGCATTCAAATTGTACCTATGTAAACTACTTTGTACACCGGATATTATTATGATGAATATACTGTAAATTCCTGAGCAATACTTGTCCGTTTCTTGTGTGGTTTGTTTTTCTTAGTTTGTATGTTCATTCTCCATTCAATTGCTACAACATTATCAGAACTCTTTGCTTGAAGATATTAATGGCATTCAAATTATAATATGGTTTCAGAGCCTTCTCAGGCAGGTTTCATGCTTGTTTCTTCTCATCGGACATCAGAAGCAACTGGGTTTCCACATAAGTCCCCTATGAAAATTTGCTAGCTCTAGATGCATTTAGAGTAGTGGAGAGGGCATGATGGACCCTAAAAATATTTTCATGTCTATAGGAAAATCATGATTCTAACAGTTCATATGTTTTAGTGTTATTTGCAGTGAAATTGATAGGTTCTACGTAGCTTGAAAGAAGTATTTGCAGTCTCACTACCGGAGAAATTATGAGTTCTCAAACTCCTGAGCCACAGATCCTCACAACTTCCAATTACCTTGATTGGAGGATTGATATGCAACTATCCTTTCGCAAGAATGGCTACCACATGATCATACATGGATGGGAGGTTGAGCCTCATTAGTTGGTAGAGCAGATCAAGTTCCTAAACCGTTGTGTTGAAGCATTTGGGTACTTATGTACTTATATTTCCAGAGATATCCTCTTTCATCTGGAAGGATTGAGGACTCCCAGAGAAGCCTGGTAGAAGCTTGATAACTTGTTTGACAAAAAAGATGAGCTTCGGGGACACATTCTAGAGAATGAGTTGGTATCTTTACATCCCAACAGTTTCAATACTATTGAGCAATTATTCTCCAAATTCAAGTCTCTAGTGCTACAATGCAGATAGTGTGGGATGGAGTGGAAGGATGTGAAAAATGTCCTTTCTATACTCGACAAACTAGGTCCTGAGTACTTTGTCTATATCTCTATGTTTCATTCCAAGCGGGAAAGATTTCTTGATTTGAAAATTCCTTATTTAGATTCATTCTCCGAGTCCATAATCAAGGAACAAGACAAATTGATTCAAATGGGAATCATCCATACTTCCAAGGATTAAGCTCTCTTGGTTACTGAATCCTCCAAAGCGCAAGCAAAGGGGGAATCAAAGAAGAAGGATCCAAATGCAACTGATTCGAAGCCTAAACCAAATCAACAATATTCCGAAGGGGCCTCCGGCTCTAAGAAGAAGAAATTTGAAAAGAAGTTATGTCCATATTGTGAAAAGGGATACCATCTTGAAGAACATTGTATGAGGAAGCAACTTGATGATATGTCCTCTCTTCTCAAGCAGCACAACATTGCTCCTCCAAGAGCAAATAATCCTGATGAAGAAGCACTGACATAAGATGCCAAAAGGTGTCATGCTTTGAAATCAATTCTCTCTTCATCCTTGACATACATTATAGATTCTGGAGCCTCCAACCACATGGTTTCCTCCAAAGAATCCTTCTATACTCTTTCACTATCAAAGGGGCCTATTATTCACATGGGAGATGATTCCCATATTCCACCAGAAGGATAAGGCTCAGTCAGAGTGAAGCATAGTGAGTTCAAGAATGTCTTATATGTGCCCTCCCTTGCTGCTAACCTATTATCTGTTTACCGGATGACTCATACAGGCTCTCCCAAGAGGGTCACATTCGATTCATACTAAGTTACGATTACAAAAAAATCCACTGGAAATATTGTAGTGAAAGGTATTGCAAATCACTCTACCAAAGCTTATGAGTTTTCACATTTCTTTCCTGTTTCTCCTCCTACAACTTTATTGTCTCATGCTAACAACACCAGCAAGATTTGGCCATCTCAATTTCAAATATCTGAAGCAACTCCACAATGATAACATGGTTGAAGGTTTTCCCTCCATCCAAACTTCCAATGGAGTATGTTCTGGGTGCTTGGTAGGTAAGCATCCAGAAAAGAAGTATGATGTTGGGAAGGATCATAGAGATGTTTCTACACTTGATTTGATACACAGTGATGTAGCGGGACCTATGCCCACAAAATCGATTAATGGTTGCAGGTATTTTCTGACCTTTATTGATGATTGTTTTAGGTACTACTGGATCTACTTCATGAAGCTAAAATCAGAAGTTTTTGAGACTTTTAAAAGTTTTAAAGCTATGGTTGAGAACATCTTCAATAAGAAGATCGAGTCAATAAGATCTGATGGAGGAGGAGAATATGTCAAAAGAGATTTCTAGAATTTTTGTGAATTAGAGGGGATTTGAATGGAACACTCAGTTCCATACACACCACAACAAAATGGTGTGGCTGAGAGGAAGAAGAGATCATTGAAAGAGATGGCAACATGCCTTCTCCATGGCAAGCATCTACCTCCTTCTCTTTGGGCTGAAGCAGTAAACCATGCTTTGTATTTGTAGAATAGAGTGCCCCACAAGTCAGTGGCTGGGGTTGTAGTAAGCATTTCTCCCTACTACAGGGGTAGGAATGGCTCCCTTCTATCTATAGGATAGAAGGGTAGGTTCCTGCTAGTGGGTAAATGCAGAAAATAAAATGTAAGGTAAATAGATAGAAAAGTAAACTAATCTAAGACCAGAAAGAAGAAAATGGAGCAATGGTGAACCCCTCTGCACACAAGAGGTTAGGGTTTCACCTCCAATAACCTGCAAAACAAATCCTAAGCTACAATAAACTGCAAAACAATGTTAAGAAAAACTTGCAAATGAAATAGGGGTTAGAAATCAAAGCAAACTAAACAACTAAGAAATAAAACATGAAACATGGTTATACCTTCTCTAGTGGAAATGGGCCACCATGCCCTAGCTTGTGGAAGCACTCCTCTCTCTAGGATGGGGAGAAATGGCTCAATGGGAATGGAGGAGAGGGAGTGTGGGTGGCTTGAGAGGCAAATGTGTCTCAAGGCATCCACTTGGGCAACATAACAGTATGCAAGGGAGGAGTGTTTTGAGAGTGACCCCCACCCTCCTTTTATAGCTTTTCCAAGGGGTTTTAGGGTTTTAAGCCCTTGGTCAGGGATTTAGCCCCTTTTTTGGGTTTTTAGCCCCTTTCACACTAACTTTAGCCCCTTTTTGAGGGATTTAGCTCCTAGGAGGCTATTTTGGGCTCTTTTTTTGGGGTTTTTAAGCCCTTTTCTTCATCCTTAGGGTATTTTGAGGGTGTGGGGGTCTAATGGAGGGTCGTGAGATGGTGTCCTTGGGTGGTGTAGGCCATTGAGAGCTTAGTGGGGGATTTTTGGGTTAACAAGGGTGACTCCATTCGAAGTACTACATGGGTATTAGCCCAACCTCTCTCATCTGAGAGTTTTTGGTTCCAAATCTTGGGCCAGGATACCACTTGACAAGAGAAAGTCATTCCAAGCCCAAAGTAGCAAATGAATTCTACCAGGATATGCAGATTATTGCCGCCTTTCACACACTTGGGTTACATGGCAGAAATATTCAAGCCACTCGATGTGTCCTTGAGGGCAAGTCTCGAGTCATGGCTATCACCTTGTTCTTGAATCCTCCATTCAGGATAACTTCTAACAAATCCAAGGGGGTAGACACTATTAAATTACTAAGGCTAATTACTTAGTGTGATGGTGTTATATTGATTAAGTTGTTTAGGAGTTTTGAAATTAACCAGTGGAAACAAAAGATAATAAGATGTAAGATTTAAAGCAGATAAGCATAGTAATGAAACTCAATATATATATAATTGGAAGAATTGATCAAATGAATCACCAGTGCCTTAAATGGAGTCAAAAGAGAAAATAATGTGCTTGCATGCACTTGAAAGAATGTTTTGCAAATGTCTCTTGGTAGATTTTAAATTAATGTGGAATGTGAATGAAATAAATTAGGTGAAAAGGGGACTCCAGATATACCCGAGGGGTACTTGGAGTATGTCCAAAAGTGAACTTTCACGGCTACCCGCAAGGTGTTTGTGGGCTGGAACAGATTCTCAGAGACTGTTGTTCATAATTCACCCATCAGGGTGTGACAGATATCGGCGCCTCAAGGTGACTTTCTAGTTTTTCCCACTCCTTTGGGTATTTTGCCACCGCTTACATTTTGTTTGAGGCGTTGGATTTTCGCCTAATGGTTTGTCAATTTGGGAGGTGAAGACTAATTAATCTAGTCACTCAAGTGATTTTGATGCAACTTGACTGATTGAATGAACCGCATCCAAGTACAAATCATACACACTGGAGTCTTTGTTATTTTTAGAAAATTTTAAAAGAGGTGTTCTTATTAAAAGAAAACCCTCTAGGAACCTCTTTCGGTCCAAGTGGACCTCAATCGGGGAATCAAGGAGGGGTTGATTTTATTATGATTATTAAAAAAATTAATGATAGCATATGAGCTATAAACAAATAAGCAAACCACAATTTTCCAATTAGACTACCACGACCCTTTCTTCACCTTTCGGCTCAAAAGGAGGCTCGTGGGGTAAGTATTAAAATTAATTTGAAACCACTAGATATGGAATATGACAATGATTATAAGTCAAATTATACTACCCCTACAGATTATAACTACACTAGATTGAAAAATATGAAAAGATGTAAAAAATGACATGGACACGAATCCCCCCAGGGGGGATGGTGAATAGGCTCGAAAGAGCCTATTTGAAGAGATTTTTATTTTTATTAGCAGAAATTACAATATCAGAAAAATTAAATTAATCCACTTGGTCCTTATATGGAATGAGACCAAAGGTTTACAAATTGCGAAATTTTGAGGTTTTGGGAAGACGGAGACCCCCTGGGGGATTTCAAATGGTCCAAAAAAGATTTCTGGACAGAAAATACTCCTCTTTTATGTTATACCTTCTAAAAAAAAACAATCTTATCACATTTAAATATGCCCAAAATTAATTTTAAAGTACTTTTAGATGAACACACCTTTTACCCAAAAATTCTATGTTAAAACTAGTTTTTAAAGAAGCACAAAAAGAACCAAGGAATGCAAGCTTTCCTTGGGATCTTGGCCTGATTTTGGGGAAGCCAATATGAGGCACTTAAATTTTTGAATATAAATTTTTATATTCTAAGGAAACAACCATGAATTCAACAAGCTTTAGATCTACGTTCACAGCCTTGAAAAATGGCAATTTTCTCTAAAACTAGATCTAGAATGCTTGTAAAATTTCTTTAGGAATGAAATCTAGTTTATGAGATTTAAAGAAGCAAGATCTAGTAAAATTAATTCTGAAATTGATAGATATAAACAATTTTAAAGCTGCAAAACAAGTAACCAGACTGATTTTAAAAAAATTGAAGGAGGAAGAGGAAAAGAAGAGCGCTTGTTGCTGGTATGGATTTGCAAAAAAGAATAGTTAGTGGAATGCCGAGGGACAATGCCTTCACAAAACAATCGGATGCCTAGTGGAGTCAAGCTAGATCCACAGTTCATCCAACCCCTGCTACCTGAAAACTAATAAACAATCCTGCACAAAAACCTTATGAGATTTGGATAGAGATATATGAAAAAAGAGAGGGATTACATGCAAATAAACTTATTTAAAAATGTATAACCTGAATATTCAAACATATATGCTATGAGATATTGAGAAACAAGTAATCTTACTTTCCCAAATATACTCCTATTGATTCAGCTGAATCATTCAAGCCAGACAAGCTTCAGATGCAGAAATTGAGAGAAAGACACCGGTAACAACAAAAGCTGCAAGACAATGTTAATTCTACACACATAAGAGCATTACACCGTTTTGGCCTCCAAAGATTCACTTTTTTCCAATAGAAAAAGATATTACACAGTATTACAACAACAATAGATCCTCAATCCAACTCTAACTAACTCTGAAAAGAGGCAGCCATGCTTTATTTATACAAAAAATTGAAACCTCAGCCCAGAGGGGGCGCAAATCCCAAGGAGATAGACAACTACAGCTGAAGGAGAGTCCATCAATGCCTGATCTAAAGCTGAACTGAGCTTCCATTGAGCCTAACTGTCAATCGAAGGGATGATTGAGCTGACACATTAACCTGCTGACTAAATCATCAACCACAGAGCTTTCAGAAGAGCCCACATGTGTGGAGGAGAGAGAGAGGGCGCAATTCCCCATAAAGGAGGATAAAGTTCAACTCTGGATCTGCCCTAATCACCCCCTTCAGTCAAGGAATTGCAATCTTTGGTTAATCTGGTGTCGATGAGACTGATTTCAATCAAATTGGTTGAGAATCCATTGATCTAGGATTTTGGATTTGCTCCATTATTCATCAATTTATTAATTAAAAAATCAATAATTGATTTTTTGGGGCTTTCTGACCTGAGTGATGGAAAATCACTCAAAACCTGGAAATAGTGGGTCTATAGGTTTACATGGTGCTATTAGCTTGAAAATAAGCACCCCCATGACTAAAAATGATTATTGAGCCCACTTTTATTACAAAACCAAAATTTCCAATTAGACTATTAAAAAATAGCCTAAGTTTTGTGGAAAAATTAAAATTTTAAAAAGCTTAAAGAAATTAAAAAAAAAAAATCCTAGGGGGACTTAGACATGTTCATATGACTCGACCATGATGCCTAGCATGTTTATACATTGACACATATACTCTAATAACCTCGATAGGCATAAATTCCAAGCCGACCACCCCAACTTTGGAGGTATTGAGTGAAAAACTCAAGAATTATTAGTCGTTTATTCAAAAACCAATAATAACCAAGGGAAAAAACACCCTAGGCTGATCGAATTAACAAATAAAGTCTAAGAGATTGATTCTTTTATAGACACTATCATGCTATAACATTTATTACAACTCCCCCAAGGGGTTATGAACATGTGATATAGTACAAGAAGCACTTCCCAGAAGCACTTTCGAAGGTCTTCTGAAGTCCGAACAAATCATCTTTGTCCGGTTCACCAGGATCACTTGATAAAAACCACTAAGTACAACTTAGGTGGTAACATAGATGATGAAAAAGCTTACAAACTGATGGAGGTTTCTACTAGAAGATGCTTCATTGAAAGAAGTGTCCAGTTCGAAGAAGATCATTTGCATGATACTCCTCCAACAGTACATGAAGGTATAACTATTTCTCCTCCTATTTTTGATGATGATGATGTGCTACATGTTTCAGATTTAGATGAAGAAGATCACATACAACATGATCCTATTATTGAGACTAAATCTCAAGAGATTCTAGATCCAGATCCAGTACCCATACCTAATCAGAAGCCTAAACCCAAATGGGCTCAAAAGCCTCTTGATGCAGTCGAAAGTGGTGCTGGAGTTCCAGAAGACAAAAGAAGAACTAGATCCCAGTATCAGAATAATCATGATGCACTATCTCTCACAGATCCACTCTCTACATAATGGTGTAGCAAAATTCTAGGTCGGTGCTACTTGATGATGGCGAATGATTAGCTACATGGCCCACAGAAGCAAATATTTGATCATTCCCTACCTTCACCATCCAACAAAACCAAATAAATTCATCAGTTCAGAAGTACATTGAGAGGTCCACTGATGGACCATCCTGCTGCATAGAGCTGCAATTTTTTGCAGCAGTGTTTTTACTCAAGTTATTTTTCTAAGGAGGAAGCTTCTTTCTTCTAAATACAGCTTGCAGATTTCCATTTTCCTACTTAATTTTGAGGGGGGGGGGTTTCCCATGAGGTTTTCCCCTATTTCCTCAGTTGTACTAAGCACCATTTTTTTTATTATCTTCTATATTGTATTTGGGTGACCTATGGTCTTGTTACTATGGTCCACAGTTGTCCAAGTTAGGATTCAGGGGGGGAGTTAGGATTATTAATCCTCCCTTGGTAAAATGTCTATTAGATTAATTATTTCCTAACTTAGGAACCTTAAATTAATTAAATGGGCCCACTAGTGCAATTGGGTCCAAATGGCCCAATGGGGCCACATGTACCAGTCATTGAAGTATGGGGAACACTACTAGAGGTTAACTTCCACTTACTTCATGTGCATGCATTAGTTAGGGCACCTCCTAGATCAATTTCTACATTTTAGGAGCCACTGGGAGTCCCGACACCAACCTACTTCAGTTAGTTGGTGTTAGCACTAGTTAGTCTTAGTTAGCCCTTAGTTACTTCACACCTAGTTAGGCTAGCGCTACTAATGCATAGATAATACATGGTTACATGGGGAGGAGCGCTTTTCTTACCTACCTCACTCTAAGTTGCACTGAGTTAACTAGTTGTTATTGCTTGTTGGAGTTATTGGTCATCAAGGAGTTGTCTATTTGGACTCCGATATTGATTAGGAGACCTTGAGTTAGAGATTCAGTTAGATACAGTCTTATCTGCTTGGAGGATTTGAATTCATTAATCATGCATTCGAATTCTACCTATGTAAACTACTTTGTACACCAGATATTATTATGATGAATATATATCGTAAATTCTTGAGCAATACTTGTCCGTTTCCTGTGTGGTTTGTTTTGCTTAGTTTGTATGTTCATTCTCCATTCAATTGCCGCAACATTATCAGAACTCTCTACTTGAAGATCTTAATGGCATTCAAATTCTAATCATGTGTAGGATGGTTGAATCACCATCTCCAGGAAAGTCTCTGGTATATTCATACACACCACTTGGGTCAAAATCATTGTTAGGAAAATTTGAAATTTCTAAAAAACCAATGGGATGGAAATTACTAGCTAATTTAGCACCACACATTTTCCTTTCATCATCTATATTAGCCATCAAAAGAATGCACTTGATATAACCATGGAAAATAACTTGTACTGAACTGGAGGAGATGTCAAATAACAAGCTTTAAAAATTTTACTATGTCGAATAGGATGATCTACACATAATCAATATCAACAATTTATATGAGAAACAAGGCTTTTATCCCTTCAATGGAGTCGCCATGTGAGAAAAAAATATGCATTAAAATTTCTCACAATTTTTTTTTCTTTGCAACAATTTAAAAAAGAGAAAGGTTAGTGGAGTCGCTAGATGAAAAATAGAGAACTAATATAAACATCATCAAACAAAGTAAAAACAAAAAAGAAACAAAATGAAATTCGGAACCTGGGAATAAAAAGATTTATCCCCGACAATGGCGCCAAAAAGTGTTGCCGCCTTTCATGCACCAGGGGGGGGGGATTAGCGTAGTAGAAATATTAAAGCTTCTATGTGTGTCCTTGGGGGAAAGTCTTGATTTAGGTGTTGTCACCTGATCCTAACTCCTTCATTTAGACTACTCCTAACAGAGCTAAGAGGGGTAGTCCCTAAAAAAGAGTTTCTAAGGCTATTTGTTTTTTTAGTTCGGTAAATGATGGAAAATATTTGTTTCTTAGGAGTTTTTATGGATGAAAAAGTTAGAACTCAACAAGATATAACATTTTTTAAAAGATTTACTTTAACAACATTATATTTAACACTGACATTCACAATACGAAAGATACTGAAATAAATAATAATGTTGCAAAATGACCAGTGTTAATGGAGACACAAGATTGAGTGATGCTGAAAGAATGGAAATGTTTTGTTGTGTATCTTGGTTCTTTTTAACTTGTATGTGGATTATATGAGTGAGTTAAAAGGGAAAGGGAACTCCATATATACATGACGATACGAGGAGTGTATCTGGATTCTGAGAAGAGTGGCTCTACACGGGATAATGTGGGCTAGATGGATTCGTGGGGGGTTGTTCAACACTACACCAATGAGGATGTATCCTAATGGGACCCCACGGTCGCTTCCTATTTGTTCCCACTTCCTTGAAGAATTTGTCCACTGTTCCTTAGGTTCGTTATGCTGGATTTTCGTAATTTTTTAAGGGCTGTAATTTTATTAATATGAGTTGATTAATTAGATGTGAGGGATTCATGAATGAACAATACCGCTTTCGATATCCCCAAGTAATGGACTAAGCCGTGAGGGGTAAAGCATACACGGTAGAGGAAAACATTTGTTTCGATTAGTGAAAGCAAATAAAAAATGTACAACCCTTCAAGGATGGATTGTGTGCTTATGTTGCAACATAGTTAAATAAATTTAATTCCAAACATAAAGTAAACATGAAAAAATATGAGTTTTCTAATTACTACAACCAAGAATATCTTTTAGGCCTGGAGGATGTACTCTCGAAAGCGAGGATTGGTAAGTACTTGGTTAATTTAAAAGAATTATAAACTAGAAAGTAAAAATGATTGATCTAGAATGACTAAAGCTAACCTATAGAAAAGAATCACACCGCTTCAAGTACCAATACAACCTTCCCCCAAATGGGGGTAAGGGAGGTTGTGGGAGCCTTAATCCCACTTGCTCTTTATTCAAATTAGTTACAATACTGCTGAAAAGGAAAAACCCTTTTTTGATCCTTGAAAAATGGGTCAGAAGGGACTTTACAAGTGATGGGAAGAAATGGAATGGACAAGAAGGAAGGTATACGGATCGTGGGTTCTTTGGATGGCCAAAAAATTGATTTTTCGGCAGCACCTCCCTCTCTTTTTCCTCCGACCTGATAAAAACCAACAAGCTAATGAAACAAATTTAGTGGGTTAATTCTTTAAAAATTCCATAAAAAATACACTACTTAAATACATGTAAAAATTGGAAAATTTTGATACTTTTAAGTACGAAAGAAACTAATGATTTCAATTTAATACTAGAGATAAAACTATTAGAATTTGAATGTCATTTATATCTTCAAGAAAATAGTTCTAATAGTGTTTGCAAAAAATGGAGAATGAAGATACAAACTGGACAAAACAAACCACACAGGAAACGAATGAGTATTGCTCAGGAATTTACAGTATTATTCACAATAATAATATCCGGTGTTACAATAGTTTACATAGAAAAGAATTTGAATGCATGGGGTACCAATTCGAATCTCCCAAGTGGATATGATTGTATCTAACTGAATCTCTAACTCATGGTGCCTCAATCTATATCGGATTCCAAAATCAACTCCCAGATGTCCAACCAACTCAATCAATCAGTGATGGCTAGTTAACTCAGTACAACTGAGTGTGTTAGGTGGGAAAAGACACCTACCTCACATGCATCCATGCATTATCCATGCAAGACATGCACTACCTAAATGATTGTGAACTAACTAAAAGTAAATGAGGGCTAACTGAGACTAACTAGTACTAACTCCAACTAACTGAAGTAGATTGGTGCTGGGACTCCCAGTGGCTCCTAAAATGTAGGGATTGGCATAGGAGGTGCCCAAACTAATGCTTGCACACGTGGTAAGTGGCAGTTAACCTCTATCCATGTTCCCCACACTCCAATGACCGATACAAGTGGTCCTATTAGGCCAAGTGGACCCAATTGTACTAGTGGACCCAATTAATTAATTAAGGTTCCTAATTTAGGATAATTAATCTAATGGACAATATGATCAAGGGAGGATTAATAATCCTAAACCCCCCCCTGAATCCTAACTTGGAAAACTGTGGGACCTGGTAACAAGACCATAGGTCACCCAATATACAATCCAAAACACATGAATGTTGCATAATACAATTGAGGTAGGGAAAACCTCATGGGAAACCCCCCCCTCAAAAATAAGAACTAAGAATCAAGCCTTAATGCCCAAAAGATTCCTGAGAAAGAAAAATCTATTTTCAGTAAAAGGCTTGGTAAAGATATCTGCAATCTGATCTTTTGTCCGATAGTAGTGCAGTGTGATGGTTCTGTCCTGCATCGGTTCCCGGATGTGGTGCATGTGAACCTCTATGTGCTTTGTCCTCTACTTCTGAACATGATCACTAGATATATTCATTGTACTCTAGTTGTCACAATAAATATCCACTGTAGATGAATTTTGAATCCTGAACTCTGTCAATATGCCATGTAGGCAAACTTCATGAATAGCTGCATTCATAGCTCCCTGATACTCTACTTCTGCTGAAGAGAGTGTAAGTGCTGCTTGCTTCTTGTTGGACCAACAAATAGGCCCAGATCAAATCATGAATTAAAAACCTGAGGTGTATTTCCTATAATTTCCATCTCCTGCCCAGTCTGAGTCTGTAAATCCTGTGAGATCCAGTTATGCTCCAATAACATAGTGGATCCCATAATTAATAGAACCTTGAACATAGTGCAAGATCCTCTTTGTTTCCTTAGAGTGAAACTCATGTGGCTCCTACATGTATCTGGCAGCAGCACTCACAACATAGGATATGTCTGGTCTCGAATGAGTGAGATACAGAAGGCTTCCAATGAGCTATCTATAGAGAGTGCTGTCCACAAAAGGTGTGGAACCACCTTCTTCAAGCCTAATTCCCGATAGAAAAGGACAAGGGGTTGCCTTGCAATCCTCCATGTGGAATCTCTTAAGCATGTCTAATGAATACCTGGGCCGTGAGATCATTAATCCCGAAGTCTTTTGACTTACTTCGAGACCAATGAACTGTCTTAACAGTCCCAAGTCAGTCATAGCGAATGCTTTATTAAGAGCAGATTTGATGCTGCTCAATCCAGCAACAGAGCTGCTAGTAATGAGAAAGTCATCCACATACAATAAAACTAGAAGCAAGAACACCTCCTTCTTCATGTAGACATTGCAATCAGATTTGCACCTTCCAAAATTTTGAGAGATGAGGAAGGCATCCATTTTGGAGTACCATGCCCTTGGGGCTTGTTTGAGTCCATGCAATGATGTCCTTAGTCTAAAACCCCTCAGGTTGTTTCATATATATCTCTTCCTCCAAATCACCATGGAGGAAGGTACCCTTCACATCCATGTGATGTACTTCCCATATCTTGGAAGCAATAATGGCCAATACCATCTTGATGGAGTCCATTTTAGCTACTTGAGAAAATGTCTCATTGTAGTCCAAGCCTTGGACCTGAGAGTACCCTTTTGCCACCAACCGAGCCTTGTACTTGGTTGTGGTTCCATCAACAACTATTTTGGTTTTGTAGATCCATTTGCATTGTACCGGCTTCCTTCCTAGAGGTAAGGAGACAAGTTCCCAGGTCTGGTTGTCATGTAGCAATCAAACTCCTCATCCAGGGCTGCCTGCCATTGTTAACCAGAAATACACACCTCCTACGGACAAGAGATGGTTCCCTAGTCTGAATGGAGTAGATCTTGAACAAAACACAGACACAGAATGCTAGAATCTCCCTAGATCTGGTTAATCACTTGAATGGAATTCCATGATGATTCTCTAAAACGTTTTCCTCACTATATTCACAGAATAACCCGTAAAATATGGAAGACAACAAAGAAAACATGATAGCATACAATATAATCAACTAGATCTATGCTTGTGACCAAGGAATCAAGCAATATAAACACATGAAACAGTNTTCCTCCAAAGACTCAAAAATGATTTTGACAGAGTTTGGGTATGGAACACAATTCTTCCTCCTCTAACCCATGGGGGATGAGCTAGTATTTAAAGTCATGGGAGGATAAGTATGGTTGAGGATCTCATGGGTGAGGTGGAGATCAGATCCTAAAAGGGAGGATCTCAAGCTCTAGCTGGTCCTAAATCATAGGGATGAGGCTCCACATAGGCAAGCTTCAAGAATCCTCTTCAAGCTTCTCTTTTTGCCTTCAAAACTCTAGCATCACTTTTCCAAAGAAGCAAACAGGCGGTGATAAGGGGGAACTGCCTTTTTCAATAAGGGAACGAGCAGTGGCATCTCTCTTCTCTCATGTATCATGAGCGGTGCTGGCTCTTTTATTCTTGGTTAATGCTTTTGATCAATGGGGAAAGAGCGTTACCAGCTCAAAAGAGGGAAAAATTGCAAGGGGTTGATTTATTCCTTCATTTCTCTAGGAAAAATATGAAGGATTGGAGCAGTCAAGGGGATACCTATCTCATAACATGAGGGTGATGAGATTTTGGTATAATAGACATCTAGGATCATGGAAAGCCTCCTTGAAGGATTGAGGATCTGACCCAAGCATCATAAAACACCTCTCAAGAAGAAGAGGATCTGTGTGAGACAGTGCAACACTCTCTTTCTGATAATGGGACCTCGTTCTTCTTTTGTCATATGGATCCCCATAACCATCTCCAGCTGCTTAGACCATTTAGGCTGATGGAATGAGGTAGATGATGGATCTATATCTATATCCCTTTGAGGTGTAAGCTCAATTTCTGTATCATGCTAGGATGACTCCTCTTCTAAATCTGAATCTGAAATGTCAGGAATTGAAACTGAATCTGCAATAGGAAGTGAAGGAATTTTTATACCTTCATCAGCTTCAAATGAAAGCTGTGATGGTGCTGGAGCTGTGTATGGTATGAAGTGAGAGAAAATATATGCCTTAGAGGCATGATCAACAATTCCTTTTGTCTACAAGCTCCGCAGTCAAGATTTTTGTGATCTCCATTGAGTCAGGTCCAAACACCACTTGTTTTGGTGAGCCGGTATGAGTAATCTGATAAACAGACAACATATTAGCTACAAGGGAGGGCACATATAGGACATCTATGAACACACCATGCTTTGCTTTGATGGTGCCTCTTCCTGCTACTGGAATTTGGGATTCATCTCCCATGTGAATAGTGGGCCCTTCTTTGATATTGAGAAAGGAGAAGAGATCCTTAGAGGCCACCATGTGATTGGAGGCTCTAGAATCAATCAAATATGCTATAGACCGAGGTAGTCCTACTTTCAAACCATGAAATATTTCATGTCCATTATCTGACTTCTTTTCTCTTTGTGGGGAATCAATGTTATGCTGCTAGAGAAGAGCAGTCATTTCATCAAGTTTCTTCCTCATACAATGATCTTCAGGATGGTACCCTTTTTCACAATAGGGACATAATTTATTCTCAATTTTCTTCTTCTTAGAGCTAGAGGCCCCTTCGTAAGTTCGCTGATTTTGTTTAGGCTTCGAATCAGCTTCCTTTGTCTCCTTCTTCTTTGATTTCCCCTTTTCTTGTGCTTTGGAAGAGTCAGAAACTAGGAGATATTGATCTTTGGAGGTCTTGATGTCTCCCATTCTCATCAACTTGTCTTGCTCCTTGATTAAGGACTCATAAAAATAATCTAATGAAGGAACCTTCCAATTAGGAAAGCTTTCCCGCTTGGAATTAAATATGGAAACAAATACAGAATACTCAGGGCCTAGTTTGTTGAGTATGGAAAGGACATTTTGCTCATCCTTCCACTCTATCCCACACTGTCTGCATTGGAGTACTAGAGACTTGAATTTAGTAAAGAATTGCTCAATAGTCTCGAAATTGTAGGGATGTAAAGACACCAACTCATTCTCCAGAATGTGTCCCTGAAGCTCATCTTATTTGTTAAACAAGATATCAAGCTTCTCCTAGGATTTTATGGGAGTCCTCAAGCCTTCTAGGTGGAAGAGGAGATCTCTAAAAATATAAGTACATAAGTACCCGAATGCTTCATCACAATGATTCAGAAACTTGTTCCGTTCTACCGGTTGATGAGGCTCAGGCTCCCATCCATGTATGATCTCGTGGTAGCCATGCTTGCACAAGGCCAACTGCATATCAATCCTCCAATCAAGATAATTGGAAGTTGTGAGGATCCGTGGTTCAAAAGTTTGAGAAATCATAATTGCTTCGGCTGGAAGTACTGCAAAACTTCACAAAAGCTACATAGAACCTGTCAATTTCATTGCAACATATGAACTGTTAGAATCATGCTTTTTCTCCTGACATGAACATGTTTTTAGGGTCCGTCATGCTCTCTCCACTGCTCTAAATAAATCCAGAGCTAACAAATCATCATAGGGGACTTATGTGGAAACCCAAGTGCTTCTAATGTTCGATGGGGCGAAACAAGCATGAAACTTGCTTGAGAAGGATCTGATAACATATTAGAATTTGAATTCCATTTATATCTTCAAGCAGATGGTTCTAATAATGTTTGCAGCAAATGGAGAATGAATATACAAACTGAACACAACAAATCACATAGGAAACATATGAGTATTGCTCAGGAATTTACAATATCATTCACAATAATAATATCCGGTGTTACAATAGTTTACATAGAAAAGAATTTGAATGCATGGGGTAGCAATTCAAATCTCCCAAGTGGATATGAATGTATCTAATTGAATCTCTAACTCATGGTTCCTCAATCAATATCAAAGTCCAAAATCAACTCCCAGATGTCCAACCAACTCAATCAACCAGTGATGGCTAGTTAACTCAGTGCAACTGAGTGTGTTAGGTGGGAAAAGGCACCTAATTTACATGCATCCATGCATTATCCATGCAAGACATGTGCTAGCTAACTAATTATGAACTAATTGAAAGTAACTGGGGGCTAACTGACACTAACTAGTACTAACTCCAACTAACTGAAGTAGGTTGGTGTCGGGATTCCCAGTGGCTCCTAAAATGTAGTGATTGGTCTAGGAGGCACCCAAACTAATGCATGCACATGCAATAAGTGGTAGTTAACCTATAGCAGTGTTCCCCACACTTCAGTGACTGGTACATGTGGTCCCATTAGGCCAAGTGGACCCAATTGTACTAGTGGACCCAATTAATTAATTAAGGTTCCTAAGTTAGGCTAATTAATCTAATGGACAATATGATTAAGGGAGGATTAAAAATCCTAACAAAAACTTGCAAATTTTAGATCTAAAATTATGCAAGTAATTAGGAATGATAAAACACTTTAGATTTGATTTTACTTGTGAACATGAAGTAACCGAGAGAGAAAGAGAAAATTTTAGAAGGAGAAGGAAAAATGCTCAAGTCTTGAATATTTCTTACAATATTGAAAGGACATTTGATCCAGGAAATGAATGATTATGTGTTTGTTTCAACCTATAATCCAAAGCAAAGGAGATGTAACTGAGCTCTACCTTTTACTCGAGATGGTAATCTACACACTTATCAAGCTTGCAGAAAATGAACTAGATCTAGTACAGCCTAGAGTTAGAAAACAAAAAGATCATGAAATATAACCGACTAAAGCATGAACTCTTAGATCGTTAATAGCAATAAAGTAAATAATAAAATTTAAAACTGCAAATACTTATCCTACATGCTATAGAGATCCCTCTAAGCCAGGCTATTAGTTTATGCAAACCAAATTAATTGAACAATATTACCTCACAAAGAAATCACCACATGCACAACTTGCCATGGATCATGAGCCTCCAAATCCTTTCAAATTTTATTCATAAACAACAATAACAATGATACAAGAGAAGAGGCTCCTTGCTTCCATCCCTAAATGAGGAAGAAAGCCTCGCTTAAATAGAATAACCAAGCCCCCCGGGGGGGTGGCGGGGGTTGGAACCAACTAGAAAAGAAATAACATTAACAAGATTTTGGTTGAGTGATTTGAGGGACTGAATGGATGTGTTGAAAGAATTAAATTCCACCTCTCATAATAAATATGCAGCCACACTCCAATCCATACCAACCCACTTAACACATGCCACCTCAACCAAATTGTAAGCTTTGCGAAGGGAGGCACACATCGAATATTAAGATGGATTATATAGCCTTCAATATACACTCCACCACATGATTTATTCATGGGATAAGGTCACTTGCAAATCGACTGCCACCTTACCATTTATCACTTACCAAATATACATGACGTCAACCAAGATGAATGCCGCACTTTAATCTTAAGATGGATTTGCTAGCATTCAAAAAAATTCTAAAACATAACATTTATCCTAAGTATAACTCACATTTAAATTAAAAAAGGATCTCCACCCTTTCCATGTCATCTTAATAAGATTCCATTTGACTTTTGACTTTGGTTCATTTTGTCGCTTTTTTAGCATTTATTTGCCAGTTTGTCGCACCTTTAGAAGAAAAATGCCATACAAATAATTTAGTCACCCGAAGCATAGTAAAAGTGGGTCCCGGGGTAAATATGATACTCTGAGTGTGAAAAAGATCATCCCCACACCAAAATAGGACTCCGTATCACACTTTTATTACACTTTGAAAATTTCCATTTAAACCATTAAAAATGGTTTGATTTTGTGGGAATTTGTTTTTCAGGAATTAAAAAAAACCCTAGGGGGACCTAGTACATGTTCATAATGAATCAAATGCTTATATACATCAACATGTGGACTTTAATAGCCTCCCAGGTTTTAGCCTCCAAGACAAAAATTCTAGCTTTGGAGGAGCGGTGAAAAAACTCGAAAATTATACATCGCTTATTCAACATTGCATAATTGACAAGGGAATAAACACATTGGAATGATTGGATTGACGTCTAAGTCCTAGGAATATAAGTCCTTTACAAAAATTATTCCATGCTAGCACTTTTATTACAAAATCCCCATGGGTTATGAACATGCAATTATTAAAAAATTGGCCCAGAAATGGCCCTAAAAGGTCTTCTAAACCTTCGAGCACTGATAATGAACAAGGAAATTTGTTCATGACTTAATAGGCTCACTTGTTATCCCCCAAGTACAACTTAGCGGATAACATGGTCCATGACATTTTCCCATAAAAGGGGAAGAGGGCATTGATATTAGATAGCTACCTGCTAGTTTTCCTCATATACATTTATATGTGATGTCATTTTGTATTGGTTATCCACTTTTGAATCCTTGATTGGAAAACTATGATGTTTCATGATTTAGTATCGACTTTGATGTATCATTTTATATTGGGCATGACTACATGATGATGATATATATCAGTGCGTTCTCCATATTTATGTTCCAATGTGTTTACTTGATGTTATTGTTGCTTTCTATGTTTAAAATTATGAAAAAATGAATGTAATTTGTATTTTTTTTAATTTTTCTGATGTTTCTCAATTTTTTCACCAATGTTGCCAAGAACTTCTATTCAGGACCCTTGCCAACTTTTTTCCTATGCCGAATTTTTCAACTCTAGTTTGGATTTTGTTATCATGCAAACACATGATAATTATTGGCATCATCGCTAGGGACTTCGTCAATACTCAAAAATCAAAATTGTAAAAATTTCAAACCCTAGGGGACTAGTGTCCCTATGTTCTCAACTACACAAGCAAGTAATTTAATTGTATAAAATTAAGCTCTTCACATAGCAATAATCACACAATTATAATTGGAATGTAAATAGAGGAAGTGTAAACAATTTCAAACATGCATAGGGAATTGCACCTTCAAATTAGCTTATCATAAACTTATTTAAGGATTGCAAGGAAACCTCAATAGTTGCTAAAAACCAAAAACTACATGGTTAACAAATTCACCTCAAAATTAACTTTTTACGGTCTCCTAAAGAATTTTTCCTTGCACAAAAAAATTTAGGAACAACATTTTGGTACAATCCAGTCCAATTGTTTGTCATGCTCTATAGATATAAACAACTGTACGGATCTGTTGTACAACCTTGTAATGTACAACTTAGTTGGACAAACTAATTTTGTTGTTGTCTACCTCTCGATTGATGTGATATTCTCTTTCTTCAGTGATTGTCCTTGTCATACAAAATTGTGTGTAATAAACCCTCTATCTTGACTTGCCTTTATAATTGAGTTGATACCCTAATTTGCGAAAATAATAATCTCTCTATGATATGTAAAATTGAGGTTATTCTAAATCGCTAATGTATAAAACTACACTTTATTATATTCAACAACTAAATATAAAGCATTTATTTTAATTTTAAACTGAATTACAAAATAGAATTATCTTGAACTACTTTTGGCACTTTCACACTGAACTTGTTTTGCTCTAATCCAAGTTTGTCTTTGAATGCTTCAAAAATCCCTTTTTCTTAGGGATTGGTCAGAATATTAGCGACCTATTGATATGTGGGTACATATTGGATCTCTACCACTCCCTTTTGAATCTTTTCTCTCGAATAAAGTGATATTGATATTAATGTGCTTGGACTTGTCACGAAACACTAGATTGTTAGAGAGTTTGATACAACTTTGATTATCACTATAAATCACTGATCTAAATCTTGATCAAATAATCCTACAAGAAACTTTGAAATCTAGATGGCCTCACAACTAGTAGTTGCCATATAATTTTCCTTTGCTGAGTTGACACGGAAGTATGTTTTTAGTTGAACTAGGATATCATCACTAATTTGAAGCTAAAGCAACACTTTGAGGTGCTCTTCTTGTCAAATGCATTTCTTTCCCAATTTGAGTTTGTATACCCCTCCAAATTCACCTTACCATCTCCAAGATATATTAGGCCACAGTACGTGTTGATTAAGTTGTCATTGATTCCAACGGTGTCTGGTCATTAATGCCAACTATTGAGTCCTTGGTTCCCCTTGTGGAGCCCTTGGGGTTAGTGTTTAGTTTGTGGTTTTCTGTGTCAAAGGATCCCTTTTGACCTTTTCCAAGACAAAGCTTGAAGCCCTTGGAGGCCTTGGAACAATGGAAAAATCCCTAGTTATCCATTGACTTGGTCAAGTGACCCTAAATTATATCTTGGTCGCATTTGAGTCCATTGTTGAGTTCCCTGATCATGGTTGATATTTGGTTACTGGTCTTTGTGCTGCTTGTTATGCTTGTACATGTTTTGGTGTCTTGATTGGTTGTTGTATGGATTATGTGGCTCATGTGTGTAAGTCCGTTGATGTGTTGATGATGGATCCCATTGCTTGCATTGGATGGTCTTGAGGTTGTTGAGTTCTTGTGGGGTCCTTAAGTTCATAATGTTAGATATTGATCCTCTTGCATGTGGAGACTTGGGTCTTGGAACCCACACTTGTGGTGGTATTTTGGAACCCATTCTTATGGGGTCCTTGGTGTCCTTTGAATTTTGTGTCTTGAACCCACACATATAATGGTTTGATGGCCCTTGGGCGCTATATGGTCATTAGCATGTTGTAGCCTTGTGGTCATGCATATGAATGTTGGATTCATGATTGTCGTTAGATGAAAACCTGTAGGTATTAATATCCACCTTAATTTCAAATTTAGGATCTTTGGAGGCGGTTAGCCCATGTCACGAAAATCACAGGAGTGCTAAAACCAATTCCCAACAATCTCCCCCCCAACACGAGCTGGGTGAGTTTCGAACCCTTGACATGTTGCTCTGATACCATTTTTTGGACTCATGATTTCTGTTAGATTAAAACTTGCAGGTATTAATCTCTGCCACAATCGCCAAAGTTAGGATCTTGGAAGGAAGTTAGTCCATGTCACGAAACTCACGGGGAGCACTAAGCCCAATGTCCAACAATGAATCCCATAAGGTGTTGCAATTTAGTGGTGAGGTATTTACACCCATCTTTTGGGGTATTTGTACTCTTATTGTGATGAATATATATAGTGGAACCATTGGATATGTTTTTAATGATACGGAGACCTTGAATATGATGATGATATTCTTGAAAAAGTCTTTGTTCCCACTTGATTGGTGGTGTTGGGGTCCTTGATACCCTTGGTATGATCAATATATGGTGGAGCCCTCCTCCTTCTTGATGTGAACTCTATGGATGTGAATACCGTCGAATCCCTCATGCCTTTGATGATGTCCATTGAATCCTTTCACCTTGGAAATTATGCATAAGGTAACATGGCCTTTGACACCTTTATGTGTGGAATCTTTCAAGTCATGAACAAATTGAATAATTTAAGGGTATTAGACCAAGAATTTGCAAATAAACCCATCATAGGGAGATAGTCCTCGTCAATCCATTTCCGTTGATACATGGAGAATATTCTAACTCCTTACGGTTGAAGATATATGAATTTTCGAAGTTGGTGTACCCCACCTTTTTGGGTCAACCGACCAAACAAAAGATAATTTAATTATTTGTAATTTTGAATTGCATGTCGGCCGACTTTGAGGTACTAACTTTCCTCCATGACCTATATAAATAAAATATCAAACATTTTATTTGTTTGTCAATAAATAATCTATTTGGTATTTCACAACTCTTAGAGAAAAGTGTGAATCTTTGTGGCAGAGAAGTTTTTGGGCATCTTTGAGGATTGAAGAGATTCACTAAAATTGACATAACTTTCTCATACAAAATCAGAATTAAAAAATTCTTAGCTCGTTGGAAATCTTGTTGTGAGGGATATGTGATGAAATGATATAGAGTTTCTTTTGGTTTGTCTATTGTTTCTTCATCTTGTGATCTTAAAAAAGGTATGGTTCATGCTTTTGGGTTTCTCTTGTAATGTCACATGTCTCTCATGGATATAGTTCATCTTTGATTTTAGTATGTGAGCCTATATTTTGGTATATCTCTTTGAAGTAATTTAATATGTTATGGAGGATATGGTGATGGTTATATTGGTATATATCTTGATGTGATATTCATATATATTTTGATGATGATCGTGGATATTGTTGGCATAGATCTTGGTATTTATCTTGATTGTTGTATAGTGTATTATTGAATGGGATGCTGATATGTAAGTAATAGATATTGTGAGTGATTTATTTGATAAACCTAAGTGTTTTCTTTGAAAATGCATTTGACAAGTATTGATCATTGTGTCTTTGACATAAGTGGAGTTGGATTGTTATTGAATTTTAATGACAAACTTTGACAGTATTGTAAGTGACTATTTGCTTGATATTTATTTGATTTGTTGACTTTATTTGAGTGGAGTGAAAAATCCTTCTTGTATAAGAGTTTATGAGATTGAATGAGTTTGACATATTTGGTTAAGTCTTTTATATTCTTGGTTGATGTTAGTTGGTTAAAGTTTATCATGTTTAACTGTCAGGTCTTCCTTGGCTGTGATTGAGGTGGGTTCTGGTATCATTGAGTTGAGTGTGATTGGACAAAGTTTGGTTGCCAGTATGTGAAGTCTCTTGGTTGCTCAAATGTGTCTCTTACTTGATGAAATACACCAAGTAATAAGGGTTGGTTGAATGTTAGAGCACTTGATCGATTGAAAAAAGTATATGCTTGATTTGACACAGGTACACAAGTATCTTGGTACAAGTTGGTTTAGTTGAGCAGGATTAGCACATGTTTCCTTATGTGCAGTTGGTTAGATTCACACTAGATGAGTTGTATCATCAGTTGGTTTGAATCAGGTGGACTGATTTTGGTGTTTAGTTGGTTAGACTCAGATTGACCGAGTCGGTTGATGTGAGGAACAAGTTGATTTGTACATATTGTTTTGTACAGGTTAATGTGCTGTATAGTACAGTTGTGGTGCAGTGGTCAGTTGATGAGTAGTGACAATTGATGAGTAGTGATTAGTTGATGAGAAGTGACAGTGATTATACAGTGTAGTACATATGTTGGTTAGAAGGTCCACATGATCAATGCAATTTGTTTTTCAGTAGGATGGGGCAAGGAAAGGGGTTTGTAGCCTCCTCTAGATTGGAGCTGAAGAACTAGGGAGTTGGATCTTCCTTCAGGTTGTAGCCTCTAAATTAAGGGGTTGTAGCCTCCTTCCAGTTGTAGCTAGAGAATTGAAGTCATTGTAATAAGGGGGTTGTTTCCTCCTTCCATTTGTTTCTAGAAAACTATTATTATAATACTTCCATGGTTTTTCCCCCAAGACTCGGGTTTCCATGTAAAAGTATTGTGTGCAATTTTTTTCTATGCTTCTTATGTGATGATGATATGATGATATTTATAATGATAATAACGTACTCTGCATAATATTGAATGAGCTGTTGATGATTGTTAACATTGAAAAAGTAACAAAATCTATACACACTTTTCACCCCCCCTCTTAGTGTGCTCGGTGTGTCCAACAATTGGATTCAGAGCGTGTCCTTCACATAAAGCATTAAAATCTTGAAGGGGATATTTGACATACAATGAGTTTCTCAATGAATGGAGTACCATTGTTTTGTGGAACAAATTACTTCATTTGGAAAAGAAGAATGCAATTTTATCTTGAGGAAGAAGGAATTAGTATGTGGAAATCAGTTCTTACTGGATATACTCCTCTAAATAAAGTGAAAACAACATCTCAGAAGGAAGAAAAGAAGAATAATTCAATGGCTATGGAAACCATCCTTGAAGGATTAACAGATAACCAAAATAAGAAGATAAGAAAGTGCAACTCAGCTAAGGAACTATGGCTCAAAATAGAACATATATACTCTACTATAGAATAGGAATACGAGCTTATGAAACTTATGGTTGAATATATGACAGATATCCAAAAGGAGAAAATAGGAAAGCACAACTCAATTGAAGATTTTTCGTTCAAAATAAATCAGGTAAACTTAGATGAAGAACAAAAATCAGACGACAACCCCCTCAAAAGGTCAGTACAAGATCTAGGTAAGTATGAAGGTAAGTCCTTTGAACACTCTGTTTTTAATGCTTTTAAAGAGATATGTTTATTAGGTATAGAAGATAAGATCCACTTTGAATTCATAGAATGCAATAATTCAGATTGTGATGAAGATACTTGCTCTTTGATAAGTAATAGAAATTTAGCAGATACTATTGTTATAGAAAAAATTCAAATAGACAATGAAATTACTAATTTTTCGCAAGAAGCGAAAAAAATTTGTGAATAGAACTAGGTATTGCAAGAGAAATTAGACTAATCTAACAAAAATAATCAAGAAGAATCTCAGAAGGCCACATAGACTATAATTTATCTAAAACTCCAAGTCGAATAAGCTACCAAAATCAAAGAAGCCATATCCAAGTCTTTGAAAGATAAAATTGAGAAGTCGGCTACAAAAAATGAAAAGCAATTAGAAGAAATTGTCAAGCTCAAAAGATAGCTAGAAGATAAGGAGAAACAATTGAACTGCATGCTACAAGGCAAATACAGTGAGATAAGTGCCTACAAGAATAAATAAATATTGGCATAGAAATTAAGAAGAAAAAAAGAACTTGAAATCAAATCCTTGAAGGTAGAGTTACAGAAGATGTGTCTGAAAAAATTTGAATTTGAAAAGGAGCTATTAGAACTCAGAAAGGAGAATCATGTACTAAAATATCAACTGCAAAAAACCCATGAGGATGATCATGATTCAAAAGGACGTATGGAAGACAATATTATTAATTTGTCACAGTGGTCTAGGAACTGAAAACATAGTCTCACAAAGAATACAAACAAATAATCATAAAATTGGCAAAATGGTGCTGCAATGGGAGTAGTAGCTCTATATAATAAAATGAATAATGAATAATACAATACAATGATCATACTGGAAGCATGAATTCCAAGGCCATTCGAATTCCCAAGGAGGTCATTCGAATTGAATGAGTGAGTCTATCTTAACTGAATGTAAGCCATAGTCAACACTCAAGTTAAACACTGATCAAAACCCTAATTGACTCAACTGAGCCCTAACTGAAGTAGAAGTGCAATAAATGATTGAGTCTAACTAAAAGTAGCTCAGAAACATGTCACTACAAGCCAACCAACTAGTGGTAGCACATCAATGAATCCAATGAACCCTGATGAGGTTAACTGAAGTGTAACTGACCATCAGAAGTGGTTGGAGGCACCCCTGTTGACTCCAATTCATTAAATAATCATTAAATACTCAATTTAATGAAGGGAGGTGCCTTAATTACTCTTTTTAACTGATTGTAACCATCGGTTAGCAATATGGGGCATTAATGACACTTAGATCACCCTCGGAGTGATCCAATTAGCCTCCCCGAATGTAGGAGAAGGCTAAGTTAGCCTCCTTGACTGAAGGTAGGCGTGGGTGTGCTCATGCTGATGTCATCCAGTGCTCCTCTGATGTCAATTAAGTCAATAAAACTTAGGATAGTGTTTTAACTAGGACAAATTGACCAAAATGAGTGTGTATGGTGGTAAATGTCTCCAACACCCCCCTTAAGATATACTTAGGAGGAGTAGAAAACATAAAGTGCATAAGAATGCTAGGGCCCCAAAAACTAAGGCTATAGGTCACCCTATACAATACTGAAACTCAAACAATGCTCAAAAAACAAAATAAGTGAGGAAAAGAGGGAAAACCCAGTGGGAAACCCCCCCCCTCAAGCTGAACACTGAAAGTAGTTGGATCACCCTGATGAAATCACCCCCAATAGTGAATGGAGGTAAGTGAACTTATTTTCTGAAAATAGCTTGGTGAATATGTCTGTAATCTTCTCATCAGTCGAGCAGTATTGTAGAATGATGGTCCTTTCATGCACTAGCTCCGTGATTTAATGCATGTGTATCTCTACATGCTTGGTCCTCTGCCTAGTAACTGGATCTGTGGATATCTTAATAGCACTTTGATTGTCACAAAATAGGACAATGGACAAAGTACTACTAAGATCAAACTTTGAAATAATGCCTTGTAACCAAACAGCTTGGATGCAAGCATTCACCGCTCCTCGATACTCGGCCTCTGCTAAAGACAATGCTATGGCGACCTGCTTTTTGATAGACCAGAAAATGGGGCCACCACCAAACATGAATACATATACAGAAGTAGACTTCTGATCAATAGAATCACCCACCCAATCGAAATCTATGTATCCAACCAACTCTAGCTCGGAGTTTGCAGTAGAGTGAATGCCGTAGGTCCTGGTTCCCTTAATGTAGTTTAGGATCCTCTTGGCTGCCTTCCAATGAATATCATGGGGATGCTGCATGTATATTGATACAACATTCATGACATAATAGATATCAGGCTGAGAATGTGTCAAGTAAAACAAGCTACCAATCAACTGTCGATAAATAGTGCAGTCCATGGGAGGTGTGCCTTTTCCTTCTTCAAGGTTGATCCATGAAAGGAAAGGGAATGGTGCAGGCCTACATTCAACCATGATAAAATTTACTAATAGGTATGATATGTATTTGGACAGAGAGACCATTATCCCTTCATAATGTTTCTCAATTTCGAGCCCCAAAAATTGTTTTAAGAGCCCCAAATCGCTCATTTCAAATGCATTGTGGAGAGCAGTTTTGATGACTGAAATAGAAGCAACTGTGCTACCTGTGATCAGTAATTCATCAACATATAAAAAAATATTAATAAAATTACCATCAAACTTCTGTATATACACATTTGGATCTGATCTACAACTTTGGAAGTTTTGCGAGAGAAGGAAGGCATCTATCTTGGAATACCACTCTCTTGGGGCCTGTTTTAACCTGTATAGTGACTTCTTTAGCTTGCAAACCAAAGATGGATCAGAGATGTATCCCTCAGGATACTTCATGTATATCTCCTCATGAATATCTCCATGCAGAAATTCTGACTTAACATCCATATGATGCACTTCCCAGTGCTTAGATGCTGAAATTGCCAAAACTAGGTGGATGAAGTCCACTTTTGCAACCGATGCAAAAGTCTCATGGTAGTCCACACCTTGGACCTGGGAGAAAATTTTTTCCACCAGCCTTGCCTTATATTTGTAGGTGCTTCCATCTCCATAAACCTTATTCTGAAACACCCACTTTCATTGAACCAATTTCCTTCCCCGAGGAAGAGAAACTAGCTCCCAAGTAGTGTTTTTCTGAAGATAATTCATCTCTTCATCCATGGAAACTTGCCATCTAGGATCCTTTAGAGAATGGTAGTAGGAATTTGGGTATGAAATTATCATCAAATAACAATATTTGGAAAGCAAATAATCAGGGCCAGAGAGCGCAATACCCGCTCTTTGGAAATCAGACTGGGTTCTCCTTGGATCATCCAGATTTCCAATGTTATCTCCTGCGGAGGAGAGTGTCTGTTGGGCCCATGTTGGGAGGTGATTTTGTACTTCAGGTTTTGATTCAGCATCTGATTTTTTCTGTACACTGATATCAGAAATCAGAGGATCCAAATCAGTGTCATCAACCCCAATTTCATCATCCAAATATTTAGTAGAATAGGAAGGAAATTCAACAGTTTTCTCCTTCACTAGTTCCACCTCTTGAAGAGGCTCATCGAACTTGACACTCCTTTTGATGATGATATATTTTGTTTTGATATAAAACAGCTTGAAACCTTTTGATTCACTAGGATACCCAATAAATAGACATTCTATGCTTTGTGGTTGCAAAGCCCTCCTTTTATCAAGTGGAATTCGGGCCCATGCAGTGGACCCAAACACCCGCAGGTTCGACACATCCAGCTTGTGTCCAAAGTATGCTTCGAAAGGGGTCTTCCATTTCATAGATGAGTGTGGAACTTTGTTCTGAATGTATGCTACAGCATGCATGGATTCAGCCCACAAATTTTCAGCCAACTTCTTTGATTCTAACATACATGTGGTTATCTCCTTGAGAGACCGATTCTTCCTCTCTGTTACACCATTCTGCTGAGGAGTGTAGGGAATTGAATGCTGGACCTGAATACCAATTTGGGAGAATATGTGAAGAAAATAATTATTGACACACTCACCACCATTATCATATCTCAAGGTCTTTATCTTTTGTCCAGATGCATTCTCAAGCAAGGCTTTCAATTCAGTGAATTTTTCACAAACTTCAGACTTCTTTTTGATAAACAAGACCCATGTGTACCTGGAAAAATAATCAATAAAATTCAGATCATACGTTGATCCATTCATGGATGTGATAGGCATGGGACCACTGATATCAAAATGTATCTGTACCAAGATGCATGTAGCTCGGCTTGCCTTCCCCCGATCGAACTTGTGCTTAGGGTGATTTCCAACAACACAGCCCTTGCAAATTCCAGTGGTTTCCTTGATGACCGAGAGGCCTTCGACCATGGAGTTTTTCTGTAATTGCTGCAAGTATTTGAATTTGAGATGGTCTAACCTCTCATTCCATAGTATACTAACTTAATTTCCATGAGTCAGCAGTGTGGTGGGCTTTGCATCTGCCACAAAGTGGGAAAACTCATAGGCTTTTGCATGATGGTTTGCAAGGCGTTTTGCAACAAGTTTCCCGGATGCAAGTTCCATGATATATACATAATTTGGGATAAAGGATACTCTATTAGGCACTCCCATATGTATCATTTGATAGACACTCATGATATTTGATGCCAGAGACAGTACATACAAAACATTTGAAAAATATCCATTCTCAAGATCAACCGTACCTTGTCCTTCTGAAATGATGGTGGAGTCATCTCCCATGTGGATGGGGATGGGATTTGCCAGTTTCCAAAGATAAGAATGAGTCTCTTTCAGCCATGATGTGGTTTGAAGCTCCAGGATCTATCAAGAGTGCTTTGGAATTTGAAGTGCTTGCCATGAGGGCATGACCTCTTTCATGCTGTGGTTCCCGATCTTGCTCATCTATCCTCCGAAAGATTTCTGGAAGATTGATGTGATTTCTCTCAAGGAGAGAGGTAGCTTCATCAATTTTATTCTTCATGTAGGCATGTTAATGGTGGAATCTCTTCCCCCAATATGAACACTTGAATTTTTCCTTTCCATGATGCCCTTTTCCTTTGTTCTTCTTTGAGCCGGAAGACTCATCATGCTGCTAGTTTTCAACTTTAGGCTTGGGAGCTTCAAATTTAGTTTTTGGGTTTTTCTGTTGCTTTCCTTTACCCTTCAGATCTTTGGGCCCCAAGACATGGAGGGATTGATCATGGGAGGATCTGATGATCCCCATCTGGACAAGCTTATCATGTTCACTTGTTAGGGACTCAATGAAGGCATTGAGTGTAGGCATATTCCATCCAGGGGTTGTGAGATTCCCCGCATGGAATGTAGAGACAAAAACTGAATAATCAACTCCAAGTTTGGAAAGTATGGTGAGGATGAGCTGATCATCCTCCTTCTCCACTTTGGATTACTTCAACAATAAGACAATGTGCTTGACCTTTGTGAAAAAGTCATTCAAGGTCTCGAAATTGGAAGGATGGAGAGACATCAACTCATTCTCAAGCTGGTATATTCTCAAATCATCCTGCTTTCCATACAGGGTTTCCAATTTGTCCCAAATTTTCTTTGGAGTCTTCAATCCTGAAAGATGGAAAAGAAGATCCTGGGAAACAGAGAGGCACAAGAATCTGAATGCTTCATCCTTCTTGTTCAAGAATCTAGATTTGTCTATCACAGAAGCAGGCTCTTCTTCAGTGTCCATATTGACCCTATAGAGTCCTCTGGCACGTAGCTGGATCTCCATGTCTCCTTTCCATGAGTGGAAATTGAACGGAGTCAAGAGTTCTACGGAAGAAGTCATCTGAATCTACTGGAGCGAATGCTTTCACCTATTAAAAACCTGAAAAATCACAACAAAAGGGGCACCGTAAGGTTGTACATCCTGCACATTTAAGGATTTCATCACACCCAACATAGTTAATCAAGCAAGCTTAATCAACAATTTCCTTACTTGGGGTATTAAGTGGTAAGCCTTGGCTTTTGGTGCAGTGTTGGATTTTTGAGCTATTGCTCAATGTTCATGCAAGATTTGTCAAAAAACTTGTTTTTGAGAGATCTGAGCTTCATCGTGCCATGAGCTCTGATACCATATTAATTTGTCACAGTGGTCTAGGAACTGAAAACATAGTCTCACAAAGAATACAGACAGATAATCATAAAATTGGCAAAATGGTGCTGCAATGGGAGTAGCAGCTCTTTATAATCAAATGAATAATGAATAATACAATACAATGATCATTTTGGAAGCATGAATTCCAAGGCAAGTCGAATTCCCAAGGAGGTCATTTGAATTGAATGAGTGAGTCTAGCTTAACTGAATGTAAGCCATAGTCAACACTCAAGTTAACCACTGATCAAAACCCTAATTGACTCAACTGAGCCCTAACTGAAGTTGGAGTGCAATAAATGATTGAGTCTAAATGAAAGTATCTTAGACACATGTCACTGCAAGACAAACAACTAGTGGTAGTGCATCAATGAATCCAATGAACCCCAATGAGGTTAACTGAAGTGTAACTAAGCATCAGAAGTGGTTGGAGGCGCCCCTATTGAATCCAGTTCATTAAATAATCAATTTAATGAAGGAAGGTACCTTCATTGCTCTTTTTAACTGATTGTAACCATCAGTTAGCAATATGGGGCATTAATGACACTCATATCACCCCCGGAGTGCTCCAGTTAGCCTCCCCGAATGTAGGATAAGGCTAAGTTAGCCTCCTTGACTGAATGTAGGCATGGATGTGCTCATGCTAATGTTATCAAGTGCTCCTCTGATGTCAATTAAGTCAATAAAACTTAGGATAGTGGTTTAACTAGGATAAATTGACCAAAATGAGTGTGTATGGTGGTAAATGTCTCCAACAAGTATCGTTGATCTAAACAAACAGGTATAAGAAGTCAAGAAAATAGAAGAATATCTAACTAGACAACTCCAAGAAAAGATAGAAATTTGTCAAAAGCAAGAATTAAAGATTTTCTCTCTAAAGGAAGATCTGGACAAAACAAATGCTGAGTTAAAGAAAAAATCAAATATTGAGAAGAACATTGAAGAAAATAAAATATCTATGGAAAAAGAAGAAAATACTAACATTTATACACATATTCTCAGAAGATCCCATGGTTAATAAGAATCAAGAGAAGGCACATCACAAAGAAGATTCTTTTCTTAGAAATACCCTATGATGTTCAATGGCTACTGTTACAAGTGAAATAACTATGGTCACAAAGCTATCCATTGTAGAGCTCTTGAGAAAATCACACCAAGAAGAAATCAATATGGGTTTTCTATTTAGTGTTACAATTGCTAAAATTATGGTCATTTCACAAAACATTGCAGGATTTAGGAACGGCTTGAATTTTGGAAAAGAAAGCAAGTTCAATCGAATGTCATGAATAACCACCAACCTACTAAAGTATGGAGAAGAAAGTCAGTAGATTGCACCATTGATCAAAACAAAAATGATGAAAATCTTGGGAAAAACCCAATACCATTTTGAACACTATCGATCAGTGATATGAAGTGTACAAAGGATGTGTAAAAGGAGATATGTGCCTGAGTATCACATTTGAGATAAATCATCACACTCTTTTTAGTATCATATAGTAGTTGGTTTTTTCCTTTCCTCCCTCCTCTAAGGACCCTGATCCAGTTTCAATCCCTTCTGCTTAGTGCAACAAAGCCCAAGATATCTACTTAACATAGCAAAGCTCAGTCGACAACACCTGTGATGCAAATTCAGTCTCACCCGAGATATATTTCTATGGTAACTACCAAAACCAAGTTTTTGCAGTTGGGTGGGGGATTTATGGTACCTTGGTTCCTTTCCAACGTGCTCAACTAAGCCCGTGGGTGGATTCTTTATGTTTATTGTGAATAGTTATACCATGACCCAACTTCTCTTATGCAACTAATATAACCACAACTTCTGTGCAACATAATCACATTCAGCCGATACAGTACAATTGATATACATCTATTCATTCATAAGAAAATCTATAAGCATTCATTCAATGCAACATTTATACATGTAACTCAAACACATTCAGCATTCACGCATATACACAGAATCTAACGTGGAAACCCATCTAAGAAAAAATCACAAAGGTGCTTTTCATCTGGCATAGGAAATATATGCACCTTTTGTCTGTGCACTAAGCTGCATACTTTGTTCTAGATCTTCTTCTCTATTTTTATAGGCTCTTTCTTCCTCTCATGCTCTCTGATATCCTCTTCTGCTCTCTCCCTACTCAACTCTACTGATGATACCCACACAACCTGGATCGTCTCAACTTCTCCTATACTTCTATGCACTCAATTGCAGATTCTTCAACTCATATGCACTTAGAAAACACTAACAAACAAAAAAATATAGATCAACTAACAGTATAATAGTGAATAGATAATGAAAGAGAAGCTAACCCGCATAGAACTTGGGTTCCTTCTTTTATAGACTCTTTTACAGGCTCATTACAGACTCTTTACCTGTCTCTTTCTCAACCGACTTCCTATACTTAGCCAATAGGCTGTCTTTCCTATTCTAGTAACACCTAATAGTAGGCACTAATGACTTGAATTACAAAGATACCTTCATACGTGTGGCTTCCGCCGGCTCTAGCCGAACTTGTACCTATGATCTTTATGGTCTGTCACTTTCTAAGCGTTATGCCTTATTGTCATTTTCCAGCCGTCATTCCACTTGCACGCCTTCTAGTATTATTATTCTGCCGCATATTCCCTTGTCACATTCCTTCCTTCTATCATGGATTCCTCTTCTATTTCACATCTTCCTTCTTCTTCCTTCCTGTCACAACTCCTTTATCCTCTTCTTTCCTATCACTGCCTCTATCGCAGCTCCTTTCTATTCTTATTTCCCATCGCTGCCTCTATCACAACTCCTTTGTCTTCTTCTTTACCTATTATCCATACTTAGAAATAATTCTAAGTGAATTATTCTTTCCTTTCCCTAGGCCCAACAACCCCCCAACACTCACCGGTGGCTCGTCCTGAACTACTTGAAGCTATTCCTCCATTTCTTTCCTTGTGTCGAATTTACTGTGAAAATATTCCAAGATTTTTCACCACTCTCTCTGGTATCAGAGCGGGTCCTTCACAGAAAGCCTTACTAGCTTGAAGGAGATATTTGACACACCATGGGGTTCTCATTGAATGGATTACCATTGTGCTGTGAGTCAAATTATTACTTGATCTAGAAAATGACAATGTAGGCTGATCTTGAGGAAGAAGAAATTGGTGTATGGAAATGAGTTGTTACTGGATATACACCTCCAAAGAAAGTGAAAACAATAGCATAGAAGGAAGCAAAGAAAAATAATTCTATGGCTATGAAATCCATCCTTGAAGGACTAACACATATCCAAAAGAAGATGATAGAGAAGTTCATCTCAACAAAGGAACTATGGATTAGATTAGAACAACTCTACTCCAATAAAGAACACGAAGCAAAGGTTATGGAATTAATGCTTGAATATCTAACAGATCTCTGAAATGAAGGAAATCAAAATGGAAGAACAACCAGATGAGAATGAATAACAACTCACAGAAGATGAAGAACAGAATCATCTAACTGTGGAAAAATAAGAACAAGGGCATCAACATATTCCTAAGAACTTGTACCAGAAGAATCATCCAGAAGATCAAATTATTGGTGATAAAAATTACGGAATAGAAACTAGAAGAAGAAGACAATCCCGAAGAGATGAGAAGGTACACTTATCTTTATTATCTACAACTAAACTAGGAAATTTTGCAGAGGCCAGTACACATGAACAATGGGTCAAAGCAATGGAAGAATAACTAGATCAAATTGAGAAGAATAAAACTTGGGAACTTGTTCCTAGACCAAGTAGCAAGAATGTAATTGGCACAAAGTGGGTTTTTAGAGACAAAATGAATGAAGATGGACAGGTGATTATAAACAAGGCTCGATTGGTTTGTAAAGGCTAAGCTCAGATCGAAGGAATAGAATTTGAAGAAACATATGCACCAGTGGCCATAATGGAAGCTATAATATTGATACTATCTTATGCTTGCTCCAAAAACATCAAAGTGTATTAGGTGGATGTAAAATCAACTTTTCTAAATGGGGAGTTAGAAGAAGAAGTCTACATCAAACAGGCAAAAGGATTTCAGCTTTCAAAAAATGAGGACTATGTATGCAGACTCAAAAGGGCCTTATATGGAATGAAGCAAGTTCCTAGAGCTTGGTACTCTAGATTGGCCATGTAATTACTACAACAAAACTTTAAGACATGAAGTGCAAATAGGAATTTGTACATCAAGCAGGACAGTGACAGCATACTCATAATTGAATTTTATGTTGATGATAGCATCTTTGGAAGTGATAGTGATTAACCGAGTCAACAATTTTCTAAGTACATGTAGAAAGAGTTTGAAATATCATTACTTAGTGAATTGACCTTATTCTTGGGACTCTAGATATCTCAAAGAATAGAAGGCATTTTTATTTCTCAGACAAAATAGATCAAGGAGATGTTAAATAAATTCTAGATGGAAGATTGTAAATCTGTGAGTACTCCTATGATCATTGGTTGTAAGTTGAACAAAGATGATGAATCTAAGGAAGTTGATAAAAGGATCTATAGATCAATGATTCGTAGTATTCTATATGTAAAAACCTCAATACCAAATGTGATGTAGGATGTTGGAAAAGTTGCAAGGTTTTAAGCTTCCCCAAAGGAGACTCACATTATAGCAGTTAAAAGGATCTCCAGGTATCTCAAAGGAACTATGGACTTTGGACTTTGGTATCCAAAAGGAAATGAGCTAATATTGATATCTTATTCAGACGTAGATTGGGAAGGATGTGTTGATAACATAAGAAGAACTATTGGAAAAATTTTCTTTGTATAAAATTTTCTAGTATCTTGGTTAAGAAAAAAGCAGTCTTCAGTATCCTTATCAACAACCGAATTAGAAAATATAGCAACAACAACTTGTTGTACTTAGATTCTTTGAATGAAGAAAAAATTGTAAGACATGTGCGTGAAATGTTATAAGTTGATTCCAATTCTACGTGACAATACAAGTGCCATTAGTATCTCCAAGAATCCAATGATGCACTCCAATACCAAGCACATTCCAATCAAGTTTCACTTTCTTTGGGAACAAGTTATATAAAAGAACATCAAGTTGGAATATATCGAGACAAAAGAACAGGTTGTAGATATTTTTACTAAGCCTCTCCCAAGAGATACTTTTGAGTACCTCTGAGAAAAATTAGGAGTCACACTATCTCCTAATTGAATTGATCTATATTCAATAACACAACAATATGACAGGGGGAGCATGACAGAAGTACCATTTTCCATTGATTCCAAAGGGGGAGAAAAAGCTGAGTAAGGAAGGTAAAGGAAGCATGTTCTAAGGGGGAGATTTGTGGAAAAAGGAAGATCATGCAAAGGGGGAGCTTTGGAGTTATGGTGTTTCCACCAATGGAAAAGAGGAATATTGTTGATTAAGTTGTCATTGATGCCAACAGTGTCAGGTCATTGATTCCAACTATTGAGTCCTTGGTGCCCCTTGTGGATCCCATGAGGGTTAGTGTTTAGTTTGTAGTTATCTCTGTTAAAGGAGCCCTTTTGACCTTGTCCAAGCCCAATCTTGAATCCTTTGAAGGCCTTGGAACATTGGGAAAATACCTGGTTACCCATTGACTTATTCAAGTGCCCCTAAGTTGTATCTTGGCTCCATTTGAATCCAATATTGAGTTCCTTGATCTTGATTGATATTTGGTTACTGGTCTGTGTGCTTCTTGTTATGCTTGTACTTGTTCTGGTCTCTTGATTAGTTTTTGGATGGATGATGTGTCTCATGTGTGTAAGTCCCTTGATGTGTTGATTTTGGAGCCCTTTGCTTGCATTGGATGGTATTGAGGTTGTTGAGTTCTTGCGGGGTACTTGAGTCCACAAGATTAGATATTGATGGACTATTGATGCAGACTTGTTTCTAGGAACCCACAATTATGGTGGTATGTAAGAACCTATTCTTATGGGGTCCTTGGTGTCCTTGGAAGTTTGTGTCTTGAACCCACACATATGGTGGTTTGATGGCCTTTGGACGCTGTATGGTCATTGGCATGTTGTAGCCTTGTGATCATGCATATGAAGCCCATAAGGTGTTGCAAATTAGTGGTGTGTAGACCTATTTTGGGGTGTTGGTAATGTTATTGTGATGAATATATATAGTGGAACCATTTGATATGTTTTTAATGATATGGAGACCTTGAATATGATGATGATATTCTTGAAAAAGTCTTTGTTCCCACTTGATTGGTGGCATTGGGGTTCTTGATACCCTTGATATGATGAGTATATGGTGGATACCTATTCCTTCTTGATGTTAAGTATGTGTATGTGAATTCCATTGAATCCATCATGCCTTTGATGATGTCCATTGAATCCTTTGACCTTGGAACTTATGCATAAGGTAACATGGTCTTTGGCACCTTTATGTGTGGAGTCTTGATGTCTTGTACAAATTGAATAATTCAAGTGTATTAGACCAAAAATTTGCAAATAAACACATTATATAGAGATAGATAGTTCTCATCAATCCATTTCCATTGATATGAGTAATATATTTTAATTCCTTACAGTTGAAGAGATATGAATTTTTGAAGTTGGTGTACCCCACCTTTTTAGGTCAACCGACCAAACTAAATAGAATTTAATTATTTGTAATTTTGAATTGAATGTATGCCCAGTTTGAGGTACTAAATTTCATCCATTACCTATATAAATAGAATATCAAACATTTCATTTGTTCATCAATCAATTCTCTCTTTGCTATTTTGCAACTCTTGGAGAAAAGTGCGGAATTTTGTGGAGGAGAAATTTTCGGGCATCTTGGAATTAAAAAATTCTTGGATTGTTGGAAATATTGTTACAAGCGATATGTGATGACATGATCTAGAGTTTATTTTGGTTTTTCTACTTTTTCTTCATCTTGTGATCTTCAAAAAGGTATGGTTCATGCTTATGGGTTTCTCTTGTAATGACACATGTCTCCCAGGGACAGAGTTCATATTTGATCTTAGTATGTGAGCTTATATATTGGTATATACCTTTGAAGTCATTGAATATGATATGGAGGCTATGGTGATATTTATCTTGGCATATATCTTGATGTGATCTTGATACATATCTTGATGATTATCCTGGATATTGTTGGCATAGATTTTGGTGTTTATCTTGATTGCTGTATAGTGTAATATTGAATGAGAAGTTGACATGTAAGTAATATATATTGTGAGTGATTTATTTGATCAACCTAAGTGTTTTATTTGAAAACTAGTTTGATAAATGTTGATCATTATGTCTTTTACCTAAGTGGAGCTGGACTGTTATTGACTATTAATGACAACCTTTGACAATATTGTAAGTGAATATTTGGTTGATATTTGTTTGATTTGTTGACTTGATTTGAGTGGAGTGAAAAATCCTTTTGTGTCTAAGAGTTTATGAGATTGAATAAGTTTGACATATTTGGTTAAGTCTTTTATCTTCTAGGCTGAGGTTCGTTGGTTGAGGTATATCATGTTTAAATGTCAAGTATTCCTTGACTGTGATTGAGGTTGGTTATGGTGTCATTGAGTTGAGTGCGATAAGACAAATTTTAGTTGACCGTATGTGAATTCTCTTGGTTGCTAAAATGTGTCTCTTACTTGATGAACTAGGTCAAATAAAAAGGGTTGGTTGACCATATTCTTATTTGAAGTTGGTTGGTTTCTGTTGCCTATAAAGCTTTGCTTGATTGAGGTATTTGTTGAGACTTGAGGATTGGTTATGGTGTCACTAAGGTGAGTAATATTGGGTGAGTAAAGTCATGGTCATGTTGTAAGTTTACTATCCTAACCCTATATTGACTAAGTAAGAAAGTAGGTTTATCATAGAGCAGTTGTGGTCAAGTATTTGAGTAGTTACATATTTGATTTCAAATAGGTTTAGTTGAGTAAGATTGGAAGAGGTTATCTTATGTGTAGTTGGTTTGACTCAAACTGGTTGAGTTGTATGATCAGTTGGTTTGACTCAAGTGGACTAAGTTTGGTTAGATTCAGATTGAGTGAGTCAGATGATGTGAGCAACATATTGATTGGTACAACTTGATTAGACAAGTTGATTATACAAGTTGATGAGTAGTGTGATATAGTGGAAATTGACCAGTTTATGAGTAGTGATTAGATGATGAGTAGTGGAAGTGGTTGTGCAATGTGGTACAAATTGTGCAGTGTAGTACATGTGTTGATTAGCAGGTCCGCGGGATCAATGCGGTCGTGGTTCAACAATTTCTATCTTCATATCAGGGTGAAAGGATGAGGCAAGGAAAGGGAGTTGTAGCCTCCTTCCATATTTAGTTGAAGAACTAGGGAGTTGGAGCTTCCTTCAGGTTGTAGCCTCCTTCTAGTTGTAGCTGGAGAATTGAAGTCAATGTAATAAGGGGGTTGTTGCCTCCTTCTAGTTGTTACTGGATAATTATTATTATAAAGGCTTCCGTGTTTTTTCCCCCAAGACATAGGTTTCCACTTAAAATATGGTGTACTATGTATCATGATATGCTTATTATGTGATGATGATATGATGATGATAATAATGCTGATGATGATATAATGATAATGTGATAGTGCACAATATTGAATACATTTTTTATTTTTAAAATTGAAAAAGTAATAAAAGATGCACACACTGATTCACCCCCCCTCTCATTGTACCTAGTGTGTCCAACACAGGCCCCCAACACTCACCTGTGGCTCGTTTCAAGCCACTTGAAGCTATTCCTCCATTTCTTTCTTTGTGCCAAATTTACTGTGAAAATATTCCAAGATTTTTGCCACTCTCTCTACTTCCAACTACACATCTTTCTTTGTCTTCTCCATTGTTCCACAAGGTCGGAACTGACATGTTCTGCATTACATTATCTATTGATTCCGCTGCTTCAGTCACCTTCTGATATACATTCTTTTGTGTATGTTCTTTCTATCTTATACTACTACTGTGGTTCTTTGTTCTATCAGATAAAATTATTGTTTCAGAGCAGTAGGAAGGACGAGATGGGAAGCTTATCAACACCACCGATCTCCTTGTTTACATTTCTAGATTCAGTCTCCAACTCATCCTACCTTGATAATATTCCTCTTTATAAGATATGAATTAGTATGCAACATTATTATAAACCTTAGATCTTGCAGCAGTTGGAAAGGAAACTCAGTGCCTAGGTGTTTTCTTTTCGCTACTAATGGTATAGTATTCCATCTCATCGACGTCTTACCTTTCCTCTTTGGAATCTACCAATTTGTCTTTTAATTGAAAGCATCATCACCCAGTATGTTTTTATCCTTTTCCATAGATGATGGTGATGATGGTGGCCTTTGTTTCGGTTTGTCATTATATGAACACTAGTTCATACCTATGGGTTTCAGCAATGAATACTATGTACTATGGCAACTTGTTCCACAATTCTATGCGACGGCATCAGTGGGATGTCCTTTGGCCCTTGAATTCTATCTGATGTTTCTTTGTCCTTCCTCAGCAATGCTGAGACAATATTTCTCTTACGGGAACCAAAATGATTCGTTATTACCAACCCTAGTAAGATGGTCCGTATCGTTAGTGCAAAGAGGACCGGAATTAGCTTAGTTTCCAATTTCCTTCCTGCTTGTGGTGGAAGATATCCAACAACATTTTCTTCAACCCTAATAGGTATCATAGCTTCACTCAAGGAGCCCCTGAGGGAACTGGCACTAAAGTTCATAGTCACCATACTTCTCCAACATGTTTTATGCATCTCTAGGTATTCTAGGAAGTAGATCTCTATTTCATTATATGAGACTTAATTTGAAAGCGAGGGAAAGTAGAAGAATTGTCTAAGTTCTCATTATGTCAAATATTCACATGCATAGTCATCGAGTGGGATAATGACAACACAAACCATCACGTGGGTCACCTACCTGAGTCATCATGTGGACACTGCCAACTACGTCGCCCCTTTTTTATTTTACATCATCATACTTATGACCGAAGTGATCATCAGATTCTCTTAACATTTAGTGACTAACGACTGTCATGCCAATGATTTTATTCATTATTGCACCAATGTCACATCATTTGCGACCTATTTTCTTCATTTGGTAGATTTCCTTTATTTTGTGGCCCATTAAAATTCTCATTGCACTCCTTGCGACTTGCATTTATTTTGAAATAGGGTTCTCAACTTACGACAGACCAATTGTATTTTATTAGAATTTTGACCTTGTCTAGATTCAAAGTACATAGAACTTTACTTCTCTCCGCTATAGACTAGCAGTCTGTGATCATACCTTTTTGGCTCTTTTCTTTGTTCTCTCTTTTCTTCTCATTTTTTTTTATGTGAACAAGTCCCAGTTATCAAAATAATGCTTCAATCAACTCCCATTGATGAGTCCTCTGACCCCTATCCCATCTAATATTGCTAACTTCACCACTCCTCCATCTGTGATTTCCTTAACGGCATATGGTCCTAACCAATGTGTTTTCATATTTCATGGATGGTTGGAGAATTTTCTGTCATACATAAGAACAAGACATCCAACTTCAAAATACTTTCTCTTAATACGTCTATCATGCCATACCTTTTTCCTTTGCTTTTCTACGTTCTAGTGAAATTTTGCAACAAAATGTTCTTCCTCCAAGTGTATTAGTTGAAGTAATCTATCTTCCACAACATCACATTTGTCAATTCAGTGATTGCAACAACTCTTAAACTTGGTACAATATATTCCATAGGAATGAAAACTTCTTGTTCATACACCAACCTGAATGGAGTCTAACCAGACAAATTCTTACATGTTTTGCGATATGCCCATAATACTGCAGATATCTTCTGATCCTAGTCATGTCTTCATGCATTGCAGACCTTTGTCAGTGCATTTTCTAGAATCTTGTTGAATGATTCAACAAATCCATTTGCTCGAGGATAATATGGAGTTGTTATTCTATGTTGTATCTGGAATTCGTCAGTCAGTTCTTCAATCAATTGATTAATGTTTATCGCTCATTAAAATATTTGGGAACCCGAACCTTGTCACAATGTTTTCAATTAAAAATTTCATAGCTATTGCAATAGTACAATCCTTTACTGGAATCGATTCTTCCCATATAGTTAGGTAATCAATCGTAATGATAATATACCGTGCTCCCGTGTGCTTTCCTGCTGGACTGATATGTCCTACAAAATCAAAAACCCATTTATCGAATGCCTTTAATGTTATCTATGATACCAATGGAATTTCATCCCTTCGAGATGGCTTCCCAATTCTTTTATGGATATCACAATTACAACAATAATATCGAGTTTTTGCATGCATGGTGGGCCACCATAATCTTGCTTGTAAAATCTTGCATAATGTAGCTTTTCCTGCATAGTGGCCTCCTACGATACCAGCATGTGCTTCACTTAATATCTTTAGCCGCTCATGCTCCAAAATGCAACACCGAAGTATCTCATTAGGAACCATTTGATACAAGTGTCCAACGATCAACTAGAAATATACAACTCAACCCACCAATTGTTTCTTCTGCACATTGGTAAATTCAAATGGCGCATAACCCGTGCTTAGAAAATGTATGATATATTTGTACTGATCATCAAACATGGTTATCGCAAACAGTTGCGAATCAGAAATATTATCTTCCATACTAGTATGCTCTTCTCCACTTTCAATTCTTGAAATATGGTCTTGTCCTAAATTCAAGTGACCGAGTTTAACAATTATCTCAAAATCAAATTCTTGGAAGAGGAGAAGCCACCGACATATCTTCTCCCCCAACAATGGGTTATTGACCAAATATTTCAACATAGAATGGTCAGTGTACATCTTAAAATTTCCACCCAGTAAATAGTGTTTAAATATTTGCAGCGCATATACCATCACTAGTCCTTCTCTCTCTGTTGTGGTATAATTTTTCTCTGCAGTTGATATCTTCCTTCTAGTGAAGGAAATGGGGTGATCAATCGATCCTTCACCCGACCACGTTAGTACGATGCCGAATGCAACAGATGATGCGTCAACATGAACATGAAACTCTTTTTCCCAGTATGGAAATACAAGTATTGGCGAAGTATCCATCTTATTCTTCAGCTTGTCCAGACTCTCTTGACAATATTTTTTCCACTGAAACTTAGTGTATTTTTTTAGCAGTTTCTCCATCGGAGCGGTCAGCTTCACATATACCTTGATAAACTTCATGTAGTATCCAATATGTCATAATGTTTCCATTAATTGTTTAAATTTTGTAGGTGGTGGTAGGTCTAGGATGATTGCAATCTTGGATGGATCAACCAAAATTCCGTCATGACAGAACACATGGCCCATTAGAGCTCCAAAAGGTGCAAAAAAGATACATTTTTTCAAATTTAGGGAAATTTGATACTGGCGACAATGTTTCAACATCATTTTGAGGCTCTCTATATGGTATTTTATAAGGCCAAATACTGTCCAGTTGTTGAAGTAGACTTCAAGAAATTTATGTATAAAATATTTAAACAAAACAACTACGAATTTGGAAAAAATTGCAGACACATTCTTAAGTCCAAAGGGCATTACCATGTACTGGGAACATCCCCACTCCATCACAAAGGTATTATTGTGTCGGTCCTCCTTTGCAATTATGATCTAATGGTAACTCGAGAATCCATCAATGAAAGAATACATTTCTTGTCCTCCAACATTCTCCAATACTTCATCTGTAAATGGAGTTGAAAATGGATCATGCAAACATGCATCATTTAACTTTCTCAAGTCGACACAAATTCTTACTTCCCATGAGGTCTTCTTGTCCTGCACTACAATTGGACTAATCCATTCTGATTCTTCGATAGGTTCTATAATTCCTTCCTCTAACATTTGGTCTAGTTTAACTTTAACCTTTTCTTTGTACTCTGGGTTTAATCTATATGGTTGTTGTTTGATTGGTTTTACGTCGGACCTCAAAGGTATCTTCATTTCACTAAGACAGGAGAGACTATTCCTTCCATCTCTGAAAAATTAGTAGGGAACATATCCTGGAATTCATGTAGTAAATGGGAGATCTTCCCCATAGTATCGTCGTCCCACACAACGAAATTTGAGCCCAAAATATGACGACAGAATCCGACAACATCCGATGTAAAGTACTATTGTGTTGTATTGCAATGATGAAAAGTACTATACGTTCCAAATTTTTTTTGTCATCTTGCAGAGTCGTCGAATTTTTGACTTTACGCCTTGTAGGTTTTGCGACGAACATGTTCGTTTGCAATTTGACAACCTTGTCGTTAGAAATTCGAAAACCTTGTTGTCTGAAATTCGATGACAGTTTGTATGAAATTTGACAAAGTTCTCATAAAAAATATGACAACGATTCATCTGAAATTCGATAACTATTCATATAAAATTCAACAACTATTCATCATCATCATCATCACCGACTTCATCATCATCCTCATCTTCATCATGATCATTATCGTCAAAATCATCATCATCATCATCATAATCATTGTCATCTTCATCATCATCATCTTCTTCATCATCATCATCATGACCATCATCATCATCATCATCATCATCATCATCAACATCATGATCCTCATCTTCATCTTCATCATCAACATCATCGTCATCATCATCTTCATCATCAACATCATCATCATCATCATCTTCATTATCATCACCACCACCATCATCATCATCATCATAATCATCACCCTCATCAGCACCATCAATGTCATCGTCTTCATTGTCGTCATCATCATCAACATCATAATCATCGATATGTTCATCATCATCATCATCATCATCATCATCATCATCATCATCATCCTCATCGTCATCTTCATCATCATCATCTTCATCATCATCATCATCACCATCATCATCATCATCATCATCATCAACATTATCATCATCATCATCATCAACATCATCATAATCATCATAATCATCATCGTCGACATCATCATCATCTTCATCTTCATCTTCATCATCATATTCATCATCATCATCTTCATCATCATCATCATCGTCATCATCGCTGACTTCATCATCATCTTCATCTTCATCAACATCACCATGATCATCGATGATCATGATCATCATCAACATCACCATGATCATCATCATCTTCATCATCGTCGTCATCATCATCATCATCATCATCATCATTATCGTCATCTTCATAATCATAATCTTCATCATCATCATCATCATCACCATCATCATCATCATCATCATCATCATCATCATCATCATCATCATCGTCATCGTCGACATTATCATCATCTTCATCTTCATCATCATCTTCATCATCGTTGACTTCATCATGGTCATCATCGTCATGATCATCATATTCATCTTCATCGTCACCATCATCGACTTCATCATCATCTTCATCTTCATCATGATCATCATCATTGACATCGTCATAATCATGATCATGATCATCATCAACATCACCATGATCATCGATCATCGTTGTCACCATCATCATCATCGTTTCCATCATCATGATCAACGATAACATCATCAACATCATCATCAACATCATCAACATCATCATCATCATCATCATCATCACCATCGTCATCATCCTCATCCTCATCATCATCTTCAACATATGCATCTTCATCTTCATCATCATCATCATCATCATCATCATCTATATATGTCGAGAACATCATCATCATCATCATCATCATCATCATCATTGTCATCATCTGTATCTGTATGATCATCATCATATTCATCATCCTCTTCATCATCGTCATCATCATGATCATCATGATCATGATCATCATCATCACAGGCTATCAATTTTATTTTATTTTCATAAAAGTGGAAACATATTATATTTTATTTTAGATTTAAAAAATGATTTTACTTCATTGGAGTGGAAGTTTATTATTTTAAATTATGTGTATTTCTACCAATTAATATTGATGTACAAAATATCTAATCACATGCACTCGAAAATCTTAAATTAATATTGTAAGCTCATTTTTATAATGAGTTTTAAATTATTTTTTATAATTTTAAATATAAATGATAAATTATCATTAATTTTATAATTTAAATTATGAATTTATTTTATTTTTATTAAAATGGAACTTTATTGTTTTAATTTTTCTATATTTGAAATTATGTTTATTTCTACATATTTAAAATGGTTAATAAAATATTTAATTATATATTTTAAAAATAATTATAATTAATTTTTATATTATTAAAAAATCATTTTTTTTAGTTATAATCAATTATTTACAATAAATACATATAGTATTTATAACCAATTAAACAATAATTTATAGCCATATACACTTCGGATATATAAAACAATATTGATATACAACCCATACATGAAGTCATGAAAACCTACTTATGGCATTTTCTACACATTATTGTGGATCATTACATGGGACCTCTTTGTAACAAGTCCTTAAAGGATTATGTCCAACATGTTGTTGAGATACAAATGCTCTTATAAGTATGATAAATGCATTATACAATATGGTTGGGTAGGGAATTGGATAATGTCAACTTGTATGATACAATATGGTTGGGTAGGGAAAATGACAATGTCTACTTAGGTATTCAAGTGTTAATATTATAACACATGGAGTAGTTACTAGTGGTTCATTAGTGGAATCCCACATTAACATCAAAACAAAACCAAGTTTTGTTTAGTGGTTCATTATAAGAAGCACACATGGACCTCAAAGGAAAACAAAGTTTTCTACAAACTATTTTTTAGAACTCAATAATGGGTTGTTGGAATACAAGGATGTTTTGTACAAAAATTATTTAGAACTCAACAATAAGTTTTTGGAATAGAAATAATCGTTTCCACTGACATGAATAAAATCATATAGGCATGACGTGATTTGATGCAATTGAGGTGATGTGATTTGATGCCATTGACAATATCATTTTTTACCACACTTACAAATCAATTACAATTAATTGTGCCACCAATCAAGATGTATTCAAATTCCTTCTTATGCCTAACTACTTCACCAACATACCGTTTGGAACCATCCACTTGAACTTGTAGAAAATACCTTGGACCCCTTTTCCATATCAGTCACCATTAATTTATCCACCATGAGGTATGTTGTTGAACAATAGGACTTTGGAAATATCTTCAATTCCTCTTAGCTAGCACTACATCTTGCACCTCTAGAGGATACATTGGACCGCATCTCCATATCAGGTCTTGGTGTTGTTATTTATGCCAAAATTCAATCATTAGGAAACCCTATGATCTCTTTATTCATCAGTATCACTACTTGAGGAATACCATTACTGAAATTGTAGCTTGGGTAGGATTTCTATGTTGTAATTGTACCTTAGTTGTGAAGGGTTCAGTGGGAAATGAGAGTTTTGACAAAATGATTGGTCAAGCTACTATGCAACATTGGTATGGGGAAACTCTTATACACTGGGTGAGTCCAAATGGGCGGTCCTACATGAATTCACACCATTTTTTTAACATTGGGACTCATTAGTACTTTCTATGACCAAATTACATCACGGGGAACTACTTTTGCATTGTATCTATGTGAGGCAAAAGGACCATGCACACTAAGTTGGATACAACAATCCACAACCCTAAAAGTTTTAAGGAGGAAGAAAAAAATGTGAACCTTTGGGGAATAAGAGGTAACACCCCTCCAAACTTGTCAACTATATGGAACTCTTATACAATACAAATTTGGAGGTGAAGTGGAACTCTTATAAACTTTAGATGAATATCCTTGTCAACTATATTATGGAACTCTTATAAACTTTAGATGGATATTCAACTACATGGAACTCTTATAGTACAATAAAAATTTGGAGGTGAAGTGAAGTGGAACTTGTCAACTATATGGAACTCTCATAAACTTTAGATGAATATCCTTCATCATCACCATCACCCTCAACATCACCATCATCCTCATCGTCATCATCCTCATCGTCGTCATCATCATCATCATCATCATCATCATCATCATCATTGTGTCCATCATCATCACCATCATCCTCATCATCCTCATCATATTCATCGTCATCATCATTAGCATCATCATCATTATCACCATCATCATCATCATCATCATTAGCATCATTGTCATCATTAGCGTTAGCATCATCATTAGCATCATCGTCATCATCATTAGCATTATCGTCATTGTCATCGTCATTGACCTACATCGACATGGAAAACGGTTTCGACATACGCATTAGATGTTTTCATTAAATAATTTAATTACTACATGTGACTGTCGATTCACTGAATCATGGATTGGTACAAAACACAACAAATTTTAGAGCCCCAAGCCCTTAATTACTCACACCTATAACTTTCTCAAATCTAGCCATTAATAAACTTTTTTTGGTATTTTTGTTCAATTTAAAAAGCAGATTGTTGAGACTCAGACATGTAGTGAGTTGCAAGGATTCAATTGACTTAGGCTTGATTCCATTTCCCCTCCATCCATACATGTATGCTTTCACAACAAGTGTTGAACAAAAAAATTTAATGCCCTCACCCCGGTTATGCTAGCTTTACTAACTTGATTGGTATGTAGGAATTTTTTTAATGTTTTCTGAGTTGTATATTATTTTCTCTTAGGTTCCCATTCCTTATCATTCTTAGATCTCTCAATCTTGGATTGCACTTGGATGCCCCAATATGGTTAGGACATAGTCTAAGTAGTTTTTTTGTATAATGAAGTGTGCTCCAACTTGAAAAAAATACAATAGAATCATTGTTATGTTACTAAACTGTAAAAATTAATGATACAAATATGACAACTTAATGTGTTCAAAATAAGTTTTATTGAAAATATATCATTTTTTCATGTAAATATTAAGCGATGCTCAATTATTAAAAATTGTAAGAAATTGAAAGAATTTTTTTTATTTTCTACATTTTTTTAATGAAAGGTTTAGTTAATTTATATTTGTCAATTAAAGTATAATTAGTTATATTACCCTTCATCTTAGAAGCGCTGCAAGAATAAATGCCCTTCCATTTGAAATACCCACCCTTCAAATTTGATCAGTGGTCGCAATAAGTTGAAGAGTCACAAATTTTTTTATAGAATAATTAGAAAAAGTTTTCACAAAATATATTTAACAAAATTGATTTTGGAGAGCTCGCGACTTTGGGATTTTTGGACTGAAACCCTTGCTGAGAATATTTTTGGTCCCAACCAACTATAGGGAGTAAAAATCAATCAGATTTATCATTTGCATTCATTGATGAAATAATTTCCAGCTGTGGGTAAATCGTTGTGGAGATTTATTGAGTTTTTTGGCACATTTTCGGCAGTTGGTTGAAGAAGAAAAAAGCCGTGAGTTGATTTGTCTACTGGATCCATTGTAGAAGGGCGCATTCTTCTCTAAGAAGGCTGAGTACCCTTCCTTGGAATACTGGGAAGTGTAAAAGCAACGTGGACATCTATTGAAGGGCGAGTTCATCCTCAAGAGGCTGAGTTTCTTCTATGTGAATTGTATTAACTGCTGGTAAGGTCAATTGTAGTGTCGGGTCGAGTTATACCACCAGAGATCTTATTGTTTCCTTGAGAGTCTACTTTCTTCCTTGTTGGAGCTGAATATTCATAAAAAAAGGGGCACTTGACTGTGTAGAGGTCGTTTTTAAGGAGCTGGGACTTCTATCTTGTAGTTGGGTGAAATCTAGGAGGTCCACACTGTCGATAGGTATGAAACAAATTAGCTTCATCAAATATGAACTGTTTGAAGAGCTTCTACAACAAGACTCCTCGTTTCTAGATCTGGGCAAGACTGGGGATCATCAATGGCTTCCATACATGAATTTTAATTCCCAAGTGTGAGTTTAACTTACAAATATGAACTTGTATCTTAATTAAAAATGACATTTATTTGTGCTCCAAATCCACTGGTTTCAACTTGCATATCAGCATATGTTTCATTGGGTTTTCCCACCAAGAGAATCCCTAAAGCAGGGGACAAATCTGCCATCTACCCATCTCCATCGATTCCATTTTCATCTAGCAGAACAAATCACTGACATGTAGAAGAAGAGAAAGAGCCATGGTTATTTGCAAAGTGGCCTTAGAGGAGACAAGCCTTTCCATTGAAGACATACAACTCAAGGCTAAAGTTGGAGACAGAGTCAAAGTGAGAGGACCCTTAAAGGTCTATCATGTACCCAAAATGCTAGAGTTCGATATTGGGGACATGGAGGGCGTAGTCAAAGACTATGTGTAAGCAGGAATATTTCACCTTCTGCGGACAGAAGCTATTCCTCTGGTCTAAATGGTTCAGATCCAGAACAAATGAGTGAACGACAAAGGATGAAGACCCTCCCTGGATGTTGTAGACACCTAGAATGCTGCTTCAATAGTGAACCTGTGTACCTGCAATAAAATAAAACATGCAAGCACATCAAAGCTACCATAACATCATCTACTTATCCATGTTAGTGACTAAGGAATATAACAACATGTACATGTGAAATCAAAACAACAGTAATGTGGGACGGAAATCATCTTTGCATTAAGATGTATGGAGAAGTTTACAACCAATTAAGCCTTAGTGTTGACATGCATCTCCATGAAAACAACACTTTCATCCCCATAAGCTCCAACTTTGCTCTCTATGCTCTCAAATGGCTTGGGCCAAGTGGTCAATCCAACAACATAACAATACCTCTATCATTCTCCCCCTCAACCATGAACATGAGCTTGTATTTATAAGGCTTAATGGATAGGGATGGTTGAGGGATTTGTGGGTGAGGTGGCCTCTAAGATCCTATTAGGGGGGATCTCGAGCTCAACTGACCCACTATGATAGGGATAAGGGAGGACATGAGGCTCATGATCTAGAAGCCTCGAGAAACTTCTCTTTTTCCCATTTTACCTAGGGTACCTATTTTCTCCTCTTATGACAGAGTGGTTTAGGTTAGAAACACTTATGGACCAAAGGCCATATGCGGTGGCACCGCTTATGGCAAACAAGATACAGGCGGTGCGAGTAAGGTACCACTCATGGTTAACGGGAAAAGCACGGTGGTGAGTATTTTTATGTAAGATTGAAAAACAACATGGGTTTCCACTCCATATGCTGGGATTAAGGGAAAATATGTAAGTCAAGGGTCTTATCACATGGTGGTGACAGGATTTGGGTATAACAGGATGCCCCCCAAAGCATGAGTCTTAGAGGGATACGATAAACGAGAGCTTTGAGAGAACACATTTTCACTTTGAGGTGAAAATGTCAGCTCGATTAGAGCATGTCATCCAGTAGGCATCTGTAGTACATCAATATCTTTTACTCATAGACACAAGTAACCAACTCATGGCTGCAGACCAATACAAGGCAGATCCATGGGGGGAATAAACAAGCATGGCTACTAGAATACAATGTAGATCCATGTGATAGAGGACTCAAAATTGGACATAGATACTAGACATACAATGTAGATCTATGTCATACAGATGCAAATTTGAGCATAGCCATGACCATACAAATGTGGATCCATGCTAGATATACAAAACTCCATCGTAACTTGGGGAAAAGCAATGAGCGCTTTAAACAAATACCTAGGGTCTTCATCTTGTCTTCCACAAAGTACAATTCTATCCATGTGATTACAATGATCTGAAGTCAAACATGGTAGAAACCACTTGATTACCAGTCAATGATGTGAATCGTTAACAAGTGCGAGGGAGATCGCCATTGATGTCGATGATTCCCAAGGTACCCTAGTACAATATACTGAGTTTGAATAGATGTCCTGATGTCAAAAACTCAGTTGATTCTATCGATCAAAGGTCAATGATGTGAACCTATGTCGAGAGCGAGAGAATCTGTCATTAAGGCATACATATCTCAAGGTACTAAGTTTTTGTTTCTAAGACTAGTTCCTGGATGATGATTTGATGTCGACAGGAATAGTCTCGTCGAAGGAGGGCCATGATGAGTCCCACATCGACGACACGAAACTCGGAACATAGTTCTGGAATGATGTGAATGTAGTAACCATAGGATTGACTCAAAAGTACTGACACAGAGACTATTTTGACTGCAGAGGTAAACTTCTTCAACTTCCCTTTGAACATCAGGCGACACGACAAAAGACTTGGCAGCATGAATGAACAGGACAAATACACAATGCGACAGTGGACAATGCATTCTTTTGAAAGACTCAAAGGAGTGACATGACTCATGAAAGTGGATCATCATAGAGATTATTTGAATACCCAATTGACTGAAATGATATGCAGACAAGTGCCATGTTCAAAGGTAACAACAAACTACTGCCATTTATTTGCAAAATGATTCCCTTCCCATTTCCCCCATCATGATCGATGAGTGCCTCTTTTCAGTTTTACGAGTTCAAAGAGGGTAACGAACACTTGGTATAGCTTGTCTGAAGACAAGTCCAAACTCATATGTTTTATGAACCTGAGAGAGGAGGGGTTCGTTCCCAAAATGGGTCTATCAATGTTTATTTTAACGAGTCCAATGAAAGAAAACTCGGTGTCGTTCATGTTTAGAGAGTCTGAACGATTACAAAAGAAGACTCCAAAAGGGTCCTTTTTCATATGATTTAGTCCCTAAGGCCCGAAAAAGTGTAAAATCATACCTTAGAGAACTCTTCCAATCATGATTGGTTGGAGTGTTCCTTTTTCATAAATAGTCTATCCAAACCGAAAAAGAGATAACCTACCGTTACAAAGATGAATCTTCAAATGCTTTAATGAGCATGAAGAAGAGAATATCGCTTGGCATTCTTTTCATATTTAGGGAGCCTAAAAAGAGTTTAAAGAGGACTCCATTTGGTTTCTTTACACAATGTTACTTTTTACGAGCCTAGAAAGAATCAGAAACGGACTCGACGATCTTTTTGTGTTTAAGGAGCCTGAAAAGGGTTAAAAGAAGACTCCATGAGGTTTCTTTACATAATGTTAGTTTTTACAAGCCTAGAAAGAATTGGAAATGGACTCAGACCTTTGATACTAGGTTTCAAGAGCGTGAGCAAAGTGTCGTAACAAACGCTCATCGAATTTTTCCGTTTTATGGTAGTACGAAAAAGTCATAAACAAAATCCCAAAACTTTACTGCTGTGTTTCTTCTATCCTACAATCGACTCAAAAACAAGTGTTAAATGCCCTCATAACTTAACATTAAGAGATTACGACTGATAAATTTTGAATAAAAGGTGATTTTAAATCAAAACTATAGCATGTCAGACTCAAAAATGTGTATTAAAGTCATGTAAATAGTGAAAAATCAAATCATTTTACTATTTACCCATAGTGGAGAGCATTTGGAGCACTTTCCTAGTCAGATCTTCAGTTGTTGATAACGAGAGTTTCGACCATCGGATTTGAGCGCCGTCAGTTCCAGGTAACAGTTAAAACCCTACTCTTCATTTTCATAGTCTCAATTTTTTATTTTGATGGGGTTTTGGTCTTGTATGGCAAGCCATAAAACCATGGGAATGGGCACCATGCTTATCCCTTGCAGGATATGCGGTACCTCACTAGAACCACACCTAAAACAAGGCTCACAGGCGGTGCCACCGCCTGTCTTCAACAATGCACAGGCGGTGCCAACCGTGAAGATTTAAAAATGATAGCACAAGCAAAAATAAATCATTCTTTTGAATTTAAATGATTAAGGATGATTCTAATATGTGCTATGATTGTTTTTGGAAACTTTTTAATGATTAATCATGGTGATATGGAAAGAAAGAAAACATGACAATGATTACACTTTCACTGAAAGGAATGCGGGTTGTATAGCCGCATTATGACACTGTGGGCTCCTGAGATTCTTCTAGACCCCTAGAATGGTATCACATGAGCGGTTGCTAGAGCACATACTCCAGATGTGGAATCCAGAGCAGCAACACTTTGAGGTTGGAGCTCATATCTTGATAGTAGAGGTAGAGGACATCTACTTCTTGACTGGACTCTCAAGACGGGGTGCCCCCATCTCGCTGATAGGTTCCCGAGGAGGGGATATTACCACCCAAGAGTTGATAGAATGTCACTATATCCCAGGGACGAGGACATTGAGGAAGAAAATCCCCATAAAGGCAGTGATGGATGGACCTCTACGGATTGTCCTATTTACAATGCAGAGAGTGGCTGGGAGTTAGGGTGTGCACCAGGATTCTAGGGCACACATTTTATATGCCATAGAGGCCATGGCACCTACAGTAGTCGACTGGGTAGAAGCCCTGCTTCCGATATTCAAAGATCAGCTGACTAAGTGTCGGCAAGGAGAACTAAAGCAGTTTGGCTTCGGTTCCATTCTAGTCTGCTTCTTCTTCGAGTGGGTACCACAGATGAGACCTCATGTGGTCTTCACAGAGAGGAGAGCGAGGGACCCTCATATGCAGAGGTGGGTCTGGATTATGGCTCGTACCGGAGCGGGCAGGGGAAAGGTGAATTTTGGTGACCCATTCTTCAGATGGCTCCGAGATTAGATCCTCATGGTGGAGGATTATGCTTATGTAGGTATGGACTTCAGTGGAGACCCTAACCTACCGCTCCCACCTGGAAGACAGTGGGGTGACATCGGTAAGAAGAAATAAACCATAAAATGGATACAATGTTTTTATGTTTTTTGATGTTTTTTATTTTTTTATGTTAAGTAACGAGACCTGAAAATATTCATGCAGATGTTGGAGCAGCATGACCTGGGGGATCTTCCCCATTGGATAAATGAGCTGGAGCCCGCTTTGTACCGCAAGGCGATGATATCATCGGGGATTTAGATGAAAACCTGGAGAGGTTGACCTTGGATATCCATGACGATTCCATTAATGACCTCCCTCTGAGGTATCAGAGACCTACAGTGGGAGTACTGGGTCGTTTTAGTAGGCTGCTATGTAGAGTAGATCGGGCAGTGATGTGCTACCATGAGCATCACTAGACATTGTGTGTATGAGATATCTACTGAAATCTGGTGGCTTCAGGATTTTGTATGGTGATTTTTTCCTGAAATCCTACATGCTTCAGATGAGGTCTCGTGACCTATTTTTTGTAAACATGTTCATATATATATATATATATATATATATACAGACTTTTACCTGGTGTTTGTATGTCTCAAATGGTGAATGCATTTTACATGAGTTTTATGTGTCTTTAATTGTTTATTCACAATGAACCATATTTGATTTAAAGTCATGAATGGGAAATATGCCAATATAGGATGTAATTAGCTAATGAGTCAGCAACTACATTATGTTCCCTAGGGATATGCCTCTAAGTGATGGTTTCAAATGATCTTTATAACAAGTGTACCCTCTGGAAGAGGCGGAGAAGCACAGGGTTTCTAATGGTATAAACATGGTTTAGATGACAAACCATGAGTTGTGAGTCCATCAAGACTACCAGATTATGAACATTGTGGGAGACAACTTCAATTAGAAGACCTATTATTGCTCGATACTCGACGATGTTATTGGTAGCGGGACCAATACAAACCGCTCCTGAACTGACCAAATCTTTAGCCAGGGAATAGAGGACCTAAGCAGTTGAGGCGAGATTCAAGGTGTGGCGGAAAACACCATCAGCAAAGTCGTATAAAGCCATCTGCTCTGCATGACCAAAACATGGTATAAACAGATGCAGACACTAAACTCAAAACCATATTGAAAATACTAAAATCACACTGAAAGTCAAGCAATATACATATATACAAGATACTATCCAAGAAATACCTAGGCATAGTACCTCTTCAGGTACAACCCATTGCGAGGTTGTCCTAAAGGGATTTCATTGTAGTTAACGGGCTCGTAGGTCCCTTTCTATAAAACCTTAGAAACAACAAAAGGACCATACCACATGGACTTGAACTTTCCTTTCCCTAGTTTGTCATATCTCTGGTCGTAAGTCAAAACTAGGTCACCCTTGTTAAAGGCACAAGGTTGGACGGATTTATCATACTACGTCTTGACACGTTTCTTATGTGCCTGATTAGTTAAGGAAGCATCTCTCTGAGTCTCATCAAGGTTATTCAAGTACAAAAATATTTCTTCCTCTACGAAAGTGTCCGGGAGAAGTTTGACGGCAAGTTTTAAAGATGGAATTTGACATTGAATTGGTAAGAAAACTTTCAGTCCATAGACAAGCTAGAATTGTGTGAAACCAGTAGCTATTTTCATCAAAGTCCTATAATCCCATAGAGTGGAGAAAAGAACGTGGTGCTAGTTGGATTTATGATCTCCAACCATCCAATGAAGCATAGTTTTCAAAAATTTGTTAATGGCCTCTACCTGACCATTAGCTTGTGGATAATATGGTGTAGAGTTTTCATGGAAAAAAACTAGCTTGGCACTCAGTTCCTCCATCATTTGATTATGGAAATGTGATCCGTGATCAGTAACGATGGACTGTGGGACTCCAAATCTAGCTACGATATGATTGAACAAGAAGAGAGCGGCAGTCTTACTATATTCTGCATGTGTAGGCATGGCCTCAACCCATTTTGTAAAATAGTACACAACTACGATGATGTAACCATGCCCCTTGGTTGAGGTATGCTTACAATGCATAAAGTCAATCCCCCACTTGGAAAATGGGCCAATGGCAATGACGAGGTTTAGCGGAGCAGGATGTGTGCACTTTTTTGGATAAAAATGTTGACAAGGTGGGCATTTCTTAATAGCCTCATGATAGTGTTTGAAGACTGAAGGCCATAAATAGCCAGTACAAAGGATTTTCTGGGCTGTAGCCATCCTAGATAAATTACCACCACATGCTCCAGAGTTGCAATCATTCAACACATGTTCAGTTTCCTCATGGGTGAGGCATCGCTGGAGAATAGAATCAATCCCACGTCTATACAAGGTATCATTCAGGATGAGGTAGTATTTCACGTGGTGATGGATACGATGACGATCATCATAGGATAAATGCGGATGAAATCATTGTGTTTGGAGATAAATAAGAAAATATCCATACCATGGATCGGTAGTGCTGATCAAGAACACAAATTCATCGGGAGATGAATCACTGGGCTCAGATTCTGTTGTAGCACAGAGAAGATCACACATGAGCTCAACAAAGACCAAGGATTTCTTTGATGTGGCTTTGGCGAATTCCAGATCAAATTCCTATAGTATGAATATCCATCAGGAGTACTTGCCCCTGAGTACTTGACGAGTTAGGATGTAATACATAGGGTTCTGGTTTTCCAATACCATGGTTGTGCGGAGCAAAATGTAGTGACGAAAATTTTGTACAGCAATGACCATGGCCAATGCTAACTTCTCCACGCATGAATATCGAGTTTTAGAATCCATAAGATTCTTACTCACATAGTAAATCACGTGCTCCTGACTGTTGGAATTTTCCTGCACCAAAACCATAGCAATGGTAGTAGCAGAGGCAGTAATATACAAGAGAAATCCCTTTGAATTATCTGGGGGGTGTATCACGAGTGAATGAGTCAGAGCATGTTTAAGATTATCAAAGGCATGTTGGGATTGATCATCCCGAAAGAACGGAGTGTCCTTTTTAAGGAGACACATATAACTGTGCGTTTTCTCTGTGAAATTGCACATGAAATGATGGAGAAAGTTTGCCTTCCCTTGCAAACTTTGGAGTTCAAGGAGATTAGTTGGGGCTGGTAGAGCCAAAATGGTGGAAATTTTCAAAGGGTCAATCCGGATGCCATCCTTCGATACTATCAATCCTAACAGACGTCTCCTTTCAACACAGAAAACACATTTATGTGGATTGAGCCATATATTATAATGACGACATCTTAGAAAAATGTCTCTAAGATGACTTGGGTGGTACTCCCGTCACTGTGAATGAGCAGGGAGGTCATCAAGGTATGGTTCAACAATATGTTTAATATCATGAAATGCATAGGACATTGCACGTTGGAATGTGGCTCCAACATTTTTCAGGCCAAAAGGTAACTTCTTATATGGAAAGGTTCCCCATGGGTAAATGAATGTCGTCTTGTACTGATCGGTGGGTAATATCTCAATTTGATTATAGCCAGAGAAGCCATCCATAAATGAGAAGATGACATTTCTAGCACAGTTGTCGATAATATGATCGATGCGCGGAGTAGGAAAGTTGTCCTTGGGACAAGCTTTATTCAAATCCCTAAAATCGATACAGATTCTAATGGTGCCCTGCTTTTTATTGACAAGGACAATGTTTGATACCCATTTCATCAGGGGTATGGGATAAATAAACCCAGCTTTGAGAAGTTTCTCAATTTCAGCTTTAATCGATGCGGCCTTCCGTGGATGGACTTGCCTTAGTTTTTTCCTAATAGGCTTGGCCATGGGACAGGTTTTAATATCGTGGACCACAATGGACGGGTCAATCCCTGGAATCTCTTCATAGGAACAGGCAAAAATATCACATAATTCTTTGAAAAGTGCCATGTATGCTTTAGATTCATCTGCTGAGCAGTTCTGCCCAACATGAACATGCTCGATGGTACCAGGCTTAGCTGATATGTCAATCAGATTCATTTGAGTAATGTTGCAAAGGTTTCCTTCAGAATCTGTGTCTTGCAACAATATGGGACTTTGGGGTACGTTGACAATATTAGTGGGAAACAGGGATGCATAATCATGGTTAACCAAACTGGTGTTGGGGAGGAACATGGATCTATGATGGTGATCCTCCCAAATGGACTCATCCATACTCATGATCTCCATAATGGACTCATCAGAAGGAAAAGTCTCAGAGAGATAATCTAGAATAGGAAGAGATGGTTCTAACCAGTAAGGTAAATTGTAAGGATCCGAGGCCACTAGATGAAGATCATCAGCGTGATCATCGGAAAGGGTTTGAATGGTGTCATACATTGCTTCGTGTGAACTCAATGAAGTGGACTCAACAACTTGTTTGACCTTAGGCTCACAATCCAATGAGGAAATAATATGAACTATCGTGGAATACGTGTTAGGAGGAGTGGATAGAAAAATCCCCATAAGGTATGAATCCTTCAACATGCCTACCCCAATCGACTGTTAAGGAGGAGGGGACTAGCCTAACATGGCGATGTTATTAGCCATAGAGGTAGTAACATCCGGCGTACAGAAATCAAGCTGGTCAATAGTAAAAATTCTCCCTAGATGTGAAAATTGGATTGTTCAGAATACCGTCAAAGCAACAACAGTCATGGCATAAAACCAATTTCTTCCTAGAAGGAGGTTGTAATCTAACGGGGCATCTACCACTTCTACTTGAATAGAAATGGTTTTGCCCCCAAGCTCAACTGTGAGAGTTGATATGAGACCATGGGGCTAGAAACCTCGTCCATCAAAGGCCTTCAGATTCGTAGGTGATGTTACAAGCTTGGGAGAGCCAAGAGCTTTCCAACAAGATAGAGACAAAATTGAGGTCGAAGCTCCTTCATCTAGTACCATTCTAAAAACATTCTTTCCCACTACTTTCGTAATGATATGAAAAGAAAGTTTATGAGGTAACCTAGACTTATAATTCTCAATATTGAAGAGAATCAAATTAGTATTATCCAGGTCTAAAGATCCTAATTCCGCTAACAAGTTTTTGCGCTGTGTAGGAGAACTTTGGAGTACTTCTAAGGTAGACATTGCACAAGGTGCCTGAGCGAGATCTTTAACTACATTATAAAATTGAGCAGCTTGGGCATTAGGGTTAAATACAGCCTTCCGAAGAGTACTCTTGGGTGGACAAAAAATCATGTCGGGAGTAGGATTCTTGATGTTTATGGGAACAATAGACGAGGATTCAGGAGAACCAGTAGAGGGAGCTTTCCCTAAAGAAGAATGATCTTGTTTCTTGTTTGCGGGTTTGTCATAATTCTGACTTCGGGTTTGTAGATTAATGGTATCCGAGGACATCATACGAATTTCCTCTGTTGAAATATAATTTCCCTGATTAGACATGTGGTCTATCAGTTGTTGTTGAGAGGGAAAAGGATCCGTAAGTACTGCAGGTGCAGGATTTGATTTCAGAAATTGGGAGATCTCATCCCGACGGGGACACTTTTTTGTGAAATGGTCACCTCCACATAGCAGACATGGATATTTTGATTTTCTCTTCCCTTTATCGTTATCATTGTTGGTTGGTCTTGGATTCTCCTATTGGTTTTCAGGTTTTTTATTCTTATTTTTACCCTTCTTTTTATTATTACCCGAGGTTTGAGTACTTTGAATAGAATTGACCTCGATGGAAACCTTAGGAGTCAAAGGAGTAGGGGTGGTGGTTTGGGGTTGCTTGGAAGGTTTCGCTGCTAACGGGGACTAGATTGAACCAACAATCCCATCAATAGGTACTTTCGTTGGTGGCTTGGCGGGATCGGTGCTTGGGCGAGGAGTTTGAGGAATCAAGTCATAAAGAGTTATAGACTGGGAATTTACCAAGTCTAAATACTTGGCTCAACTAATATATTGCTCTTCAGTAATGACACCACCCATGGCCACATCTCGGGCAATAGGAGGCAACAAATATTTGGTAAACCAATCAGCTAATAACTGATCCAGAATAGGGGCCTTAATAAGCCTTCTCTGCCTTCTCCACTCATGGATATGATCGGATATGTGGGTGGAGGTATTCTGTCGTAGAGAAGTTAAGAGATCAGTACCCATTTCATAATAGATAGGGTGCTGAAAGTGTGTAAGAAACACGGTTTCCAAGGAGCCAAAATCCACAAACGAATGTTGTGGAAGTTTGATGTACCACTTCGCAGCTGTACCGGTCAAAGTTCGCTAAAAGAGTCATAACTGAACTGAATCATCCATGAGGGAGTTTGAAGAAAACCATATATGGAATGTCATAACATGGTTTTTTGGATTGTCTCCATGCTTCCCATCGAACTTTGGGATGTCCAATGGTAACTTTACTGGAATGGGAGGCCATGAGGGATTATGTCGAATGGGGTCATTAATCAACTTGGACAAGTCAGACAAGTCCAAAGTTGCTAGGAAAGGTAACTGATGGTTAGGTTGCACATACTGGTAATATTGATATGGCATATAATTACCAGTAGGACCGTAAGTAGACTGATAGACAGGTTGTTGTGATGAAGAACTACCCAAGAATCCACCCACAGGGGGTTGATTTTTGGGATCAGGACCGTTAGGACCACTAGGGCCTCCGGGAGGAGGACCACCAGCACCTTTGGGACCACCAGGACCATTGGGACCACCAATACCACTGGGATCACCAAGAAGCAGACCACCAGACCATCTAGGGCCACTAGGAGGTAAACCTCTAGAGCCTTTGGAACCACTAGGAGGAGGGCCACTAGACCCTCCAGGGCCATTAGGGGGAAAGCTACTAGGCTCTCCAGGACCACCAGGACCATTAAGACCATAAGGAGGAAAGCCACTAGGCCCTCCAGGCCCATTAGGCCCCCAGGGGGAGGACCTCCATGAGGAGGTCCTCCGACACCTCCCACAGTATGTATGGGTATCCCCCACATAGCTAGCATGTAAGACCAGCTAGGTTGCCCCCATGGCGTAAAATAATTACTAGGGTATGTAATTTTGACATAAGGTATTCCTATAGGATTTGATGGAAAATTAATATTTCCTACAGGTATTTGATAACCATGACCTCCAGAAGATTGAATGGTTACATGTTGTGCCCCCAAGGGCTGACCTGAACTGGATGGGGGATTAGCCATATTAGTATGGGTGGGAGGGACATAAACTATAGATTGTTCTATATTAGAGGTCTATCCTTGACTAGGTACAATTCCGGTGCCAAATAAAGTAGGTCATGCCGGGGGTTGCCCCCCGACACTAGAAGGTAATGACGAAATGGGAATTGAAGGTTGGGCCCCAGGTGTAAAAGACCTGGGAGGATTAGGAACAAACATAACATAGGAGGTGGTGGGGTTGGAAATTTGTCTTGGGTTGTGTGGAGTCATTGTGTGATCTAGAATCGGTTCAATGGGTCTCATAGAATCGGCAAGTGGACGATATCTCATAGGCACAACTGCGGAATGTGGTGGTGGTGTGCCCAATATATCATCTATTTTCTTCTCAATCTCCTATGCACGGAGAATGGATTCCTGGTATTGTCTAAGTTCTTCTTCATCTGGAGAAATCTCTTCAGAAAAATTTAAACAGGTGCCAAATGAGACAATGGCCTATCCTATAGAGGTATCCCAAAATGGAGCATTGGGACCATAATACGGACGGGTAGTATCATCAACATGACCTTCTATGGGATAATGCAACGAGGTGTTTTATTAAGAAGTTTGTTGGACCAAGGGAAGCGAGTGCGATGAATATGGTCCTCCACTTTTTGCACCCACATTATCTCCCACTTGGGAGGTGGTAGCAGCTCCTTGGTCGATATCGAGCTTCCATTGGATTGTCTCCTGAACCAGGAATAAGATCAGGTGGCAAGTCCTGTACTCTTCTGGAATGTCTTAGTTCAGCCAGTTTGTACAGTTCCTATCTAACCTAGGGTCTAAAAAACTAGAAAACACACCAAAAAATTTCCCTACACAAGCTATAGGTCAAACAAGCACACTTAAAATGACAGGAGGAGTTCAAATAGTCAGGTCTCTCACCAGGATTTTCAAGAAGGTGCCACTTGCAATATACCTCTAGGGTACGTGTGTAGTAATCTCCTTGAATGCCGTTTTTTGGTGTATGGCTCCAAGCAAGACAGCTAAAGGGATTTTCTTAGATGGATAAGGTATCCTAGTGGGGTCTCCCGATATACTCAAGGTACGTGGGAGCTCGAATCGGTAGTAGTGTTGTCTAATGCATAATCGTACACAAGGGGCCTTCTGATATACAATCGAGTACGTGAAGTACCTTTCTATATACTCCAAGGGTACGTGGAAGGCCGTTCGATATACCAATGGTACGTGAAAGAACCGCGCGAGCCCCGGGATGTAATGCGGAAAAATAATGACAGCTCCTACGCTTAACGACGCCCGAACACATCTCTAGCCTATCACTCAAATTTCTCTGTAAATTTTAACCTATAACTACCGTTAATTTTAAAGTGGATGGTTAGGTGAATGCATGGTGTTTTGACAGAAAAAGTAAAACCATGCAATATGTGTATGCAAATATTTCACTTTACCGTTTAGTATGCCTACCTACGGGAGGGAAAGAGAGTATTTTCTTTTGTTTCAAAACCAAAAATATTTCCAAACAACAATATTGAACACAAAATCAAAGACAAGAAACACTTTCCAAATTGATTTCTCTTTTCTGAAAGCAATAAGAAGGGGAAGAATCTCTTTTCCTAAAAGAAAAACAAGAAGCACTCTACATGCATATGCACTCTATTTTTCAATTTTTCTTAAAACATAGACAAATCTAAATTAAAACTGCCATATTTTTATTTTGATGAGATAGTACTAAATGCATAAGAGACAGAAGAACATAAAGAGCCTGAAAGCTTGTAAGTCCAATCAGAGATCCAATGTCTAATGCTCAATGATGATACCCTAATCTCAGTAAAAAAATTTCTTTTTTAAAGGAGGAAAAATAATTTCTCTATGAAAACAAAAAATGAAACTAAGATGCTAATCAAATGTTTTTCTTTCAGTCTATATAACAGAAATGAAAAGAGATCTTACTAACACCCTAAGCTTTTCAAAAAAAAGAAGTCCTTTCACAATCACAACCAACAAGCACAGAAGTGAATGAACAATCAATAAGCCTAACCTAGCTTTTGCATTTTCCAATCAAACCAATATTTAACCATAAAATTTCAAACCACAAGCATCAGATTCTAATACACAAGCCTGGCAGTGCAGGGCTGAAAGCAAATAAACTCAATTTTTTTGCAAAAAATGAGAAAAAAGAGGTCTTGGAATGATGCCTATCTGGCACCATGCTGCAAGGGTCTTGATAGAGCGGTTCTGGACCAGCACCGCTTCTCGCCAACAGGACTCAGGCGGTGGCAATGCGTGCTACTAACTAGGTTCAAGCGGTGGCATCGCTTCTCGCCAACTGCATAAGCACAGTTCCCCGTATAAATCCAAAACACAAAGGAGAACGACAGATCAAGTCAGAAAAAAACAAAATCAAGGTAAAAACTGATAGATTGAGAATAAAAGAGAGAATAAAAGGTCAAAATAATTCATATTTGGAAGTTTGAAACCAAAATCCATTGAGTCAGATAGCAGATATGACTGAGGAGATTTGGAAAAGGAGCCTGGATTCAGACAAGAGTTGAAGAACTAATGAATATCAGATCAACTGATACATATATCTACTCCCCAGCGGAGTCGCTAGATTTGTAAGCAAGAATATTTCACCTTCTGCGGATAGAAGTTGTTCCTCTGGTCTGAATGGTTCAGATCCAGAACAAATGAGTGAACGACAAAGGATGAAGACCCTCCTTGGATGTTGTAGACACCTGGAATGTCGCTTTGATAGTGAACCTGTGTACCTGCAATCATATCAAACATGCAAACACATCAAAGCTACCAGAACATCATCTACTTATCCATGTTAGTGACTAAGGAATCTAACAACATGTACATGTGAAATCAAAACAACAGTAATGTGGGACAGAAATCAGCTTTGCATTAAGATGTATGTGTGGAAATTGAACCCAGTGATAGATTAATTTTACTCACAACAATTATCAATTGATCATGCAAAATCACTCACAAAAGAGACTGAAATTGGAGCTGAACACTAAATTGTATTGAATAAGTGTACAATAGCCAACCCTGTAATTTAATAGGTTGCTTCATTAAATAATTACATAAGGGATTCAAATGCATGAGGAGCAATTCGAATCTAGCATAAAGCAGACTTACTAAAATTAAGCAAATCCCCCATAGGTGCAAAAAGATGATCCCAAATCAGTCATGGAGCTCACGAATTGGAAAAATAACTTAGGAAAGATAAAGAGTGATGGAATGACAACTCATACATGCTTTTCCAAGGAGAAAAGAGTGGAGGATGAAGAGGACAAAAAACTAGTTCACCTCACCTAGTCAAACTTTCCCTATTGCCTTAAAGCACTGAAAAAGCAGGCAATAAAGCAGAAAGAGCAGAAGGGCGCCTATGAGGCTAGGAATAAATCAGAATTGATTCCTTGAGGTTTCCCAAGTGCTACATGAGTCAAATTAGGCAAGTTGGACCACTATGGATAGGTAAATGACAACTTGCATAAGGTGGGACACATGAACTAGGCAAATAAGACAAAAATAATTAAATTAATGTCTAAGGTAGCTAACTATGGGTTGATTATTCTAACACCCCCCCTTAAGCTTGAATTATGAGTAATATATTAGAAAAATATAGGGCCTAGAAACAATTCTTAGTCACCCTTTACATACTGCTTGTCCATTTAAACAGGAAAAGAGGCAAAAACCACATGGGAAAATCCTCCCTTAAACATGGACTGTAAAACAAAATTTGGAAATCTTGTCTTCACTCATGCTTCACAGCATGATGAGCAATCCCCAGTAGTGATTTGAGATTTCTGAAGGTCTTCTCACAAAATTCTTTGGTGAAGATATCAGCTACTTGTTTTGAAAGATGAACAGAAGAGTAGGTGAATGGTGCCATCATGCACAAGCTCTCTGATGTAGTGCATATGGATCTCAATGTGTTTGGTTCTTTGCTTCTGAAATGGATCTTTGCAGATTTGAATGGTACTCTGGTTATCACAGTAGATGGTAGTTGAGTACTCTGATTCGAAGCCACACTCTCCAAGTAAACCCTGCAACCATAAACATTGAGTTGCTGCATTAACAACTCCTCTGTACTTTGCTTCTGTAGATGAGAGTGCAATGGTACTCTATTTCTTGCTTGACCAGCTGATTGGTCCTTCTGCAAGCATGAAAACATATCCTGATGTGGAATTTCTGTCTGTGCTATCACCTGCCCAATCACTGTCAGTAAATCCAATCAAATCAAGATCAGATTTTTCTTTGTAGAAGATCCCATGTGTCCTTGTTCCCTGAACAAAGTTAAGGATCCTTTTGGCTGCTTTCCAATGGATCTCATGAGGCTGATCCATGTATCTAGAAGCCACACTTACTGCATAAGAAATATCAGGTCTAGTATGTGTAAGATACAACAAAAATCCAATCAATTGCCTATACAGTTTATTGTTTACCATAGGTGAAGAATCAGCTTCTTCCAGCTTCACTCCTGAAAGGAAAGGAGTCTTGCTTGCTTTGCAATCCTTCATTCTGAATTTTTTCAGCAAGTCCAAGGCATACTTGGACTGGTGCACCTTGATTCCAGCTTTGGTTTGAGCAATCTCAAGCCCCAAAAATTGGCTTAAGAGCCCCAAATTTGTCATGGAGAAGGCTTGGTTCATTGCTCCCTTCAAGGAATCAATTTCATCCTTTGAGCTTCCTGTAATAAGGAGGTCATCAACATATAACACAATGATCATTAATGAACCATTAATTAACTTCAAATAGACATTTGGATCTGATTTGCACCGAACAAAATTTAGTGATAGCAAGAAGCTATCGATCTTGGCATACCAAGCCCTGGGGGCTTGCTTTAGCCCATACAATGACTTTCTCAACCTACACACAAGAGAAGGGTTAGTAGAAAAAACTTGAGGCTGCTGCATATATATATCTTCAGTGAGATCTCCATTCAGGAAGGCACATTTTACATCCATGTGATGTACTTCCCATTGCTTTGAGTCTGCAATGGCTAGGGCTAGCCTGATGGAATCCATCTTTGCCACTGGGGCAAAGGTCTCATTGTAATCTATCCCATGAACCTATGAGTAGCCCTTGGCTACCAATCTGGCCTTTTACTTCACTGGTGAACCATCAGCAGCAAATTTGGTCTTGTAGACCCACTTACACTGAACTAACTTCCTCCCTGGGGGAAGATCCACTAGCTCCCATGTGTTGCTCTTTTGGAGTGAGCTGAACTCTTCCTTCATGGAATCTTGCCATCTTGGATCTCCTGCTGCTTCTTCATATGTTTGAGGATCATATTCCACCAACAAGTATCATTTCTCAGCAAACATAGGATCCTTCATGCACAGAC
>LPNX010326838.1:192024-353529 GCA_001517045.1 Pseudotsuga menziesii
ATTTTGGATATATGCTGCATAGTTGATAGCTTCGGCCCAGTACTTTGGTGGCAAAGTTTTGGCCTCAATCATGCATGTTGCCATCTCCTTCAGTGATATGTTCTTCCCCTCAGCAACACCATTCTGTTGTGGGGTGTAAGGGATAGAATGCTGCATCTGAATACCTGCATCTGCACAATAATTAATAAACTTAGACTTGACATACTCACCACCATTTTCATATCTGAGGACCTTGAGTTTCCTCCCAGACTGGTTTTCAACCAAAGCCTTAAAGACTTTGAAGAGGCCAAAAACTTCAGACTTGTGTTTCAGGAAGTAAACCCAGCAATACCTGGAAAAGTCATCAATGAAATTCAATGCATATTTTGCTTGACTCATGGACATATGAGGGAATGGGCCAGCAACATCACTGTGGATCAGCTCGAGGGGTGCAGAGGTTCTCTCATGACTAGCTCTCTCAAATTTGTGCTCTGGGTGTTTTCCTAGGATACAACCTTGGCAGAATCCTTTGGAATATTTTATCTTGGGCAACCCTATGACCATCTATTTTTCACTAAGATCAGAAAGATATTTGTAATTTAGGTGGCCAAATATTTCATGCCAAAGATTGCTTGCTTCATTAGCATGAATCAGAAGAGTAGAGGGGTTTGAGTAGGGTAGGAAGTGTGAGAACATGTATACCTTCTGAGCATGATTCGCAACTCCTTTTGCAATGACTTTACCACTTGAGATCTCTGTGATCTCAACTTCATCAGGGGAGAATATGACCTTCTTAGGAGACCCAATGTGAGTCATCTGGTACACTGACAAGAGGTTGGAGGCAAGACCAGGCACATACAACACATTGCTGAACTGACCATGATCAAGATCAATCCTCCCTTTGCCCAAACTTTCAGTGAGAGAGTCATCTCCCAGTACTATAGGTGGTCCTTTCGACATGTCAAGTGAGGAGAATGCCTCCTTGGTCGAAACCATGTGTCTAGAAGCTCCAGAATCAATGATGAAACTAGGTGAGCTTGATGTGCCAGCAACCAGTGCATGAAATCTCTCTCTCTCTTCTGAACTTGATCCTCCTTCTCTCTTCTTTGAGGTGTATGGAAGGGAGATGCCATTCTTCTCCAGGAGTTGGGTTAGCATGTCTATTTTATTTTTCATACAAGAGATTTCAGTGTGATTTCCTTTATTACAGTATGCGCACTTGTTCATTTCACCTTTATTCTTCTTCTTCTGGTAGTTCTTCTTGGAACCTTGTGGATCCTCTGGAGACTGTTTCTTGTCTCTCTTTTTCTCAGGTGGATTTTTATCTTTCTTTTTGCTTTTTGAATCCACCTTCGAATCTCCAGCAATTAGAGCTTGATCTTTGGATGGTTTGATGGTGCCCATCATCACCAGCTTGTCTTGTTCTTGTGTGAGAGATTCCATGAAGTCTGCAAGGCTAGGCATATTCCAGGTTCGAGCTGTCAATTTTGTGGCATAGAAGGTCGAAACAAACACTGAATAGTCAGGGCCAAGCTTCGAGATAATGGCCAAGACCAGTTGATCATCCTTCTTTTCAATCCCACACTGTTTCAACTGCAAAACAAGTGCTTTGAACTTGGACAAATAGAGTTGCAGTGATTCAAAGCTATTTGGACTCAGGGAGATCAGTTCATTTTCGATTTGATGTCCCCTCATCTCATCTATATTTCCAAAAATATCAGTAATCTTATCCCATACTTCATTCGGTGATGTCAATCCATCAAGATGGAAAAGGAGGTCTCTGGAAATACTCAGACACAGGAGACCATAGGCCTCATCCCTCCTGTTGTGCCATTTTATCTTCTCTGCAGCTGCATTGGGCTCTGCTTTTGTTGCCATAGTCACCCTATAGAGGCCTTTCTCTCTCAATATTATCTCCATTTCTTCTTTCCATTCAAATAATTTGAAGGGAGTCAAGATGATCTTCTGAGATTGATCCATAGCTTAGAAATTGTCCCGGCTGTCAATAGAAGGCTCCCAGCCACTGATGTCGAACCTGCAAAACAATTTTGAATGATAGAAATTGATCTACAATGGCTCTGATACCATGTGGAAATTTAACCCAATGATAGATTAATTTTACTCACAACAATTATCAATTGATCATGCAAAATCACTCACAAAAGAGACTGAAATTGGAGCTGAACACTAAACTATATTGAATAAGTGTACAATATCCAACCCTGTAACATAATAGGTTGCTTCATTAAATAATTACATAAGTTATTTGAATGCATGAGGAGCAATTTGAATCTAGCATAAAGCAGACTTACTAAAATTAAGCAAATCCCCCATAGGTGCAAAAACCTGATCCCAAATCAGTCATGGAGCTCACGAATTGGAAAAAGTGCTTAGGCAAGCTAAAGAGTGATGGAATGAAAACTCATACATGATTTTCCAAGGAGAAAAGAGTGGAGGATGAAGAGGACAAAAAACTAGTACACCTCACCTAGTCAAACTTTCCCTATTGCCTTAAAGCACTGAAAAAGCAGGCAATAAAGCAGAAAAAGCAGAAGGGTGCCTAGGAGGCCAGGAATAAAGCAGAATTGATTCCTTGAGGTTTCCCAAGCACTACATGAGTCAAATTAGGCAATTTGGACCACTATGGATAGGTAAATGACAACTTGCATAAGGTGGGACACATGAACTAGGCAAATAAGGCAAAAATAATTAAATTAATGTCTAAGGTAGCTAACTATGGGTTGATTATTCTAACAGTATGGAGAAGTTTACAACCAATTAAGCCTTAGTGTCAACATGCATCTCCATGAAACCAACACTTTCATCCCCATAAGCTCCAACTTTTCTCTCTATGCTCTCAAATGGCTTGGGCCAAGTGGTCAATCCAACAGCATAACAATACCTCTATAGTTCTCCCCCTCAACCATGGACATGAGCTTGTATTTATAAGGCTCAATGGATAGGGATGGTTGAGGGATTTGTGGGTGAGGTGGCCTCTAAGATCCTATTAGGGGGGATCTCGAGCTCAACTGATCCACTATGATAGGGATAAGGGAGGACACGAGGCTCATGATCTAGAAGCCTCAAGAAACTTCTCTTTTTCCCATTTTATTGAGGGTACCACTTTTATCCTCTTATGACAGAGCAGTTTAGGTTAGAAATGCTTATGGACCAAAGGCCATATGCACTGGCACCACTTATGGAAAACAATATATAGGCGGTGTGAGTAAGGTACCGCTCATCATTAATGAGAAAAGTGCGGTACTGAGTATTTTTATGTAAGATTGACAAACAACATGGGTTTCCACTCCAGATGCTGGGATTAAGGGAAAATATGTAAGTCAAGGGTCTTATCACATGGTGGTGATAGGATTTGGGTATAACACTATGTGGGTCTAAGGAAAGGTAAACACATTTCTGCAAATTTTCCGTACAAAGTCCAGTTCAATGTGGAGGTAGGTGACTTCCCATTAAATTCTATGCCCACTTGAAGGAGGAGGAATTTGATGTTGTGGGTTGAATTTAATTGTCTGAGAAATAATACCCATTTGCATCAACCATCAAGATCTTCGACGAATATATATGTACCGTTAGGGAAATCTATGTGCCTCTGTACTTTAGCAACAAACCAAATCTGTTTCGTTATATGGGAATTGTAAGTTGGCACCTGTTAAATTTAGAGGAAAAATTGACCTCTGTCATTTCCTATGTAGAAATATATCCTAACATTATTGCTATTATTTTTTGTTTCTAGCTATTTTTATTTTCATCGTAGAGATAAATTCAGAAGCATCGAAAACCCTAACTCCAGCATTATCTAATCTCAACTGCAAAAAGTTCGTAATTTTGTAGAAAAAACGAAGTTGCTAGATTGCCAGGCAATGCATCTAGCAAAGAACATATAGCTTGGTGATGTTCAATGGATATCAAGTGTGATGCCATCAGATTCAGGTCATCTTGGTGGTGTTCAATGGATATCAAGTATGATGCCATCACATGCATGTCTATTGGTTAGTTGGAGATGTGAAACGCTGTTGTCCTGGTTCATTGTTACTATGCAGACTCTAATCATGGGTATTGCTTGGAAGCTATTGTATTTGTGTGTATTGTTGTTCTATGTATCTCTGAGTTTGAATATACTCTCTTTCTGGATGTTGTTAGGGAGTTCACCCCATTTCCATAGGATTTTATGATTGTTGTAGAAACCATTAATAATGAAGCTGTAGATTTGATAAGCAAGACTGCATTCCTTTTGCGTTATTTGCTTAGTGTTTCTATAGAGTTTTTAGATTCATGAGAATGCAGAAAAATTTTCCATACAAGAGGTTTTTATTTGAGAAACAAAGCTGCGTTCGAGAAGCTCAACATATTTGGGTACAACAACATGAAGAGAAAATGGTGAGGATGGCTGCGATAATTTGTTTCCAATTTTGATTCAGATCTTGCGTTGAGCTCTGGTTTGAAATCTACAGAGCACTAAATTTCCAAGGTTTTTTGAGGTATGTTGAGTAAAGCAAATTATTTAGTTAGATTATTAATTGAAGACACTATTTGACATATTTATGAAGTATTCCATGAAGAATTGTGAAGTCATTGTTCTAGTATTTCATGGCGTATTTCACTATCTACTAAGGTAAACCACTTAGATGTTTTTCATGGATTATATGAAGAAGTTGAAGCTATTGGGTTTATGTGCAATACTTGGGAATCACTTAGATATTTTTCATGGTTTATCCTAAGAGGTTGATGCTATTGGGTTTATGTGCAATACTTGGGGTTGTCAAGAATTTATTAAGTTTAACACCCTAATGTATTTTGAATGTATAGGAAAGCAAATTCCTCAAGTTCTTGGGTTTTATGTGAAACTCTTTATCATGGTTAATGGAAGACACGGATCTCAATTAGTAAGCATCAAACATTTGTCATTTCTCTAGTTGATTCTAACATGGATAAGTTATTAAGCTTCATTTCTCATATTATGTGATTAGTTCTTTATATTTTGTAGTAAGAGTAGCAGTGCTGGCATAAAATATTGCCATGATTATAATATGGAGAAGTTATCAAGCTTAATTGCTAATATTATGTGATTAGTTTTCTATATTTTGTGATGAGAGTAATAATGGATTGTTGTGTGTTGGAGGTATCATTAATAAGCATGCAATTGCATGCAATGGTTTTTGAAGAGAATGCATTGAAATAGGAGAGGTGGATGAATTGGTTGAATGTCCACTAAGATTCTCTTTGCCACTTTTTATTTTTATTTTTTTTCATTGATTTGAATGATTTATTTATATTTTTTTTCTAAAATTACCTTTGTTAATTGTATTCCTCAAATACCAATGTTCAAGCCATGTATAGGTTATTGAAGAGATAAGTTTATTTTTAAAATGTAGGAACATGCTCTTTCATGTCATAATAAACCTTTTTCCTCAACCAACAGTGTAATTGGAAATTCTAAGCAACATTAGTTACAGTTTTTTTTATTCTATTATGCATTAGAGTTTGAGTATATATTGCAGTAATATGCACCTTCTTTTGGTTAATCTTTAGGGTGATTCATAAGTTGGGTAAAGAGAAATTCTTACTAAAGTCTTTCACTTTGCATAAACTTTTCTATAGCTCGTAGGCTACCATAAATTTTTAGTGTTTGGAGATTTTCAATGGAAATAACTTTCTTGAGTAGTTTTAACTTGGGATTTTGTATTGTTTTTTAAGATTTAAGCTCTTTATTATCAAATGGGTGGTGGTAGGAAAATAAGTTTTTGGGCCCTTGTGTGTATGTTTTTTTATTAATTTATTCGATAAAGTTATAGTATGAAGAAGTGGCTTTGTGGAGATAGAGGATATCCATTCATTTGTGAATGGGAATAAGGTATTTGTCAATGGGTTCAACTTTTACTAATCAATGACTAATGCTACATATTCAACATAGAGAAATAAGGTTACATTTTCTTTTGAACATGCTAAGGGGTTAGACCTTCAACAAAGTCTAGTACAAGGAATCCTAGACTTTTCTTAATGAATATGATGAACATAACTTCTCCGCGGTTAGTTGCAATGAAGGCCTTAGACTTTGTTTCTCTCTTTTTGTTACTTTGTTTCTCTAGTTTGTAATGAAGGCCTTGGACTTTGTGGTCTTTGAGGCCAACAAGTATGGTTTCAAAATAATAGTTAGAATGGCCAACAAGTATGTGAACTTTAGAAGAAATGCCCAATATGTACAATAGGCTCACTATGTTGGAAAAAATATTAACTCTAAAGTTTATATCCTCAAAAATCTCTTTGTTAAAGCCTACTAAAATAACCATGTTAACGTAGTAGTGTATAAAAATGGTTATCTCTATTCAAGGTGAAGGGAAAGGGAACTACTAATAAGATGAAAACATTGAACAATAATTACATACTACCATATCAACCCATCACAAAGACATAAAATAAAAACAAATTAATTAAATTTAATGTTTGAGTATTTTTCCCTATGGGAAAATATGAGTTTTAGGATATACAATATGATTTCAAATTTAAGATTGTCCAAGATGTGCATAGAATGGAATTAGAGTTGAGTTGGATAACACACAAGACCAACTAGAGAATACTTTGTACCAATAGAGAATTAAAGACTCGTAGTTGGGATTATTTCCAACATTCCTTAATCACAACTACTTCCTTCTATGACACCCACATGATATTTTTGATACACAAAACCCCCTTTTCCCAATGCCTTGGAGAAAATATTTGTGCAAAATATTTGTACACTTATCTAGACGCAAAAATGTTAAAAGATAGAAAGATAGCTCCATTGTTAGTCAACTCTATAATGAAATGATATATTGTGTCAATGTCCAAGTTACTCCTCTTTTGAAATACTCGATTCTTGGAGAGTGCTACTGTTGAGTTGTTGTCACTATTTGTTGGTTCTTCTTGGTCAAGCCTCAATTATTTAAACACTCACTTCATCCAAATTGCTTGACTTGATTTTCTTGTTGCTACATACTCTACATATTAAAGAGTGGCAATAGGTTGTTTCTTGGAATCCCATGAAACCTTATTCTAGAAACGAAAAAAAGAAAATGATGCACTCTCCTTGTCATCAATGCTACCTGCATAAATGATGTGCTCTCCTTGTGGTAAACTTAGGATGATATATTCACTATTTTTGCAAAGTTCCACCCCACACTTCTTCTTCTTTGAAATACACATTGGATTGTACAATTTGTAATACTTTTATTCTTTTCTATACCTCAACATGTTCTTTTTTTACATGCGTGATCTTGACCATTTCCCGAGGTCACATCTCATATGATGTTTTTTGTTTTGTTTATCACACCACTAAAATTAATATTATGTGTCTATTATGATTATAGGACCATTTCTCATTATCATTTCACTTGTGTTCGAACATTTTTGGGATTTATTCGATTTATGTGTCATCAAGTAAGTCACATTCGATATATATTTGTATTCTTTATATATATTTGAGATGCACATTTACACTAAAGTATTTGTTTTGCTTACAGATACAGGTCATTATTAGTTCTCCATTTTGGTGACTTCCACCTCTACAAGTATGATCTCCTGAATGACATGTAGGACATCATCTCACTCGAAGCTTATGATGCATTGATCCAATCTACCATCTATGCCTATAGGACCCCCTTCTATCTAAGTATGTGGACAAACCCCACAACTATTGTACTTTACCTTACTCAATAGTATTGCCTACCTCTACATGGGCGACCAATTTAGTACCCTTTTAATTTGGCACCCATGTCGCTCACATCCCTCTAGGATTGGGAGTCTATATAGTTTGACATATAAAGATGAAGTTGCATGCACTTACTCACATTGTCACTCATTGGATATGTCCTAGAAATGGACTTCTGGCCTGAAGTTTCCTTTAAGCTCTTTTTTGAATCCTTAGAAAATGAAAAGATCGATGAGTGTGCTTGTTTCCTTCTGAATAGTTAAAAGACTTGAAATAACATCTGTCATGTATTCGTTTACCCCTTTTTCGGGCCATATGGACTATTTACAAAAAGGGAATACTCTCGTCCTCTTAGGCTAGAATATTTCTCCATTGTACACTTTTATGTTTTTTTGGGATTTGGAGACTAAATTTACTAAAAATACCACTTTTAGGGTTTTCTTTATGATTTAAGACTCTCTAAAAATGAAAACACTAGTGATAATTGACCATTTTGGGCTCGCTAAAAATCCATAGGACAGTACCATATCGAGCACACTTTTATCCCTTCTTTGAGATCATTAAACCATGAAGAATACCAAAACGGCGATTTTAAGCACCCATACAAATCACATACAGTCCCTTATGTCGGTATCATTCTCAATCGCTTTATTCTGAGTATTTTTTCATGAGTCACCCTTGGAGTCTTTTTTCCCATGATCATCATTTTTTCGTCTGAGGATATTCCATTGTATCCATTCCTAGTGCAATTATCCCCACCAAGTCACTCTAGCTATAATTCCCTCTCCCGATATTCATCTCATCTGCTACCAAGTCAACATGGTTTCCATACTCTAAACAAAGGAAGTTTGAGTCACATTACTTATTCACCGTTGTATCCACCCATACTGTCTCATCCTTGTGTCATGTTCTAGTCACTACATGGTTGTATCCCTTGTGTTCATGTCAAGGAACCTTCATTTCCTTGGCAGTTACAAGTCTCTTTATGTCGACATCAGCACATCTATTCCAAAATATAAAACCATAGGTCCATGTACCTTGGCCTTATCACCATCAATGATGAGTTCCTATGGACCACCCGAGGGGAGTCCTTAGCACCCCTTAGGAAGGTTGTTTCTCATGCACTTGATATCAACTACACAATCACACCATTGAGATTCGTATAAGGTATTGGTCCCCTCATTATTTGTTCGAATACTCGGGATGTCCTTCAACTATGACACATTGGTGAGTCTCTTTTTAACCCTTCTTGATTTTGTTCCTTTGGATATCAAGGTTGTTTTGGAAAAAGTGTTCGGAAGCCTTTAGTTTGAGGATTCCTGTTGTATCCATTTCTAGATACATTGCATTATACCTCTGATATTCAGACTCATATTTATTTGAATCCTTATAGTTGGTATACACCTTTTGTATGTGGAAGAGAAAAATATTAGTTTAGTTGTTTTTATTCACATTTGCTTCACGTAGAACTTTGTTTTTTACTATTATTTACTAGGGTTTACTACAGTAATTGTATTTCCAATCCGTTCTACTACTAAGGCTTCCATCATTATTAGTAGGTTCTTTCTTGGACAAGCTAGTGTGAAAATACTAGCTACATATTTGGACACCATATCTTCCACAACCTTCACATTGTTTGGAAGATCCAAATTCTTAAAATTCCACAATTCTAAGAACCATTATTCTGAAAGTCCACTACTCAAGTTTACACTCCCAATATTATCTTCCTTCTCAACCACATCACAATGCCTTTGCAACCAATCAAGCAAATCAATCAACTTAGACTGTCGTGCCCTTATACAGTCTTAGGTCCTCATAACTCAGGAAGTTGGGTAGCTAATCCAACTTTGCACCAAGACTTCAAAATTGTACCAATCCATGAACTTCCAATCAAATTTTTGTGCTTGAATTTCTCTTCACATCACTTCATGGGATACAAATTCCATCCATTGAGTCTCCCACTTAGAGTCTCAAACTTGACACAAGTACTTTTCTACACCTATAATTCACAATTGTTCTTCTTCTCATCTCCTTTTACCTCAAAAGGTCAAAATTTGCTGCTAAAATGACTCTTCCAAGTCCACTAAGTCTACCAAATATGCAATAAAGCCACCTTTCCTCTACACCTAAGGAACCAAAAACTAAAAAAAAATTTCTACTATTTTCAACCAACCTATAATTATCATTCCTAAAATTATTTTCAAGCATGCTATAGTTTTTTTGGTGCTTGAAATCCCACCTTGGTACCTCATGTTTCTTCGCAAGTCTTATTTGTGCAAGTCACATACTAGCATGGTCTCTTGGTTGAATCTCTTATTGGTTTATCCTGTTCACTTAGCCCAATGCGTTCCCATTTTACCAATTTCACAGTCAAACTTTGCACACCAATGTCAATCCGAATTCTCCTAAGAATGATGACCCCACACAAAAGATTACACACTATTACTTTCATTGCTTGAAATTAATCATTGCTAGGGATAACAAATTCACATTTTCCCAAGGAGAAAACTTATGTTTGCAACAGATGTGGCTATTCATCTTCCATGTAAGTCTGAACTACCTCCCGATCTAAGTCATCAATCAATGCATGTTGCATAAAATATAATAAGTGACAGAATTCTCTAAATGCGCAAAACAATGAAATTTTCACATAATGAAATATTTTAAATTCTATTGTTGTTATTATTGTTGAAACTTGAGTTTTACTATCTTCATCGAAATTCCCCTTTTTGTACATTGAAGGTTGAGACATCATGGGTGTTCCCATGGGTTACAATGAACCAATTCATTAGTGTGTTTGGTGAATGCTTCAAATGGTGAATTTTTGGGCTAAACCAATCTAATTTTTACCATTCATCTTTTGTAGTCATATTTAGATACCGTGCTAGTGTAACCATCCATCTCATGATTTTAAATTGAATTTCAATATAGATTTGGATTTCACATGATGATCTGATTGTTACAAGTAGTGGTTATAGGTACATGGGTTGATGCAAATTCATGTGTGATTCATGTTGTTTAACTTCATGTTAGCGAGATTTAAAAATCAAGGCTAAAGGTCTTGGAAAGTTTTCAATCAAGCAAGTTGACATTGTGGCAGATGGAGAACTTGATTTCCTCTATACTAGTTGTCATTTAGAGCTAATTTCAAGTTCATTTATCAAATTCTTTATATTTACATGTTTTCAAAATTAAGGGCAATTCTCCTTTTAAACTTTTAGCAGTGGAAATGGACAAGGTGACTCTTTTGAGTACAGTTTATGTCATATATAACATCATAGCTATAATATTAAGTAGTACTCTTTACTTAAAAATGATTTTGACTTATCATATCTTTCATTTTGATTTATAAAAATATATGTGAATTTTTATAATTAGTTTAAATTTTATGGATTTATGTGTGAGTTAATTTTTTTTTCATCCTTCATTCTTCCACTAGAGACTTGAATCTTTTTGTAAATATCTTAGGACAACTTTTGCAATTGTATTTGGATTTTTGAAAATTTGATAATATTGTAATTGTTACCGTTAACTCCACTTTGTATATTATTTTTGTGGGGTTACTCTTTTTTTGGGTTAGCAAAGTTATTTAGATATGAGGTATGATTCTTGGAATAACATGAACCACAATATTATAATTTTGTGGAATTGACATAACCATGGTGATAGTATTTCGTTATTTTATGCAAAATTGTATTGATCTTATGTCCAAAAGGCTAGTGTTTCCACTTGTTATGAATATGTATACAAGATTTGATTCTTTGTCCATAATTGAGGTTGAGGTTGCTAGTGCTAAAATTGAGGCAATCTTGTAACATTATACCTTTTGTTGTTCTCTATGAGGTAAATTTCAAAAGTGTGTTTATTTTCAAGATACAAGTCACATTGAATCCTATAACAATATTAAATATGCTTGAATATGATTTAATATAATCAGTAAAATTGTATGGATAGACCCTATACTCAGTTGAATGTAATTGGTCTCAACTCTAGAAACCTAAGTGTTGAATTCTTCATCGATGGAATTGACTTGCGTCATAGAGGAACTTTTATTAGTCATAACATAAACCCTCAAGTTTACATAATGATATTTTTAATTGGTTTATGAGCAAGGGTTTAATAAAAGGGTTTTATTTTCTCTTATTCAGATCATGGCAAACCCAAGAGATAAGCTCATGTTGATATGGAAATCATTGAATTTGCAATTTTGAAAACCATAAAAATGAACAATTTTTATTAATATACAATTCTAAAAATCATTTGAATTTGCAATTTTTTTTATTAATATACAGTACCCCGTCGGTTATCCGACGTTCAATGACTAACAACTATTGTCATATTTCATGTCAATCCGACGATGCTTCGGTGGCTTCGACAAGGAAGATTCGATGAGATGCTGTCAGACTTTCGACCACAGTTCGTTTGAAATTCGACAACATTCTCGTCTAAAATTCGACAACCTTGTCATTTGAAATTCGACAACCTTGTCGTCTAAAATTCGACAACCTTGTCGTCTGAAATTTGACAACAGTTTGTCTGAAATTCGACAACCTTGTCTTCTGAAATTTGACAAACTTCTCGTTGGAAATCCGATGACGTAGTGGGTGTGTTACCACCTAAGTTTTACTTAGTCGGTGTTATCAAGTGAGCCTGGTGAACCAGACAAAGATGATTTGTTCGGACTTCAGAAGACCTTTAGACTTGCTTCTGGGAAGTATTTTTTTTACTAACCACATGTTCATACCCCCTTGGGGGAGTTGTAATAAAATGTTCTAGCATGGTAGTGTATGTAAAAGACTTGGTCTCTTATACTTTATTTGTCAATCCAATCAGCCCAGAGTGTTTTTTCCCTTGGTTATTATTGGTTATTGAATAAACGACTGATAATTTATGAGTTTTTCACTCAATACCTCCAAAGTTGGGGTGGTCGGCTTGGAATTTAGCCTTATTGAGGTTATTAGACTCTGTGTGTCAATGTATAAACATGCTATGCATTATGGTCGAGTCATATGAACATGTGCTAAGTCCCCCTAGGTTTTTTTTTTTAAATTTTAAATTTTATTTTTTCCACAAAACTTATGCTATTTTTTAATAGTCTAATTGGAAAAATTGGTCTTGTAATAAAAGTGGGGTTAAAAATTAGATTCAGTCACGGGGGTGCTCATTTTCTAACTCAGAGCACCTAGTAAACCCATAAACCCACTTTTCCTAAGTTTTGAGTGATTTTTCCATCACTTAAGTGAGAAAATCCAAAAAAATCAAATATTAATTAATTTAATTAAAAAATAATTAAATAATGGAGCAAATCCAAATTCCTAAATCACTGGATTTTGCTCCGATTTGACTAAAGTCAGTCTCAAAAACTTCAGATTGACCAGGAGTTCCCATTCCTTGACTGAAGGCATGATCAGGGCTGAAGAGGAGCTTAACTAGCTCATGCAAATCTAGGGTTGCACCCTCCTTTCTCTCTCCTCCATACATGTGGATCAAGCTGGGAGTTGTTTGTTGGTTGGTTCAATTCACTGAGTGAGGTGTCACTCCATTTTATAGTTCTAGTTGAGTTAGACTCAGTTCATCCAGTTAGAATCAGTTCACCATTAGATCAGGCTCGGCTTGACTCTTTGTCAGCTTCAGTCTCTCTTTCAGTCAGGCATGCGCCCCTCTTGGCCAATCTGGCTATAAATAAAGCAGTTTTTTCCTCTTCCAAGCTAGTTAGAGTTGGGAAGAAAGGCTTGCTATTGTGTAACATTGTATCGATCATTATTTTTGTTGAAATAAAAGATAATATTTGGAGGCTAAATTGTGGAGTACTTTTCATGTGTGGATCATTGTTATCATGCTACTTTTGAGGTGAACTGCTATTTTTTCATTTTTTGCATTAAACTATTGTCTGCCTGAATGATTATTGAAATCATAGGAATATATCATTGTAAGTAAGTTTACTTACTCCTATTTTGCTACATATGTTTAAATGAGCTAATATTTGCATGCTAAATAAGACTATTTTCATGCTATGCCATCTATTTCTCATATGTATCTTCAGATTGAATGGTTTTGTTTGTAGGATTTGTTGTTTAGCTTGCAGGTTTGCCGTGATTGGAAGAGTTGTGGTTCAAGTTTGATTCCACTAGTTTTCCAATAAAGATTGCGAATATTGTGCCCCTTGGTGCTTCACTGACAAGTTTCTTTTGTAGATCTATTTCAGCAACAAGTGACTTCTCTTTTCCTCTTCCTCCTTCAAAATTTAAATTTTCTTCAAATTGGTTACCATTTCTATTTTGTATGCAAAGTTATATTTGAAGAGATCTAGTTCAATTTACCCTCTTTTGCAAGCATTATAAAGGAAATTTGTAGCTTGCTCATAGGGTAGTTTCCTTTTTTTCGTTATTTAAAGTTTTAAATTCTGCAGGAAAAGTGCATATCATATTGGCTGCCAAAACAACAAGCCAATATCCCAAGGAAATCTTGCTTTCCTTGGTTCCTTTTTTGCAAAACTAAATTAGCCTTTTTTAACATTTTTTAACTTAGTCTCTTTCCGGTAATTAGTGTGGTGACCCAAAACAATTTTAAAGTTTTTTTGGGAACATTTGATTTTTATTTCTTGCTGTTTTTTATTAGGTTTAACAAAAAAGAGAAGGAGACTCTGCCCATTTTTCGACTCTTGGGCGAATCGGAGCTTCCCGGAGGCTTCCCCCACCGCTGTGCTTTTTTTTAAGCTTGTTGTAAGCCTTTGGATCCCAGATAACAAGGAACAAACTGAAAATTAGTTTTCTGATATTGTAAACCTTAATAAAAAAGAATCACTTCGAGTAGGCTCTATCAAGCCCACTCCCCATCCCCCCCGGGGGGGATCCGCGTTTGTTTCACTTTTTTGCATTTTTTTCCCGTTTTTTCCCTAGCTTAGTCTTGTCATGCAGGATTGTATACTTTGATCATATTTTTCATTATTCCATATTTTGAAATCAAATTAATACCAATACTTACCCCACGAATCCCTGATTGAACCAAAAGGTGAAAGAGGATCGTGGTATAATTAATTAGAAAACCTGTGGTGTGTGTTTTTCCATTGTTACTTTTCACATGCAAGTAGTAAAATTAACCCCTCCTTGATTTACCAAATTGAGGTCCACTTGGACCAAAAGAGATTCCTAGAGGGTCTTTTTTTTAACAAGAACACACTCTTAAAATTTACTAAAATTGACAAGTCTCCGGTGTGTATGCTCTGCACTTGGTTGCGGTTCATCCGATCAGTCAAGCTGCATCAAAAGAAATGTGAGTGACTAGAATAATTAGGACTCACTTTCCCCAATTAACCACCTTATGCAAAAATCCAACGCTGCGATCAAACCTTAAACGATGGAAAAATATCCAAAAGAAGTGGGAACTACTGGACAGTGACCTCGAGGCGCCAATCTCTATTACACCCTAGAGGGTGTATTATGAAAATAGTCTCAAAGAATCCATTTAGCCCACACATTCCTTGCGGGTAGCTGTAGCGATTGTTATTTTTGGACATACTCCAAGTGCCCCCTGGGTATATCTGGAGTCCCCCCCCGCCTAATTTAATCAACTCATCGTACATTAACTTAAAATTTGACCAAGAGAACTTGCAACACCCATTTGTATTTCAACAACAATCTCATTTGTGGACTCCATTATTGGCACTGATCTATTTGATATTATCATATGTTTCTGCATTAATGCTTATCAAGTTTTGATTTCTGTGCTATTGTGGTATAAAAAATCTTGCAAATATCTTGTGTCCAATTCATTTGTCAAAACTCCTAAAAAAATTACTCATTTAATACCATCATCATCTAAGTAACCAACCTTAGTAACTCGTAAGGTCTACCCCCTTGGCTTCATTAGGAGTTTGCCTAAATAGAGGATTCAAGAACAAGGTGACAACCTTGACTTGATACTTTCCCCCAAGGACACACCGAGCAGCTTGAGGATTTCTACCACGTTCCCCCCCATGTGTGTGAAATGCAAAAATAGGGTGAAATCCTTTGACATATTAGCTTCATTCTCTGTCGAAAATTCAACAGTGTAAGAAAAGGGGTCGAATATCCGATGAATTCTCACGGATGAAAAAAAAAGGAAGTTTTTGAATAATAGACAGGTGTCTGTCGAATTTCAGACATGGAATCCATTGGATTTTGGGATCAAATTTTGTTGTGCTATTAATATTTGATATTGGAAAACTTTGGATTTTCAGATGAGCCAATATTTACTTTCTTAATATTAAGGAGACTTAGGAATTGGTCACTAGAAATGACAAGTCCTTCCACTGCGTGCATACCTTTTGACTCAGGTATGTTTATATCAAGCAGGTCATCATCACCCATTTATCCTGTAACATTGTAACATTCCATCTAGTGGTGGATTGTCATGTTGTATTGATGGAAATTTGTGGCTATGACCAGGATTTATTCAAATATCTTTTCCTTCATTATCTGTAGTGCAACATCAATTGTTGGGTGTTCACTTGAAAAATCAAATGTATGGGTGAAGCTTGTGGCTAAATCTTCCCACTCGACAATTCCTATTCATAGCCCCATTCATGTATACCAATTCCTTGGTATCATTTCCAATGTGCGGATGAATCGATGAACCCACTCTTGTCGTGGATATTCCTCTCATGTCACACGACAATGCTCAATATGTTCAATAGGATTTTTTAGTCATGTATGCTTACGTTCAATATAACTGATCTCTTCTCCAAATCTAATCTCCAACAATATTCTACACTGTGTCCATTCAGAGATAGATTGTTTATGTGTACCCCACAATCTAGTGGGTGTAGCTTTCAACACAAAGTCTAAGGAAGAAAATCGTTGTGATTCTGTAACTTTTTCTGCAAAATCCACCAGAAATGATGCAAGGTTAGGTAATCCTTCATATGTAGGAAACTCGATTGCCTCATCTCCTACCCATCAGATATATCTTGTGGTTCTTGCGCATCTTCACATGGAGACCTCATGCAGTCGAGTCTACTAATTTTCCAATGCATCACCTAAATCGGATGTGCAAGGGATTACACTCTGCCAACTCATCTTTCCACCAGCTGTTGGATTTATATAATCTTATCTTGAAGACATGATATTGTACAACTGATCCAGGTAATTATCTTGGCCTTCACTATTTACTGGCTCGACATATCTCTACCCTTCGATCGGATCTATTGGCGCAAACACCCTTATTTCAGAATCTTCAAATGACAAGATTCTTTTCACAAAATTAATAATGGTCTAGTTATCTATCGTTCAATCAATTCCAAAAAGTGTAGGGTATGGATTTGTGTCATCGACAATGTCAAAAACTTCAATGTCTACATATGTACTCAAGCCTTCGACTTCAATAGGTACTTGAGTTAGTTTACCAATTGGTAGAACCTTTGACTGGTTCACAAGCCTTACATGAATATGAGACCAATCCATTCGTGGATTATTCATGCTCTCCCATGTCTTTCTTGTCAATTTACTGACATCTGAGCGTAGATCTAATATGATATAGTCCATATCATAATCTCATATCTGCATAGTCATTCACATTTATTGGCTTGTTTTTAGTCTCTTCCTGATATGGTTAAATATCTTTTTAGGTCACATGTCTTCTATATTTTCTTCTATGAGTGTTGTCAATTCTGTGACATCTTTATCATGGATTAGTGCTAAAAAACTTTTGAAAAATTCTTTAGGCTTACTAGATTTTTTCATTAGATGCTTCCTGAGTAACTGTTCAAATATTTCGTGCATGTATTTACTTGTCCATATGTCGATGGTAGATTAGCATCAACAAACTATGGTCACACATCCAAGAAGACTTCCTTCTTGTTCTGGACATCTAGAGGGGATTTCTTTTGTGTCATAGGTTGCACCTGTGGTTGTCCATGCTGTGTATTATGGTGTGCTCCTATAATAACACCTCCTCTTATAACAACAACTATGTTAGGTTCTATCAACTCAGCATAAATCATATGAATGTTCTAGTTGGAGTTCGCGTATGATTCTGCACAGGGTTTGGATTTCCCATAGTTTGAGCCTTCCATTTCACAATTAATTGCGAACATTGTTTAATAGTGTGATCAAATGATTTACAATAAGTACATGTTTTCATAGGACTTTGGCAATATCAATCATAGTGTCCTATATTCCCATAGTTATAACATATGAATTGGCCTCTTCCTCAACCAAATCCTCCTCCTCCTTGGTGTTGTCCTCAGCCTAAAAAATTACCACTCCCCCTTTACTGAGGGTATTGTTGTTGTGGCAGATATCGGTTCTACTGGTATTGTGGTTGAGGGTATTGAGTTTGTTGGTATTGAGGTGGTGGATATGGAGAAGGCTAATACTAAGGTTGCACTCATTCAACTTGCATCTGCTCATCATTTTTCATCAATTAGGCATCCACTGTCTTTTCCTGTAGCAGCTGAAGTGCTATGTAGTCTTTTTCATCATGTCCTACTGATTTACAAAATTTACAGTACATACTAGCTGGTGTGCTTACAATCTTATGTAAATATAGATATTCTTTAGACTTATGGACCCAAGTCTAACATATCCTACACCTAGGCATCCCTTGGGTGTTTATTGGGTTCGATGCACCTGTTGCGACGTAATTCATGAGTGTCAGGAAATTGTCTTTATGGTGTCAGTCTATTCTACATATTGTACACCATAGCTCTTCTTGAACTTCCTTTCCTTTATTAATGTCCTGGAGCTGCACCATAAGATTGGCCAGCTGTGATTGAATTTGCATCATTCCTGTGCTGGTTTCTGCAATTGGCGGGGATTCCATCTTCATTGCTATTTTCATAGCCTCTGTTTGCGACACAATCTTTGGTTGCATCAATGGGATACAAATGTGAGGAAACAAGGTGATAATGAACCACTCCTTATGCTATACATTCAAAATTGGAAGCTCACTTTGGCCATTAATGTCTTGAATCTCTGGTCAATGTCCCAAATAGACTCTATAGGTAGCTGCTTAATTTCTTTGATCTTAGTAATGCACTACGAATCAGAATTTGGCTTCCTAAATTCATCTATCATTCCCACTCAAATATGGTTTAGAATTTTCTGGGCAACTCCTACTAAAACTATAGAAAATTTCGTGTACTAGTAAAGCGCACGACCTCACAGAATTGTAATCATCTATGCTTTCTTGATATTCTCATCCTAGATTTGTTGCACAGTCCATACGGATTCACAGAGAAAATAATGTTGTTCTGGGTCTTCCAATCCATTTCCATTCAATATCGGTAACTTAATGTCATTCCCAACCATTGTATTAACTGTTGGTATGGTTGGAACAAAATTTTGACTAGCCGGACTCCCTTGTCCGCTATTTACAACGTTATTACTATTTGTATTTACAAGTGCACTTGGAGATAAGTCTCTGTATATTACCTTTGGCGATGTGTGCGGTGCTGTAGGCATGTTGTACCCATGTTCCAACTTGGAGCTTTAGTCGACTCTTCTGATTCTTTGTCTCCTTCAGATATCGGTTGCTCTTCTTCTTCTTCTTCGTCGCAAGACCCTTCGTCTAAGTACGATGCAAGATCGCAACCTTCTTCTTCTCTGGTCGTGATGCAAATCCCTCTTCCTAATAGAGTCTTTCTTCGCTTTCCAGACCGAAATATTCTTTTGCTTCTTAAACAACTAAACTCTAGTTCAGTTCCACTATTTCCAGGGAACATCTCAACTCAGTTTACGTCATTTTTCATAGATTTCTGCTGCGACATACCCACCTTTTTGTGCACAACTTTCACTTGTCATATTCGTAGAATTCCTTTTTCACATACAAGAATTTTTTTCCACGTCTTTAAAGAAAACAAATATATACTGCATGGTCCTTGGATTTTTTTCACTCCACCTCACTAAATGAGGTTATTATGTCAACAAAAAACTCATTAATGTATCCCTCCAAGATACTGTATATCCAAAAATATACAACCCTCGATGTAGGGTTGCTTACTCTTTTCAGTCACTTAATTAACTGAGGATTCCACTCCTTCAGTTCTCCTCCTTGGAAATTTATTTTTTGGGTTCCCAACTTAGACCACCACTCATGCAACCAAATGGGAAACTTGGAAAAGAAAATCTCGTGGATATCCATTTAGAGGTACCGGACCAACCACTCTGTTGGGTTCCTCCAAGATCCTTTGCTTTCTTCTCATGATAATTCTAATGCTTTGAAATCCACCCAATATTAGATCTTAGGTTTCACTGGTTCCCACAACATATCCCTCACCAAAATGATTCAGGTCCCAACAACGAAACCATTTGTTGGCTTTCCTCCCTCCTTTAAGGACCCTAAACCATGTTCAGTCCCTTCTACTTAGCACAACAAAGCCCAAGATATCAGCTCGACAGAGTAAAGCTTAGTCAACAACACCTGCGACACAGATACAGTCTCACCCGATATATCTTTCTATCGGTAACTTCCAGAACCAATTTTTTGTAGTTGGGTAGGGAATTTATGGATCCTCGGTTCCTTACCAAGGTGCTCAACTAATCCTGTGGGTGGATTATTTATGCTTATTGTGAACAGTTAGACTACGACCAAACTTCTCTTATGCAACTAATATAAAAACAACCTCTGTGTAGAATAATCATATTCAAATTATACAGTGCGTATGATATACATATATTCATTCATGATAAATTCTATAAGAATTCATTCAATTCAACATTTATACATGGTGACTAAAACACATTCAACATTCACACATATACACAGAATCTAACGTGGAAGCCCATTCGAGAAAAAACCACAAAGGTGTTCTTCATCTGGCATGAGAAATATATGCACCTTTTGTCTGCGCACTAAGCTACAGACTCTATTCTAGATATTCTTCTCTATTTCTACAAACTCTTTCTTCATCTCATGCTCTCTGGTCTTCTCTTCTTCTCTCTCCCTACTCAACTCTACTAATGATTCACACAGAACCTGGATCGACTCAACTTCTCCTACACTTATGCACACTCAGCTACAAATTCTTCAACTCATATGCACTTAGAAAACACTGCCACAAAATACAGAGCAACTAATAGTCTAACAGTGAAGAGCCAACATCATATAAGCTAACCCACATGCATATTGGGTTCCTTCTTTTATAGACTCTTTTACAAAATATTTACCTGTCGCTTTCTCAACCATATTCCTATACTTATCCAATAGGTTGTATTTCCTATTCTAGTAACACCTAACAATAGGAACTAATGGTTTGAATTACAAAAATACCTTCATACGTGTGGCTTTCGTTGGATCTATCCGAACTCGTACCCATAATATTTATGGCCTGTCACTTTCTAATTGTTATGCCTTACTGTCATTTTCCAACCATTATTGCACTTTCATGCCTTCTGGTATTGTTATTTCGTCGCATCTTCTCTTGTCACATTCCTTCCTTCTATCACGGCTACCTCTTCTGTCATGCATATTCCTTCTTCTTCCTCCATGTCACTGCTTCTGTTGTAACTCCTTTCTCCTCTTCTTTCCTGTTGCTTCCTTTGTCGCAACTCCTTTCTATTCTTTCCTATCGCTACCTCTGTCATAGCTCCTTTCTCTTATTTCATGTTGCTGCCTCTATCACATATCCTTTCTCTTGTTCTTTAGCTCTTCTCCATACTGAGGAATAATTCTAAGTGAATTTTGCTTTCCTTTTCCTAGGCCCAACATTGGTTCCAGTAGTATCCTTGTGACAGAATAAAATTTCATCAAAATATCAACAATGTCTAATAATAGGGAGAGAAATATTGCTAGAGGAAGTTCTTATTTCCATTCATTCAAACGACAAGAAAAGTTGACGAAGGAAGAGAATTTGATGGTAGGGGGAGCAGTATTGTCAAATGATGTTCCCTTTCCCATTGATTCCAAAGGGGGGGAGAAGTTTTGTTGATAGGGGGAGATTGTTCTGAAGATGAGTCATGGTGTTGTCATCAATGAAAAAGGGGGATATTGTTGATTAAGTTTTCATTGATGCCAATGATGTCTGGTCATTGATGCCAACTGTTGAGTCCTTGGTGACCCTTGTGCAGCCCTTGAGGGTTAGTGTTTAGTTTGTGGTTGTTTGTGTCAGTTGTTTGTTTGTTTGTCCAAGCTCAAGCTTGAAGCCCTTGGAGGCCTTGGAACAATGGAAAAATCCATGTTTACCCATTGACTTAGTCAAGTGACCCTAAGTTGTCTCTTGGTCCCATTTGAATCCTTTGTCGAGTTACCTGATCATGGTCGATCTTTGGTTATTGGTATTTGTGCTTCTTGTTATGCTTGTACTTGTTTTTGTATCTTGATTGGTTGTTGGATGGATGATGTAGATCATGTGTTTAAGTCCCTTTATGTGTTGATGCTAGAGCCCATTTCTTGCATTTGATGGTCTTGAGGTTGTTGAGTTCTTGTTGGGTCATTGAGTCCATAAGCTTAGATCTTGATCCTCTTGCATGTGGAGACTTGGTTCTTGGAACCCACACTTATGGTGGTATGTTGGAACCAATTATTATGGGGTCCTTGGTGTCCTTATAAGTTTGTGTCTTGAACCCACACATATGGTGGTTTGATGGCCTTGGGTGCTATATGGTCATTGACATGTTGTAGCCTTGTGATCATGCATATGAATCCCATAAGGTGTTCCAAACTAGTGGTGAGGTCTTTGTACCACTCTTTTGCAGTGTTGGTACTCTTACTGTGATGAAGATATATAGTGGAACCATTGGATATGTTTTCAATGATATGGATACCTTGAATATGATGACGATATTCTTGAAGAAGTCTTTGTTCCCACTTTATTGGTGGTGTTGGGGTCCTTGATACCCTTCATATGATGAATATATGGTGTATCCCTCCTCATTGTTTATGTGAAGTCTGTGGATGTGAAGACCATCAAATCCCTTATGGATTTGATGATTTCCATTAAAGCCTTTGACTTTGGAACTTATGCATAAGGTAACATTGTCTTTGGCACTTTTATGTGTGGAATATTTGAATTCGTAAGTAAATTGAATAATTTAAGGGTATTAGACCATGATTTTGCAAATAAACCCATCATAGGGAGATAGTCCTTGTCAGGCCATTTTTGTTGATATGTGGAGAACCTTCTAACTCCTTACAGTTGAAGAGATATAGATTTTTGAAGTTGGTGTACCCCACCTTTTTGGGTCAGCCAACCAAACAAAAGAGAATTTAAATATTTGTAATTTTGAATTGCATGTTGGCCCAGTTTGAGGTACTAATGTTCCTCCATGACCTATATAAATAGAATATCAAACATTTAATATGTTCATCAATCAAGTATCTCTATTGTATTTCACAACTCTTGGATAAAAGTGCGAAACTTTGTGGAGGAGAAATTTTTGGGCATCTTTGAGGATTAAAGAGATTCACTAAAATTGGCATAACTTTTTTATACGGAATCACAATTACAAAATTATTAGCTCGTTCGAAATATTGTTCTGAGGGATATGGGATGACATGATATAGAGTTTATTTTGTTTTTTCTATTGTTTCTTCATCTTGTGATCTTCAAAAATGTATGGTTCATGCTTCTGGGTTTCTCTTGTAATGGCACATGTCTCTCATGGATAGTGTTCATCTTTGATCTTAGTATGTGAGACTATATATTGGTATATCTCTTTGAAGTAATTGAATATGTTATGGAGGATATGGTTATGGTTGTATTGGCATATATATTTATGTGATCTTGAAATATATTTTGATAATTATCATGGATATTGTTGGCATAGATATGGGTGGTTATCTTGATTGTTGTATAGTGTAGTATTGAATGGTAAGCCGATATGTAAGTAATGGATATTGTGAGTGATTTATTTGATCAACCTAAGTTTTTTCTTTGAATTTTTTTTTTACAAGTGTTGATCATCATGTCTTTAACATAAGTGGAGCTAGATTGTTATTGAATTTTAATGACAACCTTTGGCAGTATTGTAAGTGACTATTTGCTTGATATTTGTTTGATTTGTTGACTTGATTTGAGTGGAGTGAAAAATACATTTGTGTCTAAGAGTTTATGAGATTGAATGAGTTTGAAATATTTGGTTAAGTCTTTTATCTCTTTGGTTGAGGTTTATCATGCTCAATTGTGAGTCTACTAACTGATAATGGAAACACAAAGGATGACCTTAGGCTCCCTTCTGATGAAAAACTATTTACCCAAATCAAAGATGCCTTATGTGTGTTCTTACTTTAAATTAAGATAAGAAATAATGAATGCCATTTAAGAATGTAGTCTACAGGGTAGTGAAAACTTTGGATCTACAGAGATTGACAAATTCATTGAGAAGGTGGAATACAATTTGGACAAAGGTGTGATAGATAATATATATAGCATCACAATGGAGATTATAATTTTAATAATATGTGATTTTTAAAATTTGAGTCTTTAGGACAAAAGCCACTGAAATACTTGGATACAAAAGGTAGTTAGTGTTCTGTGTCTCAATTCCTTTCAAAGGAGCAACCTGAACATGGAAAACAAAAAATAGTCGTCCCCATGTCAATATTGGATGGGGGTGGATAAAAAGAATTAGTTTCTATGTTCATCCCCCATGACCCAATACTTGTCCCCTAATGGTTAAAAACTGTTGTGTTTCCACTAGTGTAGCTGATAAAAATATTGAACATCCAATCCAGCAAGGCCAAGTCTCAACGACTAATCACTAGCGAATGTATCATGATATACCATTGATTATAGATAGACACTATATAGTAGAGTAAAAGGACATTCATTTTTTCAGGACTTTCCAAAACCTATCACCAACAAGCGAGCACTGTTTGTAAAAATGGATACATTGTTATTAAGGGAAAACCATGCAAGGTGGGACGACCACATACCAAACACCTAATACCCTAATACCCTAGCATTAAAGACCCACAATACCCTAATAAACTAAGAATTAAAGACCCATGACTGCTTTGGTGTTAGTTTTAGTGAAAACAATTATTTATAGGCATAATTGAAAGGTGGGACGGTCACATACCGAAGAAATTTCTGCTCCTAATCCAACTCCTGATCTTGAGAGTCCAATCGAACCCCCCTGCTCTTTCTCGTGCTTGTGCTTGTGCAATTGAAACCCTTGTGGCATTGTTTAAAATCGGTTAAGTCCGAATTGAATTCCATATTCCCACCAATAACGGTGCCACATTACAAACCAAAACCATAGAGCGCTCCACAGAATGGAAGAAAAACCCTATCGATCAATGTTGGAAAATCAAGTCATCATTGCACTACCCATCATAAAAAAACAATGACACCACATTACAAACTAGACTGCAGGTATGAATCAGATGCGGAGGAGGTGAACCTTTCCCTCCAGAAAATGGAAAAAAAACACTACAGTTCAGTGTTGGCATAACATTTCATCACTGCATTACCCAACACACAACAACAACATCACCTCATTAGAAACCAGACCGCAGGTCTGAATCATGGAATTTTACCTTGAAAAAATAGAGAAACAATCCAATGGAATTCACTTCATCGCTGCTCTTTGGAATATCGACATTTCGTTTGGAGATGAAAATTGTGTGCAATCCACCAATTTGTTTGTGGTTTTCCCCATCATAAATTTTTTTAATCTATGTCCACTTCTTGAAATATTTGTTTTTAATATTGTATTGATATGTTGGGGTTCCATCTATTACAGTTGGTTATTAAAATGAGGTTAGGTCTTAGGACATGTCACTCATAGTAACATGTCCTAATATTTAACTTTATTTTCTATAACAAATGAATACATTTCATTAAGATGGCTGATATTCTTCATATTCCAACTCAAGCATCATACTTTTATAATCTTCAAAATTTAAACTAGTTATTTTGTGATCATCGATTGGGATGGGTTTGACGATAATGGATGTGTCATGACTTAGTCCTATACTAATATAATGTACCGATTATTGAGTTCAGTAATGAAGCAATGTATTTGGGTCAAATAGTTGGGATAAAATGATTCCATGTTGTACCTATGATCCCCTTATCCACAAAGATTTTTTTTCAACCATGCTCTTCAAGTGGTTACCTAGAGAATGGAGTATCTTATTTGGGTACATTGAGTTAGATTAGGTAGGTTATATGTTAGGTTTTTAAGAGTGATATTCAACATCATCCTCATTATCTTATTTGTAATGTCATACTAATTATTATTTTTTCAACAAAGGGTTATATCCACACAAGTAAAAAACATCAATGTAACCAATCACCAAAAAACATGAAGGATTAGTACACCAAAGTATTAGATCCTATCACCACTTAATAACAATTTCTTTAAATCTTAACATATATTAAAGTTTGGAAAAATTCTCTTTTGTAAGAGACCTTGTGAAAATGTATACAAGTTGACTATCTGTAGGGAAATATATCACTTTAAAAACATGATCCTAAAGAATCTTTATGATCAAGTGCATGTGTATATTAATGTGTTTTTTTATTGACATTGAACTATATCTTTGCTGAACTTAATGGCACTATAATTTCCACACTAAAGTGTGGTTAAATACTACTAATGGAATAAAAAATCTAAAAGGATATGTCAAATCCACAACACTGCTTGACTTGAACTAACTGTTTCTTAATGCTCTTCTTCTATTGAAGAAATATCAAGGGTTTGTTTCTTCTTACGAGCCCAATTTAGAGGTCTAGAACAAAGAATCAAAGCACAACATGCAATAGACTTCCAATAATTGGGGTGACCAACTAAATCAAAATCGATGAAACCAACTAATAAAGGAGTATCTCCTAAACATGTATCCCAAACTAAATTATACCTTATATGTGTTGAAGTATATTTTTTGTGAAAATAATGATCAACAATAAATATACCTATTTTGCAATGGCTTAGCACTCATTATCCCTATCCACAACTTGTGCATAAACCATGGTGTAGGGGTTCACTTCACCCTTATCATATGTTAGAGGGATAATATAAATTAAATGAAAGGCTAGTTCTAAGGGTAGTATCCATTAGAATATCATGATGAGGATGATGATAACATTGATGATGATGATGATTATAATATTGATGATGCTGAGGTTGAGGATGAGGATGAGATTGATTATGATGTCGATGATGATGATGAGGTTGAGGATGAGGATGAGGATGAGGTTGATTATGATGTCGATGATGATGATGAGGATAATGGTGAGGATGATGATGATGATGATGATAATGATGATGGCGATGATGATGATGATGATGATGATGGTGATGGTGGTGGTTAAGATGATGATGGCAATGATGATGACGATGAAGATGATGATTATAACATAGATGATGATGAGGATGAGGTTGAGGATGATGTCAATGATGATGAGGATGAGGTTGATGATGAGGTTGGGGATGACGATGAAGATGGTGATGACGATGATGGTGATGATGATGAAGAAGATGATGATGATGAAGATGTTATGATGAAGAGGGTGATGACAATAATGATGATGATGATGAAGAAGATGATGATGATTATGGTGGTGGTGATGACAATGAAAAAGGTGATGATGATGATGATGAATCTGATGACCTCGCAATACCATCGACAGAAAGATGCATTGGATATCGTACCTCTTATAATGTAATTTTAGTAGGATATTTAGCTTCTCCTTCAAAATAATCCGATGAGCTCGCCAAACCACCAACTCTAAACACCATCGGTCTTTCTAGGTATATGCGTCGAATATCCTACAACGATGATGATGATGATGATGAATATTGTGATGACGATAGTGATGATGATGATGATGATGAAGATGACGATGATGATGACGATGACGACGACAACGACGACAATGATGATGATGATGATGATGATGATGATGATGATGACGACGACGATGATGAGGATGATGATGAATATGGTGATGAAAACGACGAAGATGATGAAGATGTCGATGATGATGACGACGACGATGCTGATAATGATGATGATTATGATGATGATGATGATGATGATGATGATTATGAAGATGATTATGATGATGATGATGATGAATATGGTGATGCCAATGATGATGATGATGAAGATGTCGATGATGATGATGAAGATGATGATCACCTAGGAAGGATATTATAGTGTTAACCATGGTCATATGGGATGCAGTACATGGATTTACACATTACATGCTTCTTGAGACACTATTCATGGTCTAGTTAGGGATATATGGTATAGTTAGGGATAATAAAGTTGATCGATGTATTTTTCCTAGGTGTGATTAGAGACACCCAAAAAACATGATGATGATGACAATTATGATGATGATGTTAGTTATGATTATGGTGATGATGTTTGATTCTAGAAACCATCCTGCACAATCAATGCATGCATCTAGTCTAGACATGCCAAATTTCAGTCCAAGCTGACACATATTTAAAAAATTTCAACGTTCGCCCCACATAGCACATTAATTAATCTATAGGTATGGTTTTCACTGCTTGAATTGTTAGTGTTAGTCATGTTTTATTCTAGAAACCCTACCACACCATCAATGCATGCGTCAGGTCTAACCATGCCAAATTTCAATCCAATCCAACAAAAATTTAAAAAATTTCAACGTTGGACCCATGTAGTGCATGATCAAGCACGCCATTTGGGTTAGCATGATAGTTGTGCATTTCCTTACTGAGATTCTCTTTGTTTCAAGAAAAATTTAATATTCTATACTAAATAAGGGCCAACCACGTGAAGGTGTAAGCTCTTATGGCCCATCCACCCCCTCACATCACTCTCAATTCTCCATAACCCAACAAAATCTATGTAAAAAAAAATTAAATGTGTTTTTTGTCATACTTTGTAAGAAGCAATGTTTATAATTATAAAATATGCCAACATACAAGAAAATGGAAATAACACTAAGAAATAGTTAATTTACACGTACAAATAAAATTCAATATTTCTATCGCAATATTAAATCAAAATATATAGAGTAGATATATTACTGTATACCTCATACACTTCAATGGAATTCATCATCTTATTCATCCAAGTCATCATCTGTATCATCTGATCTAGAGTCAACATTGTAAGGATTGGACATATCATCATTTTCATATATGTCAGTTACGATCATCATGTCATCGTCAATATCATCTTCATGGACATTGTCCGCTACATCATATGATTCAACTAATTCCTTGACATATTCTTCTGGAACATGATCATCTAACTCATGTTGATCATATTCAACCTTGTCTTCTTCTTCAAGACCCTCTTCATTACCTTCCTCTAGGTTATACTTTACCGGACTTCCCCTTGGATCGTGTCTCTCAACAAATCACCAACTTTCTCTACCTGGAATATCAGAGTAAAATACCTGTTCACATTGGATTGGAAGAATATAGGGCTCCATTCTCGGCTCAAACAACCTTCTATTTACCATGGTAAATCCATTATCATGTTCAATTATAGTTTTATCGATATCACATTGATTCAATCGTAACCTGTACCATTTGAAAACGAACAAAAATACCTTGAAGGAGTTAAAGTCACGCTGAAGAATATCTTCCAAATACCCATAGTATCGATTTTTTGAGAGTTTTGGATGTATGTCACTTCTAGAGGAAACATTGGTCACCTCAAAGACTACATATATCCCACAATATGATGTTTTCTTCATTTCATCCAACTTTTTGATGCGATATCTACAACCATTGCACCACATACCCTTATGCTGTTTTACCTACAACAAGCCATACATGAAAAGATTACATAATAATCCAATATTTATGATTAAGTGAATCTTTATTCCATACATGCCAATCATGCATTTTCACCCTCGCAAAATCACCTTTCTTTGTTATGATATTCTTCATGTTCGCAAAAAATACAGTGGGAAGTTTTTTTTTGCATGAATTCTTTTACAACTTTACTTTGCTGCTCTGTTAACATCCATGGAAGTGAGTTTATATTAATTTGGTCTCCGTTGCTATGAATTTGAATGACTTCTTTCATTGCATGGTTTCATTCTTGAACGTCTTTGCAAATTTTGACAATTCTTTCTTTCTCACTCCTTCCATCCAATATTCGCCATAATGTTTCAGTCACATTCTTTTTGATATGCATTGTATCAAACAGATGAGCAATTTTTAGGTTCTCATAGTAGGGAAACCTACTGAATTGTTTAGGATAACTTTTCATTTATCGTGGAAGCCCATTAATTCCTTCATGATCACGACAGGCATCATGAATCATAGTTTATAAATAAATTACAGAAATCAATGTCAATTATAGTAAACAACACACAATAAAAAAATACATAACATTTCATATACGATAATTCATACGTACCAGCTTGACGATTTCTATTATATTTCAACTTCCATAGGTGAGGTGTCATTCTCCATGGTTTTAATGCGCTCTCTTGTTTCCCATTGAATATATATTTTTTCGGTAGTTCGATACCCATGATTCTTAGAGAGGAAGTGCATATACTCATCGAACACATCCTTTCTTAAGCTTTTTGAAGGATGAGATTTGATCTTAGGACCACAAACTAGACATGCAAATTTTCCCTTTGTTTGGAGACCTACATAAATAGATGGAATATCTATGTCAATTATAATTTTATATAAAATGAATGGAATATTAAAAAAAACATGTGTGCATAGTACTATATTAACTAGTTCATAAAATTAAATGCAATTAAAGTGGAACTTATAAATACAAACCACAAAAATGGGTTAACCTTGGGGAATCATGTATTGTCCATACAAGCATTGCATGGAATTGAAATTTCCTTTGTCCTATTGGTCTATATACATCATACACAGTGATTTCAATTCATAACTTTAGTAGCTCATCTATAAGAGATTCGATATATACATTCATATCTTTAACTTGGTACTTACCTGATTGATTTGAACATATAAAATATATAATTATGAGTACCATTTAGATATATAAACCATGCACATGAGAAAAATAAAAAATACCTTTTAGATATATGGCTTTAGGAAACAAAATACGACAATTGAGATGCCACTACATTAAAAAGAAGAAGAAGCTGTAGACACAATATACCTGGAATAATCATCGACAACATTATGTGCTCCCTGTTTATTGACAACCATGGAGGAATGTTATTGTTGATAACAAAAATAGGCCACACCATGTAAACGTATCTCATCTCTGCAAATGGATTGACACCATCTGCTGCCAAATATATCCTAAGATTACGAGGTTTTTCTTTAAAGTGAGGAATTTTTTTCTCCATATGTCTAAATGCTGAACCATCTACAAGCATTCGAATAATGTCTTCTTGAATTATGTTCCTTGCATGGCAATCCATAAATTGTGCTATGTTTTTGTTGTTGGATTGGACTCAAGCTAGATCTCCCTAGTCCAAGTGGATCTAGAACAAATCAAGTACACAATAAAATCTACTTTCCTAGATCAAATAGAAATGAAAGTTAACATATAGATCACTTACCTGCAATATGCAAATCCTCTTCTCTCTTTGTTGGTCCAAGCTCTAGAGCCTTCAGTTATTCAACTGCAAAACCCTGTAAAGCAAGTGGAAACAAGCAAACAATACATGTGTATCTAAACATGGATTGATCTAAGCTAACAATTAAAGAAGAAAGCTATAAACATTATCAACACAATAACATTTATGGAAAAATATTTGTATTAATGTAATCAAGAAGATACATAGAATGACATAGAATAAGGAGTGTCACAACCTAGCCTTAATGTTGCAATTTTCCATCCAAAAATCCAAGCCAAAGCCTCCAAAGCAAGATAGTAAGCCTCCGAAAGGATGATAGGGATCACCTAGAAATTCCACCAGCATAATAGTACCATAGTCCTTCCTCCTTTCACAATGAAGAGAGGGTTTAATTTATAAGGCTAAAGGGATAGAGTAGGTTGAGGATTAGGAGGAGGGGTTTAAGGGATCTTCCCCATAGGTTAGGAACTGAATGCCAGCTCTCCTTGATGACATGGATAGATCTCCACCTCATACACCTTCGAGAAGGGTCTTGAAGATTCATTTTTTGCACTCAAAACACCATCGACGCACTTAGAAGGAAGGGAAAGAGCACTGTTTGCACTTCTAGCATGAAGGGAAAGAGCGTTGTCGCGCCTTTCTTAGGAGAAAGAGCACCGTCAACACTTCTAGCATTAAGGGAAAAAGTGTCGACCTTCCTAAAGAGGGAAAAAAGACAAGAAAAACCTCAATCTCAATCAACTTTAGTTGAGTGAAATTTGGGGATTAGGCAAAGGGTTGACACATGGATCAAGAGGAAAATATTTCAGTGTAACAAAATCCCCCCCAAAGCATGAAGTTAGAGGAATGTGATAGGTGAATTCTTTGCAATGTGAATAAATCGAAGGCAAGGATGTTGGGAGGCTACTGCAGTGTAACTAACTCAAATCTCATATGACTCGAACATGGCTTCCGGCCAATACAATGCAGATCCATGGTAGTAGAGACCGAATGAACTAAATCATGGATACTAGATACAAGCATAGATCCATGATGAGATGATAACATAGCCACGACCAATACAAAGGGGATCTACGTAATATGACTCAAAACAAACTCCATCACAACCTGGGAAAAATATCAGATGACCGAGGGTCTTCAAGCCGAACCCGCAACAATATGAATCTAACCATGTGATTATAGTGTCTTGACATCTAAAATGGTAGAAACCACTTGATTACAAGTCATTGATGTAAACTATTAACAAGTGTGGGGGAAATCACCATTGATGTCAATGATTCCCAAGGTATCTCAGTACATACAATTGAATGTGAATAAAAGGACTTGGAGTGGAACACTCGATGAGATATTTCAAAAGAGCCAATAATGTAAACTCATGTTGAAAGTGAGGTAACCTGCCATTAAGGCATGTAGAACCAAGGTAATTGTCTTGGTTTCTAAGTCCAATCCCTGGATAAGGTGCTGAAGTCAACAGGAATAGACTCGTCGAAGGAGGGTCATGATGAATCCCCCATCATCGACACAAAACATGATGATAGATGTTCTGAGTAAACCACACAACAGAGTGATGTACAAGACTGACTCAGAGATGACCAACATGATAGAAGGTAAACTGACTGTAGACAAATGACTAAATTCCTCTTGAACATGGACATGGCATGACTTGGCAGTGTTGACACGAGAATGATACCAATCCCCTAATGCAAGTGATAACGGGAGTATTCTTGGAAAAATCAAGCGAGGTAAGAAGAATCATGGAATTGGAAGGAATCGAAGACAAATTGACTACCCAAGTACTGAAATGCATATGCAAATGAGTGCCATGTTCAAGAGTAACTATGTACTACCATAACAAAATACAAACTCTTTCCTTAATTTCTCCATCACGAAGGATGAGTGTCTCTTTTCATTTTTACGAGTTCAAAGAGGGTAACAAACACTCGTTATAGCTCATCAAGCAATGAGTCCATTCTCATATGTTTTACTAACCTGAGAAAGGAGGGGTTTGTTCCTAGAAAGGGTCCTTCATCATTTGATTTTATGAGTCCGATGAAAGCAAACTCATTCATCGTTTCATGTTTAGAGAGTTTGAAATTACTAAGAAGACTCCATAATGGAATTTTTTGTAAATTTAGTCCCCGAGGCCCGAAAAGGTATAAAATGATGCTTAGGAGAACTCTTCCATTCATGATTGGCTGGAGTATACCTTTTTTGTAATTAGCACCCCTTGGTCTGAAAAAGGGGTAAACTATCACTAGGAAGGCGACTCTTTAGGTCCTTTTACGAACATGAAGAAGACAATATCACTCGGCAATCTTTTCACATTGTAAGAGTCTAAATAGAGATTAAAGAGGACTCCATCAGGGTTCTTTTTTCATGATCCAATTTTAATGAGTCTGAAAAATAGTAAAAGTATACTCGATACCTCTTCACTGATTTTTTAACAAGCACGACGAAGGTATAAAAGGCGAAAAGGCACTCGAAACCTTTTTCATATTTGAATCTAGATCACGGAAAAATGATAAAGTAAGATCAAACCAGTTTTCATGTTTTAACTAGAGCACGAAAAAATGAAAAGTAAGATCAAAACCATCTTACTATTTTTTACGAGCTCGAAGATTAGCTGAAAGAATTCTTAGGGTATATGTTTCATTTTTAACGAGATTAACACTGAATAAGAATTATTCTCAAAGGTTCGTTTCATAGTTTAGAGAGACCGAAACTAAAATAAAGTATGCTCAAAATGGTTCCCATTGATGGGTGATTTCCCAACATGATGTCCAGTGGTTAGTACTTTCCATGAGTATAAATGTCAAGTAGCTAAATCCAACATAAATAATTAGGGTTCATGGCCCCCAAGCTTCGATTCATCTGCTTTGCAAGGAGATGAATTGAATATTGAAAAATTGAGTCTTGACACAATGGAAGAACCCGTTTCATTTTTTAACGAGCTTGACATGAAAAATGAACTCTGCTCAAGGTGACTTGTTTCATTTTTACACAAGCTTGAAATAGAAAGTAACTATGCTTGTGGGGACTTGTTTCATTTTTACGCAAGCTTGAAACCAAGAGTAACTATGCTTGAGGACATCTATTTCATTTTTTAACGAGCTCGACATGGAATGGAAACTATGCTCACAACATCTGTTTCATTTTTTAACGATCTTGACACATAATGGAAACTATGATCACAACATCTGTTTCATTTTTTAATGAGATTGACACAGAATGGGAACTATGCTCACAACATCCGTTTCATTTTTTAACGAGCTTGACACAGAATGGGAACTATGCTCACTGACATCTATTTCATTTTTTAACAAGTTTGACACAGAGAAAAGGAACTATGCTCACGAGTGCCTGTTTCATTTTTTAACGATCTTGGCATAGAAAGGGAACTATGCTCACTGAAAGTTCCAAACGAACATGATGTCCAAAGGTTGGTGGGTTTCCCCCTTACATAAGAAGATAGCGACTTAAATCTAGTATGATGTAGAGAGGCTGAAGACATGCCCCCCATTTTACGTATGATGGGAAGAAGCTAACTAGAAGGAAAAGGAACCATAAGAACATGTGGGACATTCAGGGAAGTATGATGGCTAGGGGTCCTACGATGATCATGTTTAACAAAGGAAAGTTGATCAACTGTCACAATCTTCCCATCATGTGGAAAATAAATCACTTGAAAGAGTTTGGACACTACAGCTTTCACGGCGTAAACATAATCATGCCCAAGGATCAGATTAAAATCTAAGGGACCTTGGACTACCATGACATCAATACAGATAGTTTTTCCTTCCAAAGTAATAGGAAAATGAGGAAGGATCCCTAAAGGCACTTTAGCTATTCGATTAAAAGACAATATCTAATCGGTGGATGGCACAAGTGGAGGAGAACCTATGGCTTTCCAAGCAGTAGAGGATAGAATACTACTAGAAGCCCCTTCGTCAACGATAGTGTAGAGTATACTCTTAGAATTAACTCTCACAGATATCTGGAAAGGAACACTCAAATGAAGATGAGATTCTATTAGGTTACTCCAGTCAAAGGAAATAACCTCACTACTTGGAGAGGGTTCTTGTCATGTCCCTGCCCCTCTACCAGATGCTGCTATCTAATCTGGGCATACTAGCCCCATGAACATAAAATGAAATGCATTGAAGTAATAACATGCACAAATGCATAAATATTTAACACACATCGGAAGAAAATCCATTCCATTAATTCACATGTTCATTGTAATTCCTTATCAAATGTAAATGCAGATATTAAACACAAGAATACTTATCTTGGAAATGAAGCTCGTCCCGCAACTAGCTATGTCGCTGCAACATTCCACCCAACCATAGGCCAGTGTGCTCATCAATCTCTCAGCAGCATCGCCACCCACAAGCTAGGAATGATTTCCACAAGGAATAAGGAACACTAGCAGGCTCACACATAGCCAAGGATACCACAAAATTCATCCAAGCCAACATAGTTGGGTTTATTAGGCTGCAAAGGAGATGGAAAGGCTGACTGCTAAGCTAGTGAGCTCCTCCAAAGAGCTATGGGAACCTACACCAAATCTAGCCTAGATTCTTAACATATACCCACCCAACATAAGGAAGCATCCCATTTTCTGCTACATAGTCCCTCGGTTTATGCCTTCCCTTCCAGTGTTATTCAGGGTGTGTAAAGAAGAAAAATGGCCGCCCAGATCTGTCTGTGAGGTCCCTTCACACACTAGGTTTATAAAGCTAGTTCAACACCTCTTTCCACTCCCAAATCAGTTCATACCAAATCCAAAAGATGCATACACAACAATTATAGTGCTGGGTATGGACAAAAATGTCCTTGAATCCAAAATAAAAAATGGTAAGTGGGTAAAATAGCCCCAGGATCCAAAATTGATTTTACCTAATGGTCATTAGCTTCACGTGGGAAAAAATGTCCTCCAAATATGCCCAAAAATCGTGGCCTCTTCTCCAATTCACTAGGCATTACAAAAACAGATTCCTGGCCTCAGGAACAACAACAAAAACATCAAGGCAAGAGCCTAGGAACCGAGCTTTGCAAATCTGACTTCCCAGTCATGGGGAAAAAGAAGAAAACTATAAAAACATGGATGGGGAATGCACATCAACTCCAAAAACGTGAGTGCCACACACCGAAAACTCCCATCCGGTTGAGAGAGCCCCAACGTGGATGGCTGATGGTGAGAAAAATGCCCAGGAGCCCCCAACGTGAAGGAAACATACACAACAAGCCAAAAACGTGAAGATAAAGCATCTCCCAAGATTTCACTGCCTAGGGAAAATGGAGAACGTGGGTGTATGGCCAAATGGGCATGCATTTTGGGTGTTAACTTACCCCAAAAGTCAAAAATGTTTTTCCCCAAAAATGGGTTTTCCCCAAATTTGAATTTCCTTGCCCATACTCTTCCCATCCCCATGCAATAACTACTTCAACCAATTTCTGGAAGAATTAAATGATTGGGTGAATGAGACAAGAAAGGTAGTTGACAGTTTGATGGGTTCTCTCATTGACATTTGGATTTTCCCTATTGGATCCAAAGGTTAAATACTCCCCCCACCTTATCCTTAGGAAATCATGGCCCCATCTCATTATTTGTTGCATTGACATAGCTGGTTGTGGGTTTTTAATTAAATTGCATATTTACATGATGTGGAAATTATAATGTGCTGGCTAGCATGAAATACCATCGGCAATGATTTAATCGCCGAAACATAAAATGTTAAATCGATGGTGGGACTTTTTCCTTTATCTCCACACCATGATTAATTTCGATATATACATCATATATATATTTTAATACAAATGGGGTCAAAACTGGGGTGTTACAGTTCTATCGAAAGAGACAAAATTTCATCTTGCATAGAACAATCGGAACTAACTACGAAAACTTCAGCTGAATGGTTTTCACTCTCGATTAGAAGAGAGGGACAAGACGAAGATTGTGTTGAAGGGACTACTTCAGTATCAACACTCTCTGACAAAAGAGTGGGATCAGGTGGAGATGACATCGAATCGAACACTTTAACTTCACTCTCCAAGGGGAGAGTGGGATTGACCAAGGTTGTAACTGGATCGACCGATTTGACTTCACTCTTCAATGAAAGAGTGGGATCGACCAAGGATGGGCTTGGATCGACCACTTGATCAACCAATGTGATGTCAAGGGACAACTTATGATAACTAGTTGGAAGCCGTTGCTGAGGAACAGTAATATCTTCCAACAACTTAGAAGCTTCATCCATGAGAGGATAAATGTAAGTACAGTGCATATCCTTACATATCAAGCAAGGGTAATTGACTTTTACTTTACAACTCTTAACAGCAGATTCACCGGTTGATAGGACATCATCAGCATGATGACTAGAGACTGATGACACAGGTTGTTTAGAACACAATTTTGACACATGGGAAAGACCAGAACAGTCCTTGAGAAGGTGATCACCCTTGCAAAGTCTACAAGGGTACTTAGGTTTATGTGAGCCAAAAACAGGTACATCAATACTCCCAGCATGGTGATCGGTGGCTAGTGGGGTTCCAACATGACAGTCAGAGGTTGGAGCTATGACCTTCTGCTTAGTGTTCTTCTTCTTAGCCTTCCTTTTCATCTTCTAATTCTTACCCTCCCATTTACTAACATTAGAGTTTTCAACAGGTGAAGAGGAAGAAAGGGAAGTTGATTCAACATTCGACGACGAAGAAGAAGGATTAAAATGAGGTTGATGGTCATGCGCTAAAGGACCAGGATCCGACACAAAGGATGCATTTGGTATGACATGATTGGAGAATAACCATACAGGTAATCCCGCAGTCAATCCAGGAAGGTTCAAAGAGGCCATGAAGGGAGGACCAACAACTCCACAAGGGGGAGAAACAAAAGACATACCCTAAAAAGGGTTCTCTAGACTAGTGGTCCCGGGAGAGTCTCCCATATCTGAACTCTCTAAGAATCTATGAAGTACCACACAAGAAAAATTCTACTCAAGTCTAAAAGAACCAAGAAAACTATGTGAATAGGAGTGGATCAAAATTCAGGATTCTCATAGGATTATCAAGGTTTCACAACTTGCTATATACTGCAGGGTCCAATAGTGAAACACGACAAGGAGGATTGGGACCGTACCCTTTCTTGAACACCCAACTACCTAGATGACACATGCGTACTAATATACCCAAGTGCTATTCTTGGTGTATTGTGATGCCAAGATGGCCAAAAGGTTAACTATGGTCACAGGAATCCTAATAGGGTCTCCCAATATACACTAGGTATGGGGGAGCTCAAATCTGTAGTGGTTTTGTCTAATGCACAACCATTCAAAAGGGGCCCTCCGATATACAATAGAGTACATGAAGTATCTTTCAATATACCTCAATGGTATGTGAAATTCCATTCAATATACCGATGGTACGTGGAAGAACCACTCAGTCACCAGAATGTAGTGCATGCAATAAACGATAGTTGCCATGCTTAACGACGCCGGAACACATCACTAACTTACACACAATTACTAAATGATTTTAAAACTAAGATAGCATTAATTTTATCATGAGAGGTTAAGTGGATTCATGCTGTGTAGACAGGAAATGTAAAAATAATGCAAATCCTAGCTACATGAAAATTAACATTTCTCTTTTGATGAAAGCTACCTAAGGTAGGGAAAGAGTTTTTGTTAAAGAAGATAGAAATTAGAGATCTAAGAAAACCAAGTTCTAGTCAAAGGAAACTATGAAGCTTTTAAATATCAACCTCAAATAAAATTCTTGAAAATACCTATGAATTCATACATGAGCCTAGGGGTGTCTAGGGGGGTGGTGCAACCCCCCGACCTGAGTTTTTTTCCCCGAGAAAAAAATTTTGGCTCATTTTTTTTTAATTTTCTTCTCTTTTGATTGAGTTTTCTCTTCAAACAAACATGAATCTAAACAATAAGGAAAAAAATAATTCTTTCCTAGAGTGCACTAATTCTAACTTTATGCAATAATAGTCCAAAAAGTGCAAATGAAATCAAAGATACAACACACCTTAACAATGCACAAAACCAAGTAAAGAAGCACTTTGATTTTCAAATGCATATATCAAATTGAAATCTGATAACTAAACTCTTTTCATATCTACAAACAGAAAAAGAGAGAACATCTACAACACTCCATTCATTCAGAAATCAAAAGGAAGATGACAAGCACCCAAACAACTCCAAAACAATCAAGAATTGCTCCAAATCAACAAAAAAGAAACCAAAACTCAACGATTGAGGGGAGGAAGGGTTTGGAGATCAGATCTGACTATCCAAACAGATATGAGGGGGTCTGGAAATGTTATTAGGAATGGCAAGGAAGAACTAACATGTGGAGGATTGAAATTACCTACCACAACCAAGTGATTCTCTTAACTAGTAAAGCATCCCAAAATCAACAAAATCAACTCCAAATAGAGATAATGTTGGGTCTAGGGAGTGTATGACTATCTTATACAGCCTAAAAACCACAATCCATCAAACCAAAACCAAAAAATGAAGGAAAACCAAGCTAAAATATGAGTTTCAAAGGGTTGGCGCACCTCCCTATACTGCACCAGAGCACCTAAGAAGGGAAGCCACACTTACCACACTACACAAGAGCACCGACGACGCACCTACCTAGACTACACCAGAGCACTGACGACACACTATCTACATTGCACAAGAGTGCCAGGGCACACCTACTACACTGCACAAGAGTGCCAGGGCGCACCTACTACACTGCACAAGAGCGCCGACGACGTGTCTCTTAAGGAAAAGAGCGTTGGTGGATACAACACTTATGAAAATGGAAAATAATACCAGCGACGCTCTGTCTACACAACCTAGGTGCGTCGGTGGAAAAATAGACAGGTTAAAAGCCATATTTCCTATGGGAGAAGGGTAGAAGGTCTGACAATGATCCAAAGAGCATCAAGAGGATGCAAGACACTCTTCAAAGAGAAAATCTAAAGGAGGGAGGGTCTTTAGAGGCTATTAAAAGTATTGATAAAGAGACATGAAATAAAAAACAAAAGAAATCAGATCTATGCACATCCCCAGTGGAGTCACCAAATTTGTTATCGGATAAACATACTCAAGTAGACTCAAGCTAGATCTCCCTAGTCCAAGTGGATCTAGAACAAATCAAGTACACAATAAAATATACTTTCCTAGATCAAATAGAAATTCAAGTTAACAGATAGATCACTTACCTGCAATATGCAAATCCTCTTCTCTCTTTGTTGATCCAAGCTCCGGAGCCTTCACATCTTCAGCTGTAAAACCATGTAAAGAAAGTGGAAACAAGAAAACAATACATGTGTATCTAAACATGAATTTATCTAAGCTAACAGTTAAGGAAGAAATATCTAAACATTATCAACACAATAACATTTATGGAAAAATATTTGTATTAATGTAATCAAGGAGATACATAGAATTACATAGAAGAAGGAGTGTCACGACCTAGCTTTAACGCTGAAATATTTCATCCAAAATACCAAGCCAAATCCTCCAAAGCAAGATATTCAGCCTCCCAAAGGATGATAGGGATCACCTAGAAATTCCACCAGCATAATGGTACCGTAGTCCTTCCTCCTTTCACAATGAAGAGAGGGTTCAATTTATAAGGCTAAAGGGATAGAGTAGGTTGAGGATTAGGAGGAGGGGTCTAAGGGATCTTCCCCATAGGTTAGGAACTGAATGCCAGCTCACCTAGATGATAGAGATAGAACTCCACCTCATCCACCTTTGAGAAGGGTCTCAAAGATTCATTTTTTGTCCTCAAAACACCATTGAATCACTTAGAAGAAAGGGAAAGAGCACCATCAGGACTTCTAACAGGAAGGGAAAGAGCATCGGCACACCTTTCTTAGGAGAAAGAGTGACGTTAGTGTTTCTAGCATTAAGGGAAAAAGCGTCGACCTTCCTAAAGAGGGAAAAAAGATAGGAAAAACCTCAATCTCAATCAACTTTAGTAGAGTGAAATTTGGAGATTAGGCAAAGGGTTGGCACATGGATCAAGCGGATGAGATTTCGGTGTAAAACTTTTTGCACCTGAACTGTCATTGCAAACGTGGAATAATGAAAATATAACAAAGAAACTTGCGAGGAACATTTTTTGTTACTTGATCTGTTCGGTATCTACTGATATGACATTCGAGACATTCTGTTGCAAATTCATGCTGATTATAATAAATAACATGGTCATCGAGGCATGCATGAATTGCTTAATAACGCATTCCAAGTTCTTTCATGATGGCAAATAAATATCGATATGTGCGAGGTACAATATTTGACCATGGTAACCAAAATTCAACTATCAAGCTACAACAAATAAAAATAAAAATCTAGTTAATATAATATATAAATGATATTAATGAAACACATTTCATTTGTATTAATTTGACTTATGAATTAACAATAAAATTATTAGAGGAACAAAGATAAATTTTATCACAATCATACATATGCGATGGATTATTTTACATACCTTAACATCCATGTGACTAATATGTTTGAAAAACCATTCATAACCTTCAAGTTCATTATAAACAATATAGAAGAGAGAATATTTGTGTTGGAGCCTTGATGAAGTTGTTCATATGCCTTCTCAAGAAGAGGTAAATCATGAACATCGTCAAATTCATCAATATTTTCATGATCATCATCATCACCACCATCCATTCTAACATTAAATGAATCATGGATCAATATATTTCTAACATAATCTTCAACTACATTATCAGTATGATCATCTTCTTCAATATGATCATTAAATTGTTCTCCATTATTCATAGCTCCATGTTCCTTCTATACTTGTTTTGAAAGCACTTCCTCTGGACGATATGCTGTAGGATTTATTTCCTTTATAATTACATGAAAACATCAATAGATATCAGTTAATATAAGAAATATTAAAATAATACACACACTTACCAAAGCAATAAATATAAAAACATTTATAATGCAAAACTTACAAATGGACGATATTCATTCCCCCCCTTAGCATGTCCATGTTCCCTATAATGTTTTTTGGCTGTTGTGATCTTTATTATTCTCCTCTTAAATCCCCTGCATTGACTACATGGACAATAACATTTCCCATCACCCTTTCTTTTCAGTCCATCCCACAATATAGCATGCAATTGTCGATTTTCTTCATCTGGATCAAGAATATTTCTATTTGACATTTTCTCACAAATATATTGAATGAAGAATATTCATGATCTTAAAAATTCAAGCTCCTAACATCACTATTTCCGCAAATTGTTTGTTGAAGAATAAAATAATTTCCTCAAGCCTTCGCGTCTAGAGCAAACATGTCGAAATGTTTTTGTAATTTATGGATTTTCAAATTCATCTTTTGTCGGATATCCGACTACATGAAGTGTAGTTACAGTTATAAAAACATGCGATATACATCAAAACTCTAACAAGAGAGACATAGGAAATATGACAATAGGGATATCAGCAATCCAACATGCAATTCTATCAATTTAAAAAAAATTAATCAAATTTTGTAATTTGAAGGTGAAATCCAATGACACAGTATTTTTCGTCAAATGTTGTTGGATTTTCTCGTCGGATTTTGGGTTCAAATTTTGTAGTGTCTCTTTAAATTTTATTTATTAAATCCTTTTAAAATTTAACCGTTGAAGTGAATGCACATGAAATTTAAGGTTATTTTCATATCATATTTGTTATTAGATAAGGTATAACCAAGGAATTGCAAGTGTGAATGTTAACCAGGCTAAAGTTCAAAAGACTCTAAAGGAGTGCTTGAAGCATATAATCCATAAATCAGATCGACACGTGCTTTTATGAAACAAAGAACAGATTCACCAAAAGGTTAAGGGGATACTCCATTTGCATTAGATGAAACTTTTCTTAAAGCTTTTATATATGTGAAGTCTATGGTAAAATAACTCTACATAGAGAATAAATATCGCGAAGAAGGTGGGCCTTCAGTTAAAGTTGAAAGAGGTAAAGGGGAAGGAGGTGGTGGTGACCCTCCTAAAACTCCATCGTCTCCATCATCATCTTCTTCCAGTTCTATTTCTTCTTCTGATGCACGAAAGAATCATTCTATAAATTATGACCATAATATGCCTTTATTAATACTTGATGTTTAGTTTGATTTGCCCATATTTAATGGTGAAATTAACGCAAAAAAACTAGATAATTGGATTAGGAAAATAAAGGTGCATTGTAGGATCTAGAAGCTTTCAGACGATAGTGCAAAGATACTGTTGGATACTCTCTGTCTTGGAGGCATCACACTCATATGGTGGGAGATTAAGACTCGGGAAGCTATTATTACTAAAGGTAAAGTTATTTCTTCCTGGTATGACTTGACTACAACATTAAAAAACAATTATATCCATTAGGCTACATGCAAAAATCCATGATGGACTAGAAAAAATTAATACAAGAAAAAGGTTAGAGTGTACAAGAGTACACACAGGATTTAAAAAAGAGAGTTTTTTTTCCAGGTATACCTCTTTACACTAAGCTTCTCAATTTGATAGTAGTACTGCATAGTTATTTATATCATACAATACTTATGTTCAATCCTATTATAACCTAAATGAGTTTTGTGTTCAAGCCACTCACATTGAATCTAAGTGGAAGAATAATTATAGTAACTTTTCCAAGAATCCTTTCAAACCAGTTGAAAACAAGTATAAAGGTAAAGGGAAAGGAAATAAAACAACTACCGAGAAGAAGGGCGATGATAGCCTACATGTTGATACAGTAAGAAATAGGGTCATGACGAATCCAAATGTTGGAAGCTACATATTGAACTCAAGGCAAAGAAGTATTATAACAATAAGGGAGACAAGAAGACTATTTCCACTATCTAGCATGACCTTGGATCTGACTCTGTAGATGAGACAAAATTGCAGCCATGGTTCCTTCAAGATAAATTTCCTTCTTTTTGTTATTCAAAATTTGAACCTGTTCATGATGAAAGGAAAATGAATGAGTTATTCCACAAAAGGGTAGTCTCTAAACACACTAAAATATATACTCTATTTGAAAGTGGATCACAAGCCAACCACATATATGAGGAGATTGTAAAGAAACTTGGATTGGGAACTAAGTCACATCCTAAACCATATCCAATTGGATGAGTATGTGAAAATCCACAATTGCGGGTTACTAAGCAGCGTAAACTTATATTTTCCATTACTTCTAGTTTTATTGATGAGGTTGTTTTGGATGTGATACCTCGTGATATATGCGGTATTGTGTTATGGATTCCTTATCTCTATGATAGGAAAGTGATTTTCTATATATAGGATAAAAAGTACCATCTCGCCAAGGAGTGTATTGAGTCAATCGTCAGAGCTCACCATATCAAAATTAATATATCTCTTGTTTCTACAATCCAAATGAAGAGATTAGTGAATGATAATAAAATATTAGTTCTCATGATTTTTAAGTCTAAAGATGTTGATAAGTTTGATGCTTTTAAAGGTTGTGATCCTAAACTTAAAAATGAATTTGTTAAGGTTGTTGATCAATATGATGCAGTATTCTAAGAACCTAAGGGATTACCTCCTAAAAGGGAAATCTAATATGAGATACATTTGTAGCAAGATTCTCCTATTTTGAATATTGGTATGTATTGATCATCAATGATTGAAAATGCAGAAATCAAGAAGCAGGTTCAAGAGTTGCTTGAGAGATGTTCCTCTCCATGTGGTTCATTGATTGTCATAGTACTAAAAAAAGATTATACATAGAGGATGTGCATGGAATTTAGAGTTTCAAACAAAATAATGGTAAATAATTGATATCCTATTCCTTGTATTGGAGATCCTTTGGATCAGTTAAAGAGTGCAATTTATTTCACTAAGTTATAATTAAGAAGTGGTTAACATTAGATCAGGACCCATGAAGATGATATTTGGAAAACTGGTTTCAAAACTAAACACGGTTTGTTTGAATGGATGGTTATTCCCTTTGGTATTTCTGATTCCCTATATACCTTTATGTGGGTATAAAATGATGTATAATGCCATTCATTGATGAATTTGAAATAGTATACTTAGATGACAGTCTTATATTCTATCGAACATGGGAATATCATGTCAAGAATGTTAGGCAAGTCCTATATGTCTTAGAAAGGGAGAACTTGTATTTAAAGATTTCCAAATGTGAGTTTGGAAATATATCTTTGGTTTATCTAGGATACATTGGACGGGGTGGTGAGCTAAGGATTGATCCATCTAAAGTTGAGGTTATTAAGAGTTGTCCCAAGCCTAATAATGTAACAGAAGTCAGAAGCTTCCTGGGAGCAACCCAATACTAGGGGAATTTTGTTGCTAACTTCTCATTTACTTCTTCTCCTTTACATGCTTTGAAAAGTGTGAAACAATTATTTACGTGGGGAAGAAAAGGGTAGAATTCCTTCGACACTTTGAAATAAAATATCAGTAAAACATCAGTACTTGCATTGACATATCTACAACGACAATTCAAGATTGAAACCAATGCTAGTGGTTATTCCATGGAGGAATTCTTAATGCAACATAAGAAACCAATATGCTATCATTATGGAATATTTTTTAAAGCAGTAATTAACTATCCCACATATGTTAAAGAGTTGTATGCATTAGTACAATGTGTGAAAAAGTGGAAACATTATTTAATGGGTAACGAGACAATCATACACATTGATCATCAACTAGTACAATATCTTCAATCACAAACTAAGCTACAACAATCAAGGTGCTTAAGATGGATGGGATTTTTACAAAAAATTCACTTAGTCATCAAATATAAGAAGGGTATTCAGAATAAAGTTGCAGACATGTTATCAAGACCTCCAACATATGCATCTATCATCTTACAACATAGTCCTTTGGCTCATGAAAGATATATTGAACAATATGCTAAGGATGAATAATTTAAAGATGTATATGAATCTTTAATGCATGGAATACAAACTGAAGAATTGGATTATCATATTCGTGATAAGTTATTGTATCATCCTGGAAACGTTTATATCAAAGTGAAAGAGTCCATGTAATTAGAGAAGCTCGTACTTCTCTTATTTCTGGTAACTTTGATGTAGGAAGGACAATAGCTCAGCTTCAGAGGTATTGTTATTGGCCTCATAAGAATGAAAATGTATCCAAATATGTAAATGGATGTGTTATGTGTAGTACTAGTAAGCCATGTACCATAAAATTAGGCTTGTACACTCTACTCATTGTACCTTTTCAACCATATGAAATTGTGTATATGAATTTTGTGGGGGGGTTTCCTATGTATAGGAAAGGTCATGATTAATTGTATTTGGTTGTGGATAGTTTCAGTAAGATGTGTATCTTGATTCCTTGTAAAAATTAGGTGACAACAGAAATGACTGCACACTTGTTCTTCCAAATGTTTGGGTTCATTTTGGATTAGCCACATCTATTGTATTTGATCGGGATTCTCGTTTTCTTGGGAAATTTTGGTCAACTTTATGGGAACTAATGGATAGTAAGTTAAAGAAGAGTACTTATTTTCATCTACAATCAAATGGAAAAATTGAAGAAATCAACTGCATAGTGGTGCATCTACTCCGAGGATATTATACAAAGCATCCTAAGCTATCAAATGAAAAATTGCATTATGTACAACATGCCTACAATCATGCCATACACTCTTCTACACATATGTATCCATTTGAGACATGCTTTAGGTACTTGTTAGAGTCTCCTTTGGACTTTGTTATGGGAAATATTTCGTGGAATATGAACAAGTTGATGCAGAAAAGGCCTTGAAGTTCATCCAATGGATCCAATTGGTACACCATGTAGTACATGAGAAATTGGAGAAGAGCCCATCCAAGTACAAGGAAAGGCATGAAAAGCATCAAGTGGATATTTATTTCCAATTTCATGATCGAGTTTGGATTCATATCAACAAAGTACGACTTAAAGGTGAATGTAGAATTCTCAAACCAATAAGGTATGGTCCTTTAACAAATTTTGACAAGGTTGGTAATAATGCTTTCTGGTTAGATTTTCCTCCATATATGCAGATGTATTCAATTGAGAATGTGGAAAATTTGAAATTGTATGATCCTCCTATGAATCAAGAAAATCTATATTGCACCTTTTAGATTCCAATTGACCACACGATTGCCAAATTTTCTACACTATACAACCCATACGTTGCAAATTAACTCACTGCCACATCGATTTAAATTGTACACTTTTTGTACAATTTCACTCAGCTACCAAATTGCTTCCATTAGTGATGAGATTGAACTATCCATTAACTTTGTACTACCATCATACAACCCCATATAATCATTGAAAGTTATCCATACGCTACAACATGCACAAAATTACCATTGTACATTCTATCATTCAATGTCATCATTTTATCTCCAGTTTCCTTTTTACTTGTTCACACAAGTTGTACATGCTCTTTTTCTAAAGTCTCTTCCCCTCAAATCATTTTGAATTTTGTTTTATCTTACGAATTTTTATCAAGTTGGTTTTATTGGCTTATAAAGTCAATTGATAAAATGAAAATGATAAAACCTACAATCAAATGGTTATCGTTATGAAGGTGAAACCAATAGTGCCTCAAAAGTTAATTCAAGATTCTCAAATATAATGGCTAGAATTAATAAAGAGAAATAAGCGTCAAAAATGTGATAGGAGATGCATTTTAGGAAATTTATGTGAAGGGAAGTCATTGTTATCCACTAAAGTTTCACTTGAGTAGATTTCCAATGAGTCATCGAAGTGATAAACATGCCAGTTGTTCATTATCAATGCTCGGATGTTTAGAAGTCCTTTCAGGGCCAATTTTGGGCTCCCTTATTTAACAATTGCATGTTCATACCCCATGTGGATTTTGTAATAAATGTTCTAAAATGGAAAACGTTTTGTAAAAGAATTGGCTTCCTAGGACTTAGACATCAATCCGATCATTCCAAGGTGTTTTTTCCCTTGTCAATTATGCAATGATGAATAAGCCATGTATAAGTTTTGAGTTTTTCACTGGTCCTCCAAAGCTAAAAGTTTGTCTTGGTGGTTAAACCTTGGGAGGATATTAAATTTCAAGTGTCGATGTATATAAGAATGCTAAATATTGTTTTGGGTCATTATGAACATGTACTAGTTCCCTCTAGTTTTTTTTAAAATTCCGAAAAAAAATAATTTTTCCCACAAAATAGGCCATTTGGTTTGAATAAAAATTTTCAAATTGTAATAAAGGTGTGATCCAAAGTCCTATATGGCACGGGGATACTTGTTTTCACTCGGAGCGTCCTATTTACCCTAGGATCCACTTTTCCTATGTGTCGGGTGATTAAATTATGCTATATGACATTTTTTTCTTTAAGGGTGCGACGAAATGACAAATTAATGCTAAAAATGAGACAAAATGACACTAAAGTCCAAATTCATAAGTCATGAGAACTTATTTGAAAGACATGGAAAAGGTGGCCATTTTTGTCTTTAGTGAAGGGGGACTTCAACTAAGGAGAAAATCACCACATTTGTGGTGGATTTGGCATGTAGTGAATCACTTTGAGTTTGAAGCATGCCCCCTCTTAAAAATCATATGTGGGAGTATGTGGAATTGGAATTTTGGTTTGAAGGAACTTTTGTGAAGGAAAATACTCATGGGATATAACTCCAGCATATACCATGTTCCTCTCAAGTAAACTCAAGCTCACTTCATGTAGTTCATATTAGAAGTGCACCTCCCTTCACAAGGCATACAATTTGGAGATGTGGAACCATTTGAATGGGTTGGTTGGTTTGTTGGTGAGGGCACATCTCCTTATGGAGATGTGGTTCCTCCTCATGATGTTTAAATTCCAATCAATCCCATAAATCATTCCTTCAACTCTTTTTAACTCATTCTTTCTCTACCAGTGAGTAATGTGCCCCCGGGGCTTGGTAACTCTATAAAAGCTAGGCCTCTTCCTCCATTTTGGATAGAAACAAGGAACCTCTACCATTGCATTATTTTCAGTGTTGTTTATGAAACAAATTGAAAGGCTTTGGAGGCTCATGATCTATGGAAAGTTGTGCATGTGGTAATTTCTTTGTGAGGTAATATTGTTCAGTTATTTTTCTTTGCATAAATTTATATTTTGGCTTAGAGGGCTCTCTATAGCACATAGGATAGGCATTTGTAGCTATCAATTTTCTTATTTACTTTATTTCTATTAGCGATCTAAGAGTTCATGCTTTATTCGTCGACTATATTTCATGATCTTTTGGTTTTCTAACTGTGGGGTGTACTAGATCTGATTCGTTTTGTGCAATATTGATAAGTGTGTATACTACCATCCTGAGTGAAAGGATGAGCTCAGATGCATATCCTTTTCTTTGGATTATAGGTTGAAAAGAAAACATAAACATTTATTTCCCACATCAACAATCCTTCCAAGCTTGCAAGAAATATTCAAGACTTGAACAACTCATTATTCTCCTTCTTAAAGTTTAAATCTCTCTCTTTGGTTACCTGTTAAAAGAAATCTTAGATATATTTTAAATGTTTATCATACATTCCTTAGCTTTTTCGTATTTCTATGTCTAAAGTGCTTTTGTTTCATAATCATAAGTTTAGATCTAATTTCTCTTTCCTAGTACTTGAAGTAGCAAAATCTTTCTTCTTTTGGAAAATACTAGGTTGTATTTTTTATTGTATTTTATTGACTAACCCACTAATTTACAAATACATAGCTTACTGGTTTTTTCCTTTTGTGACAAGTTAAGTGGAAATGATTGTGTATTTTCGAAGTTTCAAGCTTCTTGAAACACCTCTCATTCCCTCTTCTTCATTCCCCTTCTTTAAGCAAGCTATTGTAAGCCTCTTGATCAACCTTTCAGATCAAAAGGAAACTCCTTCCAAAATCATTGTAATAAAAATTAATAAAACAAACAAGTGGGATACACAATTCCCACACTCCATCCCCCCTAAGGGGACTCGCAGTGTCTATTGATGGTTTCTATAGTTTTCTAACATTTTGTTTTGACAACACATGCACACAATACGTCTTCTAGAAAGGTTGTATACTTTGAATAATCCTTTAGTTTTCTTTCTTTTATTTTGGACAAAGTAACAAACACTAATCCAAACTTGCTCTCTTGAGTGTGAACTTTCTGCCTAAAAGATACTTTTGGTCATAGTAATTAGTCTCATGATTTTTTTTTTTTGCATTTACAATCTTTAATTGGAATCAATGTTTTCGATTTCGGTGTATGCTCTTTCCCGTCATAGGTTCTCCTTGAGCTTTGGGATTATCAAAAGCAAGAATGCACACTAGTTAATTTCTCACACCTAACTAAGTAAATTCACATTAATAAAACTGACACCCCTTGAAACACAATGAAAATATGATGTATCAATCTTTGATATTGTGCGGGAAAATTCTTCAAAGGAAGGGGGAACCACTGGATAGTGACCTCAGGATACTGTTAGGCCACACCTTCAATTGGTGTAGTATTGGATACCTCCCAGAGACTCCGATATAGCCGAAATTTCCAAGTGCATAACCACCTCATGGTATATTGAGAATCACATTCCCCTTAATCCACTCATCATTGAGTAAATTAAAACTGACCAAGTAAACTACAAAACATTTCTCATTTTTAGCAGCACTTATTTACTTTGAATCCATTGTGGCATTGGTTTAATTTGTATCCTTATTTATGCTTTCAGTCATATCATGTTATGAGTTCCATATCTTTTTATGTTGTTGAACTAAACTATAAATTGCAGTAGCTTGTTTCATTCAATCATTTAAAAACTCCTAAAAAAAATCCCATCTAAAACTAATATCTAATAAGAGTCTTAGCAACTCTTTTCTAGGGACTACCCCCCTTGGCTTCGTTAGGAGTTTTCTTGAAAAGGAAAAGTTAGGATAAGGTGACAACACCTGAATCGAGACTTACCCAAAAGGATGCACCGAGCATCTTGAATATTTCTATTGCGCTAACCCCCATGTGCATGTAAGGAAACAACATTTTTTGGCGTCGTTGTCGGGTACAAATATTTTTATTCCCGGGTTACGAATTTTTTTTTTCTTTTTCCTTTTTGCTTTATTGGATGAATGATTAAAGTATATATTTGATTCATTGTCTGGTGACTCCACTAACCGTTTTTCCTTTTTTACAAAGAAAATAAAAAAAATAGAAGTTTTTTGTGAAATTTTTTATGATGCATGTTTTTCTTTTCACATGGCGACTCCACTGAAGGGATAAAACCCTTGTTTGTCATATAAATTGTTGAGATTTATTATGGGTAGATGAGCCTATCCAACATAGAAAAATATTCAAAATTCATTATTTTGACAACTCCAAGGTTATATCAAATGCTTGCTATTGAGTAAACAATATGGATGAGGAAAAAACTCGGATTTCCAGTGAATATAATTCCATAAAGTTCTCAAACATTCCAAGTTTTGATAATTATCATAATGGTGAAGATATATTTGATCATATACCTATATTATGGGAAAATAAGCATGCAGAAGTCTGACATGTCATATCTTTCCTTAAAATTATGGCTGCCTTCAATGTTTTGTATGAAGATAATATGATGGAGATGTTTGTTAGTACTCTATGAGGAAGTACTTGTGAATGGTATCTCAATGGTCTTCAAAATAAAGGTATTACTTCTCTTTCAAGCTTCCTTAGAATATTCTTGAGGTAGTGGCATACAAGAGAGACTAACATGGAAGATTTAGACAATTTCCTGGAAAGGTTCTTTTCTGCTTCCTTTCCCTAGATAGAGTATCATGAGGAAGACCCTAAATTACCTCATCTCACTAGGATAGGAAATGATAGGTATTGGGTGATACCTCCAAGATATCACAATGATGAATAAATCCATGATGATCCCATTGAGTTTGTGCATGAAGAGCCATTAATTGAAAATATTGTTAAATACCCTCCTCATGTCACATCAATGGAGAATATTGAATATTGGGGACCCTCTCATGATTATTTTAGCAATGAGGATCACATTTATACTCCAAAAATTCCTCAAGGTGAAACCATTACAAAATCTTATGAAACTTATGATGTAATCTATTACGAGCATAATGATTATAGTTTGGAAGGTTTACTGCCTTGTGACCCTTTTTTATGAAGAAGATGATTATGAGTCAGAGGAGGACAAGTACAGTCAGGAGCATGATACAAGTGATGAAGAGTCTCTCACATATAACATGGATGGGGATGATGACTATGAGACTTTATTTGAAAACCCAATCCTTGAAGTTTTGTGTGATGACAATCCTCCATGGTCTCCACTTGATGATGGATGTTTGGAAAGTCAGAGGTCCCTTGTGTTATCTTTGAAACCCAAATTTTTGAAGAGGATTATTATGATCATGAGGAGGATGGAGATGGCCAGGGACTTGGTACCAGTGATGAACACTCTCTCATATCTGACATAGATGGAGATGATTATTATTGTACTTTTATTGAAAATCCAACATATGAGACTTTTGAAAATATTTTTGAGAATCCCATCTATGATATGTCCAGTGTTAGAAAGTAGCAATAATGAAGGTCTTCTAGCATTGCATGTGTCCTTGCATGATAGGAAGACATTAAACAAGAAGCCAATGTATTTAATGTGATTTTCCTAAGTTTGGACTTAGGAAAATACATTAATAATTCTAATTTGATTTTGAATTAATGGAATCACTTTTGTAAAGTGAAAAGTGAAATAAACTTAAGTGATGGCTAATATAATCTTTGCCATTTATCTCATCGGAGGATCACATCCATTGATCCAAAGTGATGGTTAGGTTTTTCACTTAGCCATAAAGTTAAAAGGATATTTTGTAGAGAGGACACATACATAGGAGAGATATAGACATACATAAGTCAGATGGAGGAATTTACTGAAAAGACGAAGGATCATCTACCCGATAGATGCACTAAGGTTCTAGGTTGATCTAGACACCATACATAAGCATGCAGAGGGTAGATGTACCATTTGGAAGGAGGTATCCATACAACCGTACTAAATCTGTAAAATCTCACACCAGCACCGTACGGATCCATACTGCTAACGCAGGGGACATACTGCTATGCTAGGGCTGTATTGGGTTGTTGTATTTGTCTACTATTTTTGTAGAGGTTTATTTCTCTAGGTTGGGTGATTTATCTGCTGGTTGTAAAAGTTCCATATCTTCATTACATAAATTCTATATCTGACTGTTGCATCGATTTTATCCGAGGGTTTCCATACCCAAAATACTGTGTCTATGATTATGTGATGGTGTGGATGTTTCTCAGTATTTAATTTCCACTGCAATACTAGTAAAATAAATTCATGTGTAGTTTCCAGTAACAAATTAAATACATCATTTATCCCTAGTTTAAATTTTACAGGAAAAGTTACATGGTATCATATTTCAGTTGAGCTAAATCCGAGAGACTAGCAGTAGAAATGATAGATCAGGGGTAAATCTATTGAAGACACAAACCTAGATTTTAGATCTAGGGTTTGACAGGTACACTTCAGTTTGGCAGTGTAGTTGAGAGACAAGGATAGACTCCAGGGGGCTCATAAATTTCCTACATGGAAAGAAAGGATCACAAGGATCCTTGATGTCAGTGATCCAGAGGAGAACATTGAATCCACGAAGGTTGCACCCAGAAATCCTGGTTGCTTGGAAGAAGATAGATTCCATATACATGTTGATCATCTTGGATGGAGTGAAGGACCACATAGTCGCTCACTTTTCAGGAAGAAGACCACATCAGAGATGTGGAAGGCCTTGGAAAGTATGTACTAGAGAAAGAACGGAAACTAGAATATGGTGCTGCAAGAGAGGATGCAAAGTACCAAGATGGCCAAGGGTGAAGGAGTGGTGCCTTATCTCACAAGGCTCACACAGATCAGAGATGATATTGGATAAGTTGGCTCTAAGATAGAGGATGAGGGGCTAGTTCATATATCCATTACTAGATTTTCTAAGCCATGGGACACCTTGGTCAAAGGTGTTGTGGCTAGGGAGAAGATACTTGATTTGCAGAGGTTGTGGGATGATATTGTGCAAGAGGAGACTCGCATGGGTCAAGGATTAGGCTCATTTAGCAGTGGCCCAAAGATTATGGATGAGGAGGATCTACCACTAACAGGGAAGAGCAAGGGTAAGGCAAAGAGGAAGAAGGGTGGTAAGAAGAACCTTGACATGTCAAAAGTAAAGTGTTTTATCTTCCACAAGCATGGACACTTTGCCTCCTAGTTCCCAAATAGGAAGAAGAAGAACAATACCCAGATGGAAGGATCTGCAGAGGTGGAGGAATTCAATAAGAACTTCGATGAATATTTTTTCTTGATTGCTTGCATGGAAAGCACCACAGCCATCAACATTTTGGTATGTGGAAAGTGGAGAATCTTGTTATATGACAGGACAAAATAGGTTCTTCAAGGAATTGCAGGGGGGTGGATTAAACCTTCACATAGAGCTGGGTGATGATGCACAGTATCAGGCACTAGGAGTTGACACTGGTTCATTTCATAGGGAGTTTGGAAAACCCTTCAATTTTGCTAATGTTTTGTAAGTTTCGAGGTTGACAAAGAACCTCACATCCATTTCCACCTTGAAGGACAAGGGATTTTAGGTGAGGTTTAGATACCATAGGGCATACATCAATCCAAAGGGGTCATATAGGAGTTTGTATTGGGTGATTAGGATTTGGAACGAGAAGATGTATAGACTACATTTTGAGTCTGCAAAGGCTCTAGTCTATATCAATAGCAGTTAGGGTGATTTGTGGCATAGGAGGATGGCACACTTACACCATGGAGCACTGAGGCACTTGAGATAGGATGTCATTTGAGTTCCACAGGTATAGGAGGAGAAGCATAACCACTGAAACAATTGTTCTTTGGGGAAGAAAATCATGAGACCTTTCCTACAAAGTGAGCACAAGTCTAAGGGGACCTCAAACTTAGTGCATTCGTATGTTTGCATACCTATGAGTGTCCAATATTTCAGTGGTTACAGTTACTATGTCAATTTCATTGATGACTATTCTAGGAAGACTTGGATCTATTTCCTGAAGGCCAAGTCATAGGTCTTTAATCGGTTTCGGGAGTTCAAGAATTTCATGGAAAACTAGACAGGGAGGAAGATCCAAGTATTGAGGATGAACAATGGGGGATAACACACCTCCAATGAGTTATTGGAGTATTTATCTGTAGAAGAGATCAAGAAGGAGCTCACTATGCCTCATACCCCATAGCAGAATGGAGTGGCAAAGAGAAATAATAGGACAATGGTAGGAGAAACCAAGGCCATGCTATTTGATTATGGACTACCACTATTCCTTTGGGCTAATGCATACATGACTACAGTATACATTCAGAACAGGTTCTAGTTGTCAGAGGGAGTCAGGTGGACAGTATCCTTCAGTCATTGACTTGGAGTATGAGCCGTAGTAGGAGATGGATATCCAAAAGTTGCAACAAGTAGACAGTAGGCCAAGGCCTAAGTGGTTTAGGTCCATAGTTTAGGATTCCAGGAAGGTAAATCCTCCATAGAGCTCCACGAGACAGAGAAAACCACCAAATATACTTAGCTATGTGGAACTGATGACAAAGTTGATTAACTCTGAACCTTCAAGTTTCGAGGAGGCTGCACAACATGATGTGGAAGGAGGCCATGGGTTGGGAGTATGACTCAATCATGAAGAATCAAGTATGGGAGGTTGTGTTGATGCCACAAGGTAAAAAGGTGGTGGGATCTAGATGGATCTACAAGGTGAAGCATGTAGCAGACGGAAGCGTGGAGAATTACAAGGCGTGCTTCATGGAAAAGGGGTTTTCATAGAAAGAGGGTATTCATTATAAGGAGACCTTTGCTTCAATTTCTAGGTATTCCTCTATCCATACCATTATCTCATTAGCAGCAAAGATGGGTTGGCGTTTCAATCAGATGGACGTCAATACTTCCTTCCTCAATGAATTTATAGAGGTGGAGCTATTCATTGAGAATCCATAGGGGTTTGATGTGGATAATAATGAGAAGCATGTATGCAAGTTGCATAGATCTATTTATGGCCTCAACCAGACACCTCGAGCATGGTACTCAAGGATAGAAAACTATCTACAGGAGATGGGATTCCAATGGAGTGAGGTGGACCACAACCTGTACTTCTTGATAGGTGAGGTTCCTCTCATATTGGTACTATATGTAGATGATATCTTTCTTATAGGAGATGAAAGGCTGATAGATGACTGCAAGTCCAATGTTGCAATTGAGTTTGAGATGAAATTCCTTGGGTTGATGCATTACTTCCTAGGCTTGGAGGTTTTCCAAAGAGACAGGTGCTTCTTCATTGGACAGGGGAAGTATGTAGTGGATATCTTGAAGAGATTCAGTATGGTGGATTTCAAACCTATGTCCATGCCTCTAGTTTCCAACTGGAGGAATATTGATGCATCATGGTCAGACTAATTTGATCCTATATTGTATTTCCAGTTTATCGACTTAGAAGTTTAGTAGAGAGACGGGTGCTTCTTCATTGGATAGGGGAAGTATGCAATGGAGATCTTGAAGAGATTCAGGATGGTGGATTGCAAGCTTATGTACATGCCTCTAGTTTCCAACTAGAGTAATATTGATGCACCAGTGTCAGATGGATTTGATCCTACATTATATTGCTAGCTTATCAGATCACTCATTTATCTGGTCAAAACATGACTAGACATTAGCCTTGCAGTCAACTCTTTGATTCAGTTCACAGTGGACCCTCAGAGAGTGCATTGGACGACTGTGAAGCACATACTTCGCTACATCAGAGGTACAATGGAGTATGGACTAGTTTATGAGTGCAGGGGGAGTGTACAGTTAGTAGGTTTCATAGATGTTGTATGGGAAGGATGTGTAGAGGACCAAAAGAGCACTTCAGTTGTTGCTTCAGCATTGGGTCAGGGGTTGTCTCTTGGTTCAGTAGGAAGTAGAAGTCAGTTGCATTGATATCAATAGAGTGTAAGTACATGGCATCTAGTTTCATATCTTGTGGGGGAATGTTGCTGAGGAAGTTTCTTTCAGGGTTTTTTGAGTATGACCTAGAGGCTATAGTATTTCATTGTGATAATCATAGTGGCATCAGGCGATTTGAAAATCCAGTGTTCCATGACCAGAGAAAACACATAGACATTCGGTACCACTTCCTGAGATATTGTGTATAGAGAGGAACAATTTGGTTGGAGTACATACAGACATATGAGCAGACGACAAACATTTTCACCAAGGATCTTTGCAGACACAGTTTTGTGAAGTTCAGAGACAACTTGGGGTTGCTGCTAAATCCCTTCCTCGTTGAAAGGGATTGTTAAAAAGTAGCAACAAGGAAGGTCTTCTAGGAAGACATTAAACAGGAAGCCAAATGTATTTAATGTGATTTTCCTAAGTTTGGACTTAGGAAAATAAATTAATAATTTAAATTTGATTTTGACTTAATGGAATCACTTTTATAAAGTGAAAAATAAAATAAAATAAAGTGATGGCTAATCTAATCTTGGCCATTGATCTCACCGGAGGATCACATCCATTGATCCATAGTGAGGGTTATGGTTTTTGATTAGCCATTGATTTAAAGGATATTTGGTGGAGAGGAGATGCACGCAGGAGAAATACATACATAGAAAAGTTAGGTGGAGGAATTTACCAAAAATACAGAGGAGCATTTACCCAAAATATTCATTGAGGTTCCAGGATGAGCTAAACACCATACACAAGCACACAGAGGGAAACCGTATCATTCGGCATGAGGCAGTCATACAACCATACATAATATGTACAGGCTAAAGTTAGTTTTGTATGGATCCGTACAACTGTGCATAGGAGGTCGTACTGCTAACGCAGGGGTCATACTATTACGTTGGGGGTGTGCTGGGTTGTTGGATTTGTCTAGTGTTTCTGTAGAGGTTCATTTCACCAGGCTAGGTGATTTATCTACTGGTTGTAAAAGTCCCATATCTTCATAATATAAATTCTATATTTGACTGTTGCACCAGTTTTCCCATCTTCGGTTTTTTCCGAGGGTTTCCATACCCAAAATAATATGTCTATGATTATTTGATGTTGCGTATGTTTATCAGTATTTACTTTTCACTACAATACTAGTAAAATAAATTCAGGCGTGATTTTCAGTAACAAATTAAATATATTGTTTAGCCCTAATTTGAATTTTAAAGGAAAATTTACATCCAGTGAGGAGAGTGCCTATTGAGAAATTTGTGGAAGTCCGATCTATGATACATCCAACAAGGGGAGTGTTTATTCTTAGAATTATGAAAGTTGTAAAGAGGAGCAGCAAAAGTTTTCATATGAATAGTCAGAGCTGTATTTGAGTATCTATAATGAGGACTTGGAGAAGCAGTGCAATGAAGAATCATATTGGGTGCAACTAGTTGAATATTGTTTTCAGCCATCATCTTCACTTATAAATGTTCTTTATGATTTGGAGAATTTTGTGGCTTACACACATAATTATTAACGGATAATCCTTTTAGATGAGTATGATGATCTGCCTCATCATATGGATTTGTACATCATTCCTATCCAATCTTGGATAAACAAAGCCTGCAAGAGCACTTTCCAGTTTGGGAAGTAGTTCGATGACCTTCTCCATGATTATAATCTCTCGTCCAACCCTCCCATCTTCGAGTTTCAAAAAAAATGTCTCCTTACTTTGGCTAGTAACCAAAGATAAGGAAAAAAATATTAAAGTTGATAAAATGCTTAGATGGTTACATTGGATATTTGATTTTACTTAAAATTTTATTTTGTCATGCTTAGAGTACGGAAATAAGCTCCTTAAAGTGAGCATGTAATTTTCACATTTTCCTTATGTACTTATTAATAAAGAAACTTATGGTTCATTTTGTTTTATATAAAAATTTTGCTACTAAAGGTTTCCTTTGTCAAGTTGCGATGTTTTTATAGGTTATAGAAACCAGAGATTCTAGTGTTCTTGTATGCTCTCCTTGCCTAAGAGACTAGATCAAGCACATGTTTCATAGTTGGAGCCAAATGTTATCCACTAATTTTGCACTTAGTGGATTTTAGTGAGCCTTCGAAGTCATGAACAATTCAGCTGTTCATTTTCAGTGCTTAGAAGGTTTCATGGTTCATCAGGGCCATTTTTTGACCTTGTTTTTAATAAATGCATGTTCATACCCTACGGGGTTTTTTATAATAAATGTGCTAACATGAATTTTTTTTTGTAAAGGACTTAGGCATCAATTCGATTATTCCAAGGCATTTTTTCCCTTGTCAATTATGTAATGTTGAATAAGTGATGTATAATTTTCGAGTTTTTCACTGCTCCTCCAAAGTTGTAATTTTTGTCTTGGTGGTTAATACCATGGGAGGATATCAAATTCCATGTGTCGATGTATATAAGAATTATAGACATGGTTTTGAGTCATTATGAACATGTACTGGGTCACCCTAGGTTTTTTTTAACATTCCATAAAAAAACTTTTCCCGCAAAATTAAGCTATTTTTAGTGGTTTAAATGGAAAATTTCAAAATGTAATAAAAGTGTGGTTTAAAGTTTGATTTTGGCGTGGGAATTCTCGTTTTCACACTCAAAATATCCTCTTTACCTAGGACCCAGTTTTCCTATGCTCCAAGTGACTAAATTATCCTGTATGGTATTATTCCTCTAACGGTGCGATGAAGTGGAAAAAAATGCTAAAATGCGACAAATTGATAGTAAAGTCAAAAGTATTCAAAATCTTGGTCAAATGACATGGAGTAAATGTCGCTTGTTGGTTTATGTGGTATATGATTCATACTTAGGATATGGGTGTCATTTTTTACCATTGTTTGGATTGTAGTGAATCACCACATGGATGATGAATGTGCTTCCATCATGGGCCCTCACAAAGTGTTGATGTGACATTCTTTAATTAGCAAGGAGTGACTTGGAAAACAAGGGTGAATCCTCTCCATAGTTCAATCATGTGATGTCGTAATATATTGGGAAGATGGAGTATGGTTGAAGTTTGGAGAGTGCGCCCCACCTCATGAGCCTTCACGTTATGCTATGTGTCAAGCAATGAGTTGGTAGATAATTTGAATGGGAGTGCAGCTCTCCTATGAGAGTTAGTTCATACCATTAAGGAAACACTCGACTTAAACTGTAATTCCTTCCACAATAATCTCCATGACTTCAACGACAAATCATCCCTCTCTAGCAGGTTGTTTGGTGCCCTCCCCTGGGTTTGGTTACTCTATAAAATGAGGCCTTATTCCTCATTATGGATGAAAGAAAGGTTTGGAAATTAATCCCAAGCTTAGAACAATTGAACTCACAAAATTGCTTGAAAATATGCAAGAAACACTCAAGAAGGAGATTGAATATGTGATAATCCACAAATTGTTGATGATATTAATTTACACCAGACACCATTAAACATATTTAGTCTTCTCATACAATAGATACTAGAAGGATTCGAAAGCTTTAGGAGGCTTTTTGAATTAGTACAAAAGTAGACTTACCAAACTAGTCAAAATCCCCCATAGGTGGATAAATCACTTTCCAAATCAGTGAATAGGATTATGAATTTTCTGAATGAGTGTGTACAAATCATAAGTGATGGATAGTTGAATTTATTATTATTTTATATGAGGAAAATAAGGGAGGTGATTTGGTGCAAAAAACAAGGCAATCTACCTTAAAAATAGCTTTAACTTTTTCCTTAAAACTGTAGAAAAGCTGGAAATTTTGGAAAAAATAGTAATGCACAGTTTCCTTTCTGGGAAGTTTGTGAGTTGTTATAATCTCATTCAAAATCTTTCTATCTCACTTCGTGAGGAATTTTTGGCAATTTTGACCTCAAAAATGGGTTTGCGTACAAACTAGCTAGTGTAGTGCCTATGAATTAATAAAAAGAGATCAATTATTTTATCCTAGGTCTTGGGATGGGTTTTGATTATTCCAACACCCACTATTAAGCCTGAATTTAAGTACAATATCATAGATATAGGTCCTAGAAACAAGGCTTAGTCACCCTTTACATACTACTCGTCCATACAAAACAAGGAAAATAGGCAAAACCACAAGTGGGAAAATCCTCCCTCAAACATGGACATGAACAAAAAAGTATGAAATATAGTATTCAATATATCTTCACAACATGATCAAATATCCCAAGTAAATACTTAATATTGCTTAAATTACTCCTTGAAAATACTTTGGTGAAGATGTCTGCAACTTGCTTAGATGATGGGCAATATTGCAGATCAATGACCTCATCATGCACAATTCCTCTGATGTAGTGCATATGAACCTCTATGTGTTTGGTTAGCTTCCTTAGTACTGGATCAGTTGAGACAAAATGGTACTCTATTTTTCACAATAGATGACTGTAAAAGTCTCTATCTCAATCCCTAACTCTCAAAGTATTCCCTGCAACCACAAACATTGAGTAGCTGCATTCACAGCTCCCCGGTATTCTTACTTTGTAGATGAAAGTGCAATTGCACTTTATTTCTTAATTGACCAGATTATTGGTCCATCTGCAAGCATAAACACATATCTAGAAGTTGATTTCCTATTAGTGTTATCACCTTCCCAATCAGAGTCAGTAAAACCAACTAAGTATAGGCTACATTGTGCAACATAGTGAATCCCGTGAGTTTTTGTTCCTTGTACAAAGTTTAGGATTATTTATGCTACCATCCAATGGATATCATGAGGCTGATCCATGTGTTTGGAATCCACACTCACTCCATAATATGTATCAATTCGAGCATGAGTCAAATAAACAAGACAACCAATCAGTTTCCTATACAGGGTGTTGTTTTCCAATGGAGTTGACTATGCTTCTTCAAGCTTAACTTCGGAAAGGAAAGGAGTCTTTCTTGGCTTTAAATCCTTCATTCTGAACTTATTCACTAGATCTGAAGCATAATTGGACTGATTTACCTTGATTCCAATATCTTATTGAGAAATCTCAAGCCCCAAAAATTGGCTTAACAATCCCAAATCAGTCATAGAAAACACATGGTTCATTTCATCCTTCAAGGAGACAATTTCTTTCTTGGAAATTCCCATGATAAAGAGGTCATCAAAATACAATACAATGATGTTACTAGGAATTCTCAACCAGTGCTGACATTTCTTGTTCCTCTGTAATGCAAAACACAACTACAGAACAAAAGAATCACAGCCACATATCCTTCCATTGAATAGTCAAATTAATTAACATAACACATCATATACCTCAACTGTAGACCTGCTTATCTGTTCTCTGAAAAATACTTGAGATGATTCAATACTTGCAAGAAGGATCATAAGACAAACGAAAATATGAGAGAATCATGATAATAAAATATCCATATTGATGATCAATGAATTCAATAATATTTAATCACAAGCACAATAACCAAATATAGGAAAGGGAAATGTTTTTGTATTAATAATGGGTGAGAAGAAGTACTACCAAATGCCTTGATGTTGACAACTTCCGTCTCAACAAATGTCTACAAAATCCAATGAAGACCTCTCTAGCTATAAGCTACCTCTATTTTGCCTCTATCTAGACTTCAAACTAGCAGCATAAGGATGCTTTTCTGGTCTCCCTCACTCTCCTCATAGAATCTTCATATATAGGCCAAAAATCCATAGGATGACTTGAAAAAAGGATAGAACAAGATCCCTATTGGTGAGGGAGGTGAATGCTACCTCTCCCAGACATGCAGGAACTAATTCCATGAAGGATTCTGTATGGAACCTTCTAGAAACTTCTTTTTTCCCCTTTTAAGACCATCAATGCTTTTAGGAAAACTAGACAGAGTGCCAACCTAGGTTTTTTCCCACTGCAAAAGGTCAATGACTCTTCTTGCTAAACTAATGGAGGCACCTACGATGCTCTATGGAAAAGATGAAAGAGCACCGTACCTTCTAGGTCAGGGAAAAAAATGGCCAAGGCGATCTAGATCAGGATTTTTGGGAGGTTGGTAGGCAACAGGAAAGTCATCTGAAGGAAAACTAAGTAATGTAATATTTTCATGTGCAACATGATGCCCCCTAAAGTATGAAGCTAGAAGAATTTGATAGGTGAAATGCTTTACAAGTTTTCCATTTGACACAGAGGCAAAGAGAGATAGACTTATAAAAGACCAATAACTAACTCCTATCCAATAATAGTTGCGGACCAATTCACTACAAATCTATGACAATGACTATGTCATGGCTACCAATAATACAATATAGATCCATGACTGACTATTGTTAGATATAGGTCATAGCTATGAGATATACAAAGTAGATCCATGCCTCTCATTTTTAGATATAGAACACAACCACCGAACATACAATGTGGATCTGTTTCATGACTCTAAACGATCTCCAAACGTAACTTGAGCGTAGACAATGATGATGATAAAGCCTATCTACTCAGGGTCTTCATCCCAATCTCAGAACGATATGAATCTAACCATGTGATTACAATGTCTTGATGTCTAACATGGTAGAAACCACTTGATTACCAGTCATTGATGTCAACCGTTAACAAGTGTGAGGGAAATCACCATTGATGTCAATGATTCCAAAGGTATCCAAATACAAATCATCGTATGTGAATAAAGGAATTGAAGTCAAACATCCAATGAGACCTTTCAATCAAGAGCCAATTATGTAAACTCATGTTGAAAGTGAGGTAACTTGCCATTGAGGCATGCAGGCTCAAGGTACTTCCTAGGTTTCTAGGTCTAAATCCTGGATAGTGATCTAAAGTCGGCAGGAATAGACCCTATCACAGGAGGGACATAATGATTCCCACATCAATGACATGAAACTAAGAATAAAATTTGATTTGGAATAATATGACTAACTTAGACATCACTGAATTTTGAGGACAAGTGAGGTTATTGATGGATTATTTTTCTAAGAGAGGTAACCTTTGAACAATTGGGTGGCACGACACATTGTAATGTCCCCGACCCTCTGACCAGCGAAGAGGACGCTACTATACACCAAACATCTGGGAAAATAGCCCCATGAACATGTACATATATATAAACTGAAGGAAAATTCTTATGACATCAAACATACTAAGATGCATAATCATACATATAATCAGTGGAAGGAAAACATACAATTCAGCATTCAACATGTCCATCATCATAATTCATTAACGGTAAATATGATTGCAAAACATATTAGTCAAGAATACTTATCTTATAAGAACTGTCCTGCAACCAGCTACGTCATTGCAACATTCCACCCAACCATAGGCCAGCGTGCTCTTTGATCTCTCAGTAATGCTACCACCCCCGAGCCGAGCATGATTCCCCAAGGAATAAGGAACTAACATGCTTACACATAGCCAAGGATAACAAAACAGCCAAGCCAACACAGTTAGGTTTCTCAGGAAAACAACGGATCAGCCAAGCCAACACAGTTGGGTTTATCAGGCCATCCAAGAGCTGGGAAAGGCTAAATGATAAGCTGGTGAGCTCACTGAAGAGCTAAGGACACCTACACCAGAACTAGCTTGACTTCTAGGACACCCACACACACCCAACACAAGGAAATTAGTCCTTTCTCTGCTACATAGTCCCTCAGGCCTTGACCTCCGTTCCAGTTCTATTTAAGGGGTGTGGAGAAGAAATCCAACCCTCTAGCTCTATCTATGTGGTTCCAAAACCCACCAGGTTTGTCAAGCAAATCAGGCCCTCATCACCACCCCAATATAGTCTGAAGACCAACTGTTTCTTTCCTATAGCCAAATAAGCACTTCACAACTTGGACAGGGAAAGACAATCCCTAAGTTGTTCTTGGCCCTATCGTGGCCAAAAAGACTCCACCACAACCTACTGCAGATACCACTTTGTAAAGGGAAGCACAGTCAACAAAAACGTGAATGATACCACAACCAATGATCATTGAAGAAACCAAAGCCAATGATCAACAATGAAGTGTCTGGACAACTACACAGTCTAATCAAGAACGTAAAAAGGAGATCCGATTCTCTGCATAGACAAGAGGAATAACATGCACAGACCCCAATCGGTGCGTGAGGAAAAAACTGCCATGTCTCTGTGTGAGATGGACAGTCAAAACAATGGAGAGAGTGGATAGAACGATCGGGCATCCCAAACGGAGCGTGAGGAAAACCACTCCCAGCCCATGCATGTGACTGGTGGAGAGTGCGTGGGGGAAATCCTACCACCCACCACTACCCAACATTAACTGCCCTTAACTAACATCAGGGTTCTTGAATGGGTGGCAGACACATGGATTTTCCCCATGGGTTCCAGTTTTAACAATCCCCCCCTTATCCTTAGGAAATCATGCCATTTTCAATATAGTTGCATCGACATAGCTGGTTGGGGTTCTTTTAATTAAAATGCATAGTTACATGATGCCACAACTTAATATGTGCCATATATCCCGATATACTATCGTCAACAATTCCAAACACCGAAACATAACACAACCAAATCGATGGTGGGGCCTTTGCCTTTAGCTCCGCACCATGATTATTTACAACATATATATGTATCATGTATATTTAATGCATTGGGTTCAAAAATGGGGTGTTACATTCCCCTCCCCCTTCAATAGCACTGTCCTCAGTGCTTTACAAAATTCACACAAAATACTACACTGGTATCGCCTTAATGTTTCACAGAATTGAACAAAAATGGATGTGCGAATCGCATGGCATCCTCCAACTCCCACGTAGCCTCTTCAGGTCCATAGTGCTCCCATTGCATTTTTAACTGCCCTATGGCTAGGTTCTAGAGCATTGTGACCTTCCTGTCGAGGATGCGCATTGGCTCGGTTTGGAACTCTCCCTTGGGTTCCACCTGAATCACATCCCAATTAATCACATGGTTAGGATAATGCACATATCTCTTAAGAAAAGAAACATGAAAAAAATTATGATCTCTAGTACTAGCAGGCAATGCAAGTCTATATGCAACTGGCCCTATTCTTTCAAGCACTTCAAATGGTCCACAATATCTTGGTGACATCTTGGCACAACTTCCAAGCTTCAAGGAACTCTTCCTTTCCCTCACTCTAAGGCAGACATGATCCCCAAAATTGAACTCCCTGTCCACCCTATGCTTATCTGCATAGCTTTTCTGTCTGTCCTGTGCTGCTTTCAGATTTTTCCTGATCTTTACAACTTCTTGCTCCATTTCCTTGAGCAATTCAGGTCCAAGTGCAACCCTGTTCACTGGATTATCCCAAGTCACTGGTGTCCTACACCTTCTTCCGTACAAAGCTTCATATGGACTCATCCCCAAGGATTCCTGCTGTCCATTGTTATAAGAAAACTCTACCAAGTGTAAGTAATCTTCCCACTTGGTTGGTTTGTCCATTACATACATGCGAAGCATGTCTTCAAGCACCTGATTAAATCTCTCTGTCTGCCCATCTTTCTGAGGATGGTATGCAGTGCTGAAGTTTAGCTTTGTGCCCAAATTTGCAAACAACCCCTTCCAAAAAATGGAACTGAACTTGACATCTCGGTCTGAGACTATTGCTTTCAGAAATCCATGCAATTTGAAAATATCCTTCATGAAGATCTTTGCAATGTCATCGGTCTTATGCGTAGACTTCACCAGTATAAAATGTGCTACCTTAGTCAACTTGTCTACTACAACCATGATGGAATCATGTTTTCTCTAAGTCATTGGCAATCCTGTAATAAAATCCATGGAAATAACTTCCCATTTCCATTCCGGAACTGGCAAAGGTTGCAACAAGCTTGTTGGATGTTGATGCTCCACCTTTTCCTGTTGACATTTCATGCACCTCAAAATGTATTCAGCCATGTCCTTTTTCATTCTGGCCAAAAGTACTGCTTTCTGGGGGTGGCAATTGTCTTTTGGTATCCTGGGTGACAGGAATACGGAGTTTGATGGATTTCATCCACAACAACTCTCCTCAAATCTGCTACATTCGAAATATAAATTCTGCCTTTGTAAGTAAGAAGTCCATCTTCTTCCAATTTATATCCCTCATACCTCTTCTCAAGACTTTGCTACTACAATTTGTCTTTTACTAGCTCATACAATTCATCTCTGGTAGTACAATTAACAATCCACTGCCTCAAATATAATTGGAAAATAATAAGAGATGACAAATGCATTCCCTGCACCTTCCTGCTAAGTGCATCCACTACCTTATTCTCTTTTCCCTTTATGTGCTTGATTTTGAAATCAAATTCACATAAAAACTCCAGCCATCTTGCTTGCCTAGCATTCAGAGTAGGCTGATCAAACAAATACTTCAAACCACAATGGTCTGTCCTGAGCTCAAATCTCCTACCCATCAAGTATTGTCTCCACATCTTGAGAGCATGTACTATGGCTGCAAGCTCTAGATCATGAGTGGCATAGTTTTTCTCATGCTCCTTCAGCTTTCTTGACTCATAACATATCATGTGGTTGTCTTGCATAAGGACTCCTCCAAGCCCTTGTCCACATGCATCGGTACACACCACGAAATATTTCTCTGGATCCGCAACTTTCAATATAGGTGCACTGGTGAGAAGATTCTTCAACTGCTGGAAACTTTCTTCACACCTCGATGTCCATTTGAACTTTATCCCCTTCCTTTGCAAAGAAGTGATGGCATGTGCAACTTTGGAGAATCCCTCAATGAATCTCCTGTAGTATCCTGCAAGTCCCATAAAATATATTACATCTGTCACATTTCTTGGAGTAGGCCAATTCATAATGGCTTCAATCTTTTTAGGGTCCACAAATATACCCTCTTCTGAGATAATGTTTCCCAAATACTAAATTCTATCTCTATAGAAGTCACACTTGCTCAGTTTTTCATACAACTGGTGCTCCCTGAGCAATTGCAATGTCAACCTCAAATGCTCTTCATGTTCTTCCTCATTCTTAGGATAAACAAGAATGTCATCAAGGAAAACAAGAACAAACTTGTCCAAATATCTGCTGAAGACACTATTCATAAGGCACATAAATGTAGTTGGTGCATTCGTGAGACCAGATGGTACCACTACAAACTCATAATGCCCATACCTTATCCTGAAGGCTATCTTATGAATGTCTTCATCCTTGATTCTCACTTGATGGTAACCAGACCTCAAGTCAATCTTGGAAAATACCTTTTCTCTTCTCATTTGATCAAAGAGGTCATCAATCCTAGGCAAAGGATATTTATTCTTCACAGTAACCTTGTTTGACTATATGTAATCAATACATAACCTGAGTGTACCATCTTTCTTCTTTACAAACAGTATTGGTGCTCCCCAAGGAGACACACTCGGCCTGATGTACTTCTTTTCCAACAACTCTTGTAGTTGCATCTTCAACTCTAGAATCTTTGATGTACTCGTCCTATAGGGTGTCTTGGACATTGGTGCTGCTCCTGGCACAAGTTCAATTGTGAAATCAATGTCCCTTTGTGGAGGAAGCCCTAGAATCTCATCAAAAAACACATCCTTGAACTCCTGCAACACCTGATATTCCTCCAACCTAGGAGTTTCATCTTCTGATGTCTCCAAAATATGAGCTGCATACAACTGGAAACCCTTCCTATAGAACTTCTTCAACTGCATTGCTAAAACCTGCCTTACTGAAATCACCTTTGGAATACCTTTCACAACTACTGGGTTCCCTTCTTCATCCATGCATTCAAAAGTCTTATTTTAACAATCAAGCTTCACTCTGTGATCTTCTAACCAATCCATTCCAATGAGAACATCATAGGAACCAAGTGGTAGAACATTCAAATCTACACAAGTGATCAATCCATTCATAACCAATGGAAATTTCTCTACCACTTCACTGACCTTTCTCTTAGTCCCAGTGGCTAGTTGAACTAACCAAGATTTCCTATGTTTTACTTTCTCAAAAGCACAAATCTCCACTACTCTAGGAGTAATGTAACTGTGAGTAGAACCAGGGTCAATCAAAATAAAAATAGATTGTTCAACAATATTACTTGCAACTTCAACCATAGTTATCTGTTGATCTGCGTGGAGGTCCTCCAATGCTGCATAAATTCTAGGGACTGCCCTTGCTACTTGACCCACCATTTTCACTTCTTGAATGTTGTAAGCTGGTCTTGCATTCTCATTCTCGAGTGGACAATATCTGCGCAAGTGGGGTCCTTCACATTTCCAACATTTGAGTGGTCTTTTATTCTGTTGTGGATCTTTAGGCTTTTCTCCTGTTACTCCAACTAGATTACTCACAGATTGGGATGGCTGCTTCTGCTGATTCCTGAATCTATAAGGTTTGAAATCTTTCTTTCTTTGGTCAAACTTCTCATTATTCTTGTCCTTCCATGCCTTATGGTAATCAGGTTTACCTCTTCTTTGCTCATAGCAATAATTATCTTTCCTTATTGCTTCTTCAAGAGTTCTAGGTTCATAAAACTCAATTCTGTCTTTGTAAGACTGAGGCAACCCACTCAGAAACCACTGGACCTTCACTTTTTCATCTCTAATGTATCGGACACACCTCAACAATTCTAAGAATTTATTTGCATATTCATCCATGGTCTGTTGTCCTAATTCCAGCTCATGGAACTCCTTAATCTTATCATCATAATACCTGTCAGAGAGGTATGTCTTCTTGAAATACTTCTTGAACTGTTTCCACTTCAGTCTCCTTTCACTGATCCTCTTTACTTGCTTGAACTGTTCCCACCAAATGGATGCTCTTCCATTCAGATTGAATATGGCAACTCTTGCCTTCATGTTTCCTGAATAATTCTGCACTTGAAAGTACTTCTTTATCCCAAGAATCCAAGCTTCAGCCTCTTGTCTAGTCTTTATCTCACCATCAGATGTAAGAGGTTTAGATTTCTTAAATTCATCCCGAGAGCGATCCCTATGGTGTCTCCTTCTTTTCCTTTTACGAGAAGATGAACTCGTATCCCCGCTGGATTCTTCAGAGTCAGATGATCCACTAGAAGTCCTTCTCCTTCTCCTAGTACTGCTCTTACTGCCTTCTGGTCGTGTTGTACCTCGTCTAGAGTCTATCTTTCTTTGCAAGTCTGTCAAACTCTGCAACATGGCAGCATTCAACTAATGCTTCTCTTCTTGGGCTTTAATCAAGATTCTCATGGTGGCTGCAACATCTGACGGTGTCTCTTGGAATCTCCTTCCATTAGACTCTATGTCATCATTTCCATTACAGACAATGATGGCATCTCCCACATGCTTGTACAAATATCGAGCATCATATCCATCATGGGTTCTCATAACTGAATCACCACTTAGCTACCAACTGCAATTTTTGAAATAATTCCCTTGAAGGTGACTATGATTCTGTAAACATGTTAGATAGAAAAACTGTTTGATACATACCTTGATAAAAAACAGAACTACTTACCTTCTATTGGAAAAGTCATAAAATAACCATTTTGCTTAAACACACAAAAAAATCTCTTCTTGTTCAGCCCTGTAATCCACTGACAATCTGTTGAAAAATCCACTAAAAATAGCTGGAATTTGCTGAGAAATCCTCTTGAAAAACCCAAATTTCCTTTTCTAGGTCGGTTCTCTTCCCCACTAAAACTTTGATGTTTTGGTGATCCCAACAACAATTTTACTCTAGCGCTCCTCGGCGGCCATAACAACTAACCCTTTCTGTTGTATCAGCGGTTTCATCAGCTAAGGTTTTCTGCTGTATCGACAGCTTCAACAACTATAGTTTTTCGCAGTATCGGCAATCGGAACACTGTTCACTAAACAACATCAGTGATTATTTCCACAGCACTGTATCGGCGGTCGGATGCATTATTCATCGGGTGCTTAGTCCCTTAGGAAGCTGCAACGGCGGGTAGCGATCTCACTGCGGGTTCTGTGGGCATTCATCGGCTGTCGAATCTACTAACCATCGGGTGGATAGTTCTCTAGGCAGCTGCAATGGCTGCCAATGAACTCTCTATGGTTTTCGTGGACATAACCCTATCGACTGTCGGAGCATCTAACAACTACGGCATCGGCAGTCAGAGAAACTAACCACTGTGGCATCGACAATTCACAAATCTTTTGGCAGATCGAAGCATCGAAGGTTGAAGCCTCTATCCGTCAGAAGGTTAGTCCACTAGACAGCCGCAATGGCTGACGCACAAACAACTAGACTTTTTCGATGTTCATCGGCGGTTCGATCTTCTAACATTTTCCGATGATGTCCATCAGTGGTCTCATCGTCTTAAATTTTTCGATGTTTTCTTCACTTAGACAAAATTTCGGAATATTCTCCCTCTTTGCATCGGCTACTCAAAGAATTAAGTTTCATCGAAGTTTCGACGGTCTTCTGAAAATATCCATCGAATATGTGGCTCTTCCTTCAACTAATAATCATCGATCCACTTCACTAGACTTCAGCAACTTCATCCTCTATTTGTTGGTTATCCCATCTTCTAGTCATCGGTGATCCAATGAGCTAAACTTTTCCGATCACCAATGGTCTTGTGACTTATAAAATTTTCAGGAATCTGAAACTTTTCTTCTTTGTCTTCCACCGCATCGGCTCCCCAATCATTTAAATTTCGTCGATCGCCGATGGGTTCAACACTTGGACAAATTTTTGAAAATTTTCTTCTTTCCCATCTGCGTCGGCGCCTTCATCCTCTATCTTTCTCCGATGGCCGTGACGTTTTAGCAAACCCATCATCTAAGTTTCGTCGATCCTTTCCACTAAATTCTGCCGACGTTTAAGCGATCCTTAGACATACAGATCCTTCATTTCGGCACTCCCATCATCTAATCATCGGTGATCCAATCAGCTGAACTTCGCCGATAGCTGATGGTCTGACTTAGAAAAAAAATTCAAAAATTTTCTCTCCGCCTTCACCTTCGACAGTTCAACCAACTAATTTCTACTCTTTTCCACTGACGTTGTAGCTACGCCATCATATATCCTTCACCAATTGCCGATGGTTGATATCGAAGGATCTTCAGACTAACAAGGTGACATTTCGGTGGTCTTTGGCTGATCTTTGCCGAAATTACGGCTCCCATATCCTCTAACTTTCACTGACGACTGATGAATACTTAGAAAAATTTCCACAATTTTTCTTTCGACTGTTTTCTGTCGAGTTTCCTTCCATCGTACCTCTCCACTGGAATGGAAGAGCTTCCTACTTAGTCTTCCGATGAGCCGATGGTTCAGGCACATAAGCAATTTTTTTTCTTTTTGAAGTTTTTTTGATTTCTAATCTCTCTTGGTTAGAAGGCAACCTGCCTCTATTAACTGGTTCTCATGGCCTTCTAAGGCCCAATGCTGCAATGTTGGTTTGGTCACTGCATCTTCACGGTCCATTCAGGCCCATGCTGCAACCAGTAGCTCTGATACCACACCGTAACGTCCCCAACCCTCCGACCGATGAAGAGGATGCTACTATACACCAAACATCCGGGAAACTAGTCCCATGAACATGCACACATATATAAACTGAAGGAAAATGCTTAAGACATCAAACATACTAAGATGCATAATCATACATATACTCAGCAGAAGCAAAACATACAATTCAGCATTCAACATGTCCATCATCATAATTCATTAACAGTAAATATGATTGCAAAATAGATTAGTCAAGAATACTTATCTTATAAGAACTCTCCCGCAACCAGCTACATCACTGCAACATTCCACCCAACCATAGGCCAGCGTGCTCCTTAATCTCTCAGCAACGCTTCCACCCGCGAGCCGAGCATGATTCCCCAAGGAATAAGGAACTAGCAGGCTTACACATAGCCAAGGATAACAAAACATCCAAGCCAACACAGTTGGGTTTCTCAGGAAAGCAACGAATCAGCCAAGCTAACACAGTTGGGTTTATCAGGCCATCCAGGAGCTGGGAAAGGCTGAATGCTAAGCTGGTGAGCTCATTGAAGAGCTAAGGACACCTACACTAGAACTATCCTGACTTCTAGGACATCCACACACACCCAACACAAGGAAATCGGTCCTTTCTCTGCTACACAGTCCCTCAGGCCCTGACCTCCCTTCCAGTGCTATTTAGGGGTTGTGGAGAAGAAATACATCCCTCTAGCTCTATCTGTGTGGTTCCCAAACCCACCAGGTTTTTCAAGCAAATCAGGCCCTCACCACCACCCCAATACAATCTGAAGAACAACCGCTACTTTCCTACAGCCAAACAATCACTTCGCAACTTGGACAGGGGAGGACAATCCCTAAGTCCTTCTTGGCCCTATCGTGGCCAAAACAACTCCACCACAACCTACAGTAGATACCACTCTGTAAAGGGAAGCACAATCAACAAAAATGTGAATGGGACCACAGCCAACGATCAACAACGAAGTGTCTGGACAGCAACACAGTCCGACCAGGAACGTAAAAAGGAGAACCAATTCTTTGCATAGACAAGAGGAAGAACATCCATAGACCCCAATCGGTGCATGAGGAAAAAACCACCGTGTCTCCACGTAAGATGGACAGACAAAATGATGGAGAGAGTGGACAGAATGATTGGTCATCCCAAACAACGCGTGAGGAAAGCCACTCCCAACCCGTGCATGTGACTGAACCAGATGGTGGAGAGTGCGTGGGGGCAAGCCTACCACCCACCACTACCTAGCATTAACTGCCCTTAACTAACATCAGGGTTCTTGAATGGGTGGCTGACACATGGATTTTCCCCATGGGTTCCAGGTTTAACAATCCTCCCCTTATCCTTAGGAAATCATTCCCTTTTCAATATAGTTGCATTGACATAGCTGGTTGGGGTTCTTTTAATTAAAATGCATAGTTACATGATGCCACAACTTAATGTGTGTTGTATATCCCAATATCCTATCGGAAACAATTCCAAAAGCCAAAACATAACACAACCAAATTGATGGTGGGGCCTTTGCCTTTAGCTCTACACCATGATTATTTACAATATATATATGTATCATGTATATTTAATGCATCGGGGTCAAAACCGGGGTGTTACACACATGACTTGGAAGTATTGACCCACGAGAATAGAACCAAGTGTAATGCAAGGAATATAATGAAGCATCCTTTGAATTGACTCAAAGGAGTCAGGTGACTCATAGAAATGGATCGACTCGAGGAAAAACTGAAAACCCAAACTATTCTGATATGCAAATGCAAATAGGTGCCATGTTCAAAGGTGGACTGTAGAGTACTTCCATATAAACAAATGAATACCGTTCCCCTTTCCTTTAATTTCCCCACCTCGAAAGGTGAGTGCCTCTTTTCATTTTTACGAGTCCAAAGAGGGTAACAAACACTCGTTGAAGCTCATTAAGTGATGAGTCCATTCTCATATTTTTACAAACCTGAGAAAGGAGGGGTTCATTCTCGAAATTGGGTCTTACATCGTATGTTTTATGAGTCCGACGCAAGTAAAATCATATGCCGTTTCATGTTTAGAGAGTCTGAAATGACTAAGAAGACTCCAAAAAGGGTCCTTTTTCGTAGATAAGGCCAGTCGGTCCAAAAAAGAGATAACCTACCCTCGACTAGTTGATCGTTCAGATTCTTTTACAAGCGGGAACGTAACAAGTTTGCTTGACAATCTTTTTTTGTTTTGAGGAGACTGAAAAGAGGTTAAATATAACTTTCGAACGAGGTTCCTTTTTCATAATCCATTTTTAACGAGTCTGAAAAGGCAAAAAAGTGGACTCGATACCTTTCTACTGAAATTTTAATGAGCATGTAAAAAGTGTATAAGGACGCTCGGTACTTTTTCAGTTTTGACCTAAGACTGAAAAAGACAAAAATGGCTTGTATCAGAGCCAAAACCTAGCATTAACCCTGAAAAACTCAAAAAACACCATTAAAACCCACTTTACAAAAACTATAGAAAATAAAAATAAAAACCCACTTTCACTTAAATAATTTGGATTTCAAAATATATAAATTAGAATGTATTTTTGAAAATCTCAAATAATCTATAAATAGAAAGTGGGGTAAGAAATAGTTACCATTTCATTTTTACCATTTGTGAGCTTTGGAGAGTTGGTTTTGATTCGCAAGAGTTCCATTGGCGGTTTGGAAAGGATCATTCTACTTCATTGCTTCTTCATTCACCATGTGAGAGGTAAGTAATCAATTCATTTCCCTTCCATCTTCTACAAATGTCAAAATTTCTCCTTTCATGTTTAGACACACATCCCTAAAAACAATTTTTATAATGATTTTGAAGCCAAGATAGAGGATAGCTTTGCAATTTTATATCACAAATAGTGAAACCGACCATCATTGAGCAATTTCATTGGTGAGAAGTGTTACCACCTAAGTTGTACTTAGTGGTTTTTTATCAAGTGAGCCTGGTGAACCAGACAAAGATTTTTTGTTTGGACTTCAGAAGACCTTCGGAAGTGCTTGTTGTACTATATCACATGTTCATACCCCATGGGGGAATTGTAATAAATGTTCTAGCATGATAGTGTTTGTAAAAGACTCAGTCTCTTAGACTTTTTTTGTCAATCTGATCAGCCCAGGGTGTCTTTTCTCTTGGTTATTATTGGTTGTTGAATAAACGACTGATAATTTTTGAGTTTTTCACTCAATACCTCCAAAGTTGGGGTGGTCGGCTTGGTATTTAGGCCTATTGAGGTTATTAGAGTCTATGTGTCAATGTATAAACATGCTAGGCATTATGGTTGAGTCATATGAGCATGTCTAAGTCCCCCTAGGTTTTTTAAATTTTTTCAGTGTTTTTTATTAAAATTTAATTTTTCCAAAACTTACGCTATTTTTTAATAGTTTAATTGGGACATTGGTTTTGTAATAAAAGTGGGCTCGGAAGTCAGATTCCATCATGTAGGTGCTCATTTTCAAGCTAAGAGCACCTAGTAAACCTATAGACCCACTATTTCCTAGTTTTGAGTGATTTTCCATCACTCAGGTCAGAAAGCCCCAAAAAATCATTTATTGATTATTTTAATTTATAAATTGATGAATAATGGAGCAAATCCAAAATCCTAGATCAATGGATTCTCAGTTGATTTGATTGAAATCAGTTAGATCTGAACCAGATTGACTGGATCTAACAAATCCTTGAGTGAAGGAGGTGATTTGGTTAGATCGAGAGTTGAACTTCAGCATCCTTTATGGGGAATTGCACCCTCTCTCTCTCCTCCACACGTATGGGCTCTCCTGGAAGCTCTATGGATTGATGTGTCAGTCTATGGGCTGATGTATCAGCTCAATTAGCCCCCTGATTGACAAGTAGGCTCAGTGGAAGCTCAGTTCAGCTTCAGATCGGCATTAATGGACTCTCCCTCAACTGCAGTGATCTGTCTCCTTGGTATTTACGCCCCCCCTGGGATGGATCTCCTATTTTTTTGTATAAATAAAGCTCAGTTCACCTCTTCCAAGCTAGTTAGCACTGGGATTGAGGTGTTGTTGCTGTTTTACTGTGTTATTGTTTATTATTCTGGAATAAAGAAGCTTTGGAGGAAAAATCTATGGTGTAATGCTCTTCATGTGTGGATGGTGATTGTCAAATGCTTATGAGGTATAATCTGTGTTATTTATCATTGATTTTGCTGGTTAATTGTTTGCCTTGAAGGAGAGAGCTCCCTCCTTTTAGGGTAAGAGTTTATTCTATTTTGATCTATGCTCTTACTATTTTCTTGTTTTAGATCTATTGGAGTTGCATGTATTTTAAGTTTAATTGCATGCTTTCCAATTATCTCTTCTAGCAGCACCTATGTTTTAACCATCTATTTGTGCAAGGATTTCTAAGTTGCAGGTGATCTCGCTTGTAGAAGAGGTTGATCTGGTTTGCATCTTCCTCATCTTCAAGATATTCTAAATGACATAGTCCCTCGGTGTTCCACCAAAGCAAACTCCAAAGCCCAACTTTCCCAGGCTTCCAGCACTCTTTCTCTCTCTTTCTCCTTCAAAAAATCAAATTTCTTACTTGGTTACTGTGTTCGAAAGCTTTGTGATCATTTGGATCTGTTATATTAAAGTAAAATTTACATAGATATACTATTTCAAAGATCATAGTCTAGATCTCATTTTTGAAAAATATCATTAAGCATTCTAGATCTAGCATAAGGAAATCGTCTGTTTTGCATGACAAGTTAAAGAAAATCAGTAGGTTGCATGATTTAGATTTCCTTTTATATTTTAAGAAATATCAAATCCAGAAATCAGTGCATATTTCATTGGCTGCACAAACAGCAAGCCAAGATCCCAAGGAAAGCTTGCTTTCCTTGGTTCCTTTTTCACCTATTTAGCTAGTTTTAACTTAGTCTTTTTTGAGTTAAGGTAGGCTGACCCAAAGGTACTCTTAAAGTGATTTTGGGTGTATTTTATTCTAACATGCTTGCTGGTTTTTAGCAGGTGTAACAAAAAATAAAAGAAGTCGTTGTTTAAAAGTGGCCTCGGGAGCGTTCAAATCCCCCCCAAGGGTCTCCCCTTTCACTAAAATTTAAAATTTTTGGAAAGTTGTAAGATCTTGGTTTCATCCCGTATAAGGACCAAGAGGTTTATAATATTTCATTTTGCTGATATTGCAACCAATAATAATAAAATAAAATATTTTCTGAGTAGGCTCTTTCGAGCCCGCTCCCCATCCCCGGAGGGGGGATCTGCGTCTGTTTCACTTTTTTGCATTCTCCCCTTTTTTCTGCTCTATTTTAGTACTGCCATGTAGGATTGTATACTTTGATATAATTTTTCACTATTCCATATTTTAATTTCAAAAGTAATCATACTACTTACCCCATGACTTCCCGATTGACCCGCAAGGGGAAAGAGATGCGTGGTAGGACTAATTAGAAAACCGGTGTTGTGTATATTTGATTCCATTTTCATTAATTGTTTCGTTAGTCATAATAAAATCAAACCCTCCTTGATTCCCCGATTGAGGTCCACTTGGATCAAAAGAGGTTCCTGGAGGGTTTTCTTTTTAACAAGAACACCTATTTTAAAATTTACTAAAAATAACAAAGACTCCAATGTGTATGCTCTATACTTGGATACGGTTTGTCCAATCAGTCAAGCTGCATCAAAAGCACTTGAGTGACTAGAATAATTAAGATTCACTCTCCCCAAATTGACAAACCATCAAGCAAAAATCCAACGCCACGATCAAACCATTACGGTGGCAAAATACCCAAAGGAAGCGGGAACTCCTGAAAAGTGACCTCGGGGCGCCGATCTCTGTTACACCTTTGGGTGCATTGTGAACAACAGTCTCAGAGACTCCATTCAGCCCACATATTCCTTGCGGGTAGCCATGACGGTTTAGTTTTGGACATACTTCAAGTACCCCCTGGGTATATCTGGAGTCCCCTCACCTAAGTTAAATTACTCATCTTCTTACATTAATTTAAAATTAACCAAGATACAATTGCACAACATTCATTCCAGCACTTGCAAGCATTCTTAATTGTTTTTCGACTCAATTTTCAAGGCACTGGTCAACTGTTTATTTCTTTCAATCTATATGTGATTGGGTGTCATTTTCGTGCTTACTTGTGATTATCTCATCATGTTATTTGTTGTTTACAATTGTTAAATTGAAACTCCTAAAAAACTTACTCTTTAATACCATCATCATACTAAATAATTTTTTCGTAGTAACTTAATAGGGTCTACCCCCCTTGACTTCGTTAGGAGTTGAGCCTAAACGGAGGAGTCAAGAACAAGGTGACAGCCTTGAGTCGAGACTTGCCCCCAAGGACACACCGAGTGGCTTGAAGATTTCTGCCACATAACCCAGGTGCGTGAAAGGAGGCAAAACTTTTTGGCGTCGTTGCTGGGGATAAATATTTTTATTCCCTAGTATGACTTTTGTTTTCTTCCTTTTTGTTTTTGCTTTGTTTGATGAATGCTTAGGATAGATCTTTAATTTTCATCTGGCGACTCCACTGACCTTTTTTGGTTTTTAGCAAAGAAAAGCAAAACATATTTTTTTGAGAGTTCATAAATGTATATTTTTATTCTCACATGGCGACTCCATTGAAGGGATAAAACCCTTGTTTCTCACAAAAAAATTTGAGATTGATTGTGCGTAGGTGATCCCACATAACAGTGAAATTTAAGGCTCAACTCCATTTTTCAGTTCCAGACATTCTCCATGATCACTCTTCTTGATATGGATATTAAAAGAATAGAAGTTGCTGCTCGATCTTCCTATGATTGTCCTCCCATTGATTTCTCTAGGATCCCTGGCTTTCCTAATCATCTCACTAGTGAGACGTCATCTACTTCCCTTCCATGCTTTTGGGGGGATGATAATGATCACTCAGCCAGATTCCATGTTATGATTTTTGTTTCACATATGAGTCAAAACAACGTTCAACATGAGGATAATATGATGGCGATGTTTGCTCATTATTTGCAAGGGGACGCTTCATGTTGGATCATGAGTGTTTTCCTAAGAAATCTATTAATTCCCTTGCAAAGTTCTTTGAAATATTTTTGAAGCAGTGGCATTATGATGAGAATGATATTAAATCATTCAATGCTAAATCATTCATTAAGACCAATTTGAAGTACTTCTTTCCTTGGAAAGAGTTTCATATGGAGTATCCTGAGATATGTAGTAGCAACATGGTGTACAACACCCAACATTCAAAAATCCATTATGATCCCATTGAGTCTGTGCATGAAGAGCCATTAATTGAAAAAATTGTTGAAGACCCTCCTCATGAAACATCAACAGAGAATAGTGATGATTGGGAATGATTTCATGATTATTTTAGTGATGATGATCACATTTGTACTCTAGATCTACCTAAGGATGAAATCATTGCAGAATATTATAGTGAAACTTATGATGAAAACTGTAATGTGCATGATGGGACTCCTACCTGTTCTCCATATAATGATGACATTCTGGAAGATTTACTGCCTTGTTCCCATTTTTTTGAAGAAGATGAGTATGAAAATGAGGACAATTATAACTTGGATCATGATACAAGTGATGAAGAGTCCCTTATGTTCGACAAAGATGTTGAAGAGGAGTCTTGGACATTCATGGAAAATCCAATCTATGAGGAAAATAATGAACCAGAAAATTTGGATGGTTTTGTTGATTCTCTTGTCTATGGCATATCTAAAGGAGAGAACATGGACCTTGTGGCCTTGGAAAATTTTGATATGGAAAAGGAGCATGCAGTATATCCGTATGATCAATCTGAGCCATATATCACTATCAGTAATGAAGACAAAGAGAACTTGATATCAGAATGTAATATCAGCAATGGAGAATCCATCACATTTGACATAGATGGCGGTGATGACTATTGGAATTTTTGTGAATATATTATATCCAGCAAGGGGAGTGTCTATTTAGAAATTTGTGGAAGTCCAATTTACTATACTTCCATAGAGGGAAGCATAGATTTGGCGACCTAGGAAAATCCTAGTATTGAAGAGGAGCATTCAAAACTCTTATATGATCATTCAGAGTCATATCATTCAGAGCTGTACAAAGGTATCAATAATGAAGACATTGAGAAGCAGTGTTGTGAAAAACCAGATGTGATGCAGTCAGTGGAATATCAGTCTCAACTATCATCTTCACATATGGAGTTTCCTTATGATTTGGAGCCGCTTGGGGCTTATACAATGAGTTATCATCCGATAAGCCTTGATGATCAGTATGATGGTGTAGTCAATCTGCCTCATCACTCTGATTTGAATATCAACCCTATCCAGTCATGGATAGAAGCAGCTTGTGCAAGCACATACCAGTTTGGGAAGCAATTTGATGAAGTATTATATTCTTATGATCTCCCATCCATCCCACCCATTCCGGATCATCACGTAGGTTTTCATTCTCTAAATAAGGCATCCTTACTTTGGCTTGTAACCAAAGACAAGGAATTTTTTATTTTATTGTAATAAAATGCTTATGTGGTTACATTGGATTTCTGATTACACTTAACCCTTTTTATATCATGCTTAGAGTAGGAAAATAAGCTCCTTGAAAGAGAGCATTTACTTTCTGCATTTCTATTTTGTACTTAGGTATAACAAAACATTTTTTTTCATTAGTTAGTTACATTTATTTTGTTTAAATAAATCATCTTAATGGTTCATTTGGTTTTTATGTAAAGCATGTGCTACTGAATTTTTTCTTGTCAAGTTGAGATGTTTTTACAGGGTGTATAAACCAGAGATTCTGGTGTTCACGTATCCTCTCCTTGCCCTATGACCAGATCGAGCACACGTCCCACAGTTGAAGCTAGATGTTACCACCTAAGTTGTACTTAGTGGTTTTTTATCAAGTCATCCTGGTGAACCGGACAAATATTTTTTGTTTGGACTTCAGAAGACCTTCGGAAGTGCTTCTGGGAAGTGTTTATTGTACTATATCACATGTTCATACCCCATGGGGGAATTGTAATAAATGTTCTAGCATGATAGTGTTTTTAAAAGACTCGGTCTCTTAGACTTTATTTTTCAATCTGATCATCCCAGGGTGTTTTTTCCCTTGGTTATTATTGGTTGTTGAATAAACAACTGATAATTTTTTAGTTTTTCACTCAATACCTCCAAAGTTGGGGTGGTTGGCTTGGCATCTAGGCCTATTGAGATTATTAGAGTCTATGTGTCAATGTATAAACATGCTAGGCATTATGGTTGAGTCATATGAACATGTCTAAGTCCCCTTCGGTTTTTTAAATTTTTTATTTTTTTAATTTTTTCAATGTTTTTTATTAAAATTTAATTTTTCCAAAATTTAGGCTATTTTTTAATAATTTAATTGGGACAATTGGTTTTGTAATAAAAGTGGGCTCGGAAGTCAGATTAAGTCATGTAGGTGCTCATTTTCAAGCTAAGAGCATCTAGTAAACCTATAGGTCCACTATTTCCTAGTTTTGAGTGATTTTCCATCACTCAGGTTAGAAAGCCCCAAAAAATCATTTATTGATTATTTTAATTAATAAATTGATGAATAATGGAGCAAATCCAAAATCCTAGATCAGTGGATTCTCAGCCAATTTGATTGAAATCGGTTAGATCTGAACCATATTGACTGGATCTGATAAATCCTTGAGTGAAGGAGGTGATCTGGACAGATCGAGAGTTTAACTTCAGCATCCTTTATGGGGAATTGTGCCCTCTCTCTCTCCTCCACACTTGTGGGCTCTCCTGGAAGCTCTGTGGATTGATGTGTCAGTCTGTGGGTTGATGTGCCAGCTCAAGTGACCCCCCGATTAACAAGTAGGCTTAGTGGAATGTCAGTTCAGCTTCAGATCAGCATTGATGGACTCTCCCTCAGCTGCAGTGGTTTGTCTCCTTGGTATTTATGCACCCCCTGGGATGGATCTCCTATTTTTTGTATAAATAAAGCTCAAATCACCTCTTCCAAGCTAGTTATAACTGGGATTGAGGTGTTGTTGCTCTTGTACTGTGTTATTGTTTATTATTCTGGAATAAATAAGCTTTGGAGGCAATATCTATGGTGTAATGCTCTTCATGTCTGGATGGTGTTTGTCAAATGCTTATGGGGTATAATATGTGTTATTTATCATTGATTTTGCTGGTTAATTGTTGGCCTTGAAGGAGAGAGCTCCCTCCTTTTAGGGTGAGATTTTATTCTAGTTTGATTTATGCTCTTACTGTTTTCTTGTTTCATATCTATTGGAGTTGCATGTATTTTAAGTTTAATTGCATGCTTTCCAATTATCTCTTCCAGCAGCACCTGTGTTTTAACCATCTGTTTGTGCAAGGATTTCTAAGTTGCAGGTGATCTCGCTTGCAGAAGATGTTGAGATGGTTTTCATTTTCCTCATCTTCAAGATATTCTAAATGACATGTCCCTCAGTGTTCCACCAAAGAAAACTCCAAAGCCCAACTTTCCCAGGTTTCCAACACTCTTCTCTCTCTTTCTCCTTCAAAAAATTAAATTTCTTACCTGGTTACTGTGTTCAAAAGCTTTGTTATCATTTGGATCTGTTATGTTAAAGTAAAATTTACATAGATATGCTATTTCAAATCTCATAGTCTAGATCTCATTTCTGAAAAGTATCATTAAGCATTCTAGATCTAGCATAAGGAAATCGTCCGTTTTGCATGTCAAGTTAAAGAAAATCAGTAGGTTGCATAATTTAGATTACATTTTCTATTTAAAAAAATATTAAATACAGAAATCAGTGCATATTTCATTGGCTGCACAAACAGCAATCCAAGATCCCAAGGAAAGCTTGCTTTCCTTGGTTCCTTTTTCACCTATTTAGCTAGTTTTAACTTAGTCTTTTTTGAATTAAGGTAAGTTGACCCAAAGGTACTCTTAAAGTGATTTTGGGCATATTTTATTCTAAAATGCTTGCTGGTTTTTAGCAGGTGTAACAGAAAAGAAAAGAAGCTGTTGTTTGAAAGTGGCCTCGGGAGCATTCAAATCCCCCTAGGGGTCTCCCCTTTCACTAAACTTTAAAAAATTTGGAAAGTTGTAAGATATTGGTTTCATCTTGTATAAGGACCAAGAGGTTTCTGATATTTCAGTTTTCTGATATTGTAACCAATAATAATAAAAGAAAATCTTTTTTTTAGTAGGCTCTTTCGAGCCCGCTCCCCATCCCCCCAGGGGGGATCTGCGTCCATTTCAATTTTTTGCATTCTTCCCTTTTTTCTTCTCTAGTTTAGTGCTGACATGCAGGATTGTATACTTTGATATAATTTTTCATTATTCCATATTTTAATTTCAAAAGTAATCATACTATTTACCCCACGACTTCTCGATTGACTCGCAAGGGGAAAGAGATGCATGGTAGGACTAATTAGAAAACCCGGGTTGTGTAACTTTGATTCCATTTTCATTAATTGTTTCATTAGTCATAATAAAATCAACCCCTCCTTGATTCCCCGATTGATGTCCACTTGGATCGAAAGAGGTTCCTGAAGGGTTTTCTTTTTAACAAGAACACCTATTTTAAAATTTACTAAAAATAACAAAGACTCCAGTGTGTATGCTCTGTACTTGGCTATGGTTCATCCAATCAGTCAAGCTGCATCAAAAGCACTTGAGTGACTAGAATAATTAGGATTCACTCTCCCCAAATTGACAAACCATCAGGCAAAAATCCAACACCTTGATCAAATCATTACGGTGGAAAAATACCCAAAGGAAGCGGGAACTCTTGAAAAGTGACCTTGGGACGCCGATATCTATTACACCTTTGGGTGCATTATGAATAGCAGTCTCAGAGACTCCATTCAGCCCACATATTCCTTGCAGGTAGCCATGACAATTTAGTTTTCGACATACTTCAAGTACCCCCTGGGTATATCTGGAGTCCCCTCGCCTAAGTTAAATTACTCATCTTCTTACATTAATTTAAAATTAACCAAGATACAATTGCACAACATTCATTCCAGCACTTGCAAGCACTCTTAATTGTTTTTCAACTCCATTTTCAAGGCACTAGTCAACTAATTATTTCTTTCAATCTGTATCTGATTGGGTGTCATTTTCATGCTTACTTGTGATTATCTCATCATGTTATTTGTTGTTTACAATTGTTAAATTGAAACTCCTAAAAAAATTACTCTTTAATACCATCATCATACTAAATAATTTTGATTTGGTAACTTAATAGGGTCTACCCCCCTTGGCTTTGTTAGGAATTGAGTGTAAACGAAGGAGTCAAGAACAAGGTGACAGCCTTGACTTGAGACTTGCCCCCAAGGACACACCGAGTGGCTTGAAGATTTCTGTCAGGTAACCCAGGTGTGTGAAAGGCAGCAACAAGAAGTAGGTTAAATTTTATTTTTGAAGGGTTTTTTTCCGTTGAGAAAAGTCCCTGACGATGCTCTGTTTAGTCGAGACAGGCACGCCATAGGATCCTTGTCCACAGCGGACAAGCGGGTGGCATTCTAGGAGCTAAAAACGCAGGCGTCGACGGTGCTTTGTCGGCAAAAAATGGCATCACCGCTGTAGCCCTAAGGAAGAAAAATAAAACCCTAGATTGCTAAAAAGACCAAATTCATGCTCAAGATTTGCTTCAAAATATGTTATTCTGTTTTTAGCCATGCCATATGTTCTAATCGTGAAATTTGTATGTTATAGGTGCATTATGGTCATCTGGAAAGAAAGGGAGCATGAGACTTTCAATGTACAAGCTGCTAATGATCCACCTACCATCGAAGCCCTAAGAAATTGTGGACTGCTGTAATATTTCTGTGTGCCCGGTATGAAAGCACACATCTGACTACTTGAGTATATCATCAATTTGTGGGATCCTGATCAAGAACATTTTGTCGTAGGGGTCTACATATTTCCCATTGAGATAGAGGATATATACTTTTTGACCGGTTTATCCATGAGGGGGAGTCATGGAGTCTTATCTGAGCCTCGAGGAGGAGAAGGCTCCTTGGATGACATAATAGACCAGCATTGTGCATTGGGCACAGAATCTCAATCTGGGAAACTAAATATTCACTCCATAGTGAATCACCCATTGAGGACTGTGGTATAGACAATTGGTAAGGTGGCGGGAACAAGGTCTTCCCACCTTACTACTTAGTCTCATATGCTATACGCTCTGCAATGTATGGAGCCTACTGTTTTTAACTGGTGTGAGAGCATGCTAGTATGTTTGAAGAAGCAGTTGAACAAATGTAGGAGTGGAACACTAAATCAATTCGGATATAGGGCAGTGGTGGTGTCATTCATGTTACAACAAATTCCACATTTGAGACCATAGGTAACTATCACCAGGCTGGAGCCTGAAGATCCTATGATATTAGAATGGGTTACAGCTGTGCCACGCCTTGGTGGTGCAGTGCCTAAAGTTAGCTATGGGGCTGGATTCTTTCCCTGGTTGAGAAACCATTTGCTTATGATAGAGGATTATGCCTATGATGGGGCAGATTTTTCGTCATGATCCAGAATTGGTTTTACCTGAGGGTGAGATGTGGGATGATCATGGTAAGTAAAGACACCATCCAAACTGTGTTTTTTTGGGAATTTTGTATTTTATTTCATTTTTATGGTTTATAACATTGAGATAATGTTGGAGCAGGGTCCCGCAGCTACAGAAGAAGCTGCTAGTTTTGGTGGAAAGATAAAGTTTTGGCGGAAAGAGGACAATGCAGAGCTACGACGCCGTAGCACGTTTCCAGCTGGAGAGCAGAGCCGGAAACCATGACTTTTGGGATAGAAAAGTCAAGAAGGCAACGGTACCCGAGTGTTCGAGAGAAGAAAGCTCAACCACTGCATTGAAGGCAGCGGCGGAAGACAGGAGGGCTCAGCGACCCTCATAAAGAAGAAGGAGCAACGAGGCTCAAGCATTGAAGGCGAAGGACAGAAAACAGAGAAGCGGTGCATAGTACCCATGGTCAGTTCCGGGAAGCATGGAAGACTACAGAGAGCTGTGGTGTGACGGGAAGCGGCTACCTCAAGGACAGAGAGGACCGACTATCACTATTTAGGGTTTGGGTTTACTGTTGGGACAGGCCCACAGTGTTGTAATGGCGAGACCTTCGGGCTGCCTATATAAGAAAGCATTTTGTATTGTAAAGGGTTAGCTAATCAGTCAGTTATCCAGTTGGTTGGCTCGTAGGATGAGTTGTTAGTTGGTCAGTAGATCATTTTTGAAGTAGACTTAGGAGTCAGTCAGACAGACTGTGTTGTAACGATCCAGACACTTAGCTTTTCTGTGAGTCATTTGAGTCTGTATGTAACCATCCACAGAGAGGAAGAGAGGGAGGGATATATTGAAAGAAAGGAAACATAGAGATAGAAATAGACCAGAGATCTAGAAGAGATCTCGCGCTGCATAAGCGGTTCAGCAGACTGTGCTAACTTCCCTCAAGATATATAATAGAAGCACAGTTTGGTGGACGTAGCTCCCATCCTGGGGGTGAACCACGTTAAATCTGCGTGTTATGTGTTGCATGAATGTGATTGTACTTGCTTATTGTTACTGGTTGCTATGCATATGATGTTAGTTGCAGTAAGTGAATGTATGTATTGTTCAGCTCATGATAATGCAATAAGATAGAGATAAGTTGAAGTATTTTAGTAAGTTGCTTAAAGACTCCTTTACGTCTGTTCCTAATGACCATTTAATCACAATATAACTTCTGGGAGGTAGATTTGCGCACACTGACACAGTCAACGCTAAGAGTGCAAAGTCGTAGTGGTAGGATATCACAGAGAGGCGATATCGCACCGGCAGAGGAACTGCAGTGCATGATACTGCGAGATGAGGGCTTAGCGCTGAGGATAGGTTGGGTGTCCCGCGGTGCGCAGAGATGCGATAAGGTTGGGGATATTGTGAGTAAGTGGAATTCATGCGACGTGGGAAGAAACCGTGTGAATTGCACGTGGATAAGAATCACATGGCTAAAGTGCTGCGAGTAGAAGGGGACGTGCGATGCGCAGATATAGCTGACCTTGTGAATCACAGGAGTAAGAGAAGAGACGTAGGATGCGCAGAACCTGGTCCAAGACACTTGAGTCTTGGCCAACCCATTAGATTCACTTTGGGTGAGACTTCAGATCGCTTCGCGGTCTGTCGCCGAAAGGGCCAGTGAGTTAGGGGTGTTGTTGATTGATTATAGTAAACCCGGGTCTGCCCATGCAATCAACAAATGGGAAATCTTGTTGATCGTTCCCGGTGGACTTACAGAAGATACAATATAGTTTTTTAGGTGTCTGTACATACTTTTGAAGCAAAGGGCATTGCTGAGGTGGATGTCCTTGTGTTTTACATATTTCACACCATGGCCCTTGTGTTCGTGGTAAGGGGTTAGGAGCCCCTGACGCTAAATATTCTACAAAGACTGGATAGTTGTCTTTACTGTGGCCCTGTGCTCTACACTTTATGCACCATATGTCCTGCATAACCTCTTTCCCTTTTTTAAGTTCGTGTATCTGTAATGTGAGGTTGGCCAACTGGGTCTGTAGAGTTGTCATGCCTGTACTGGTTTCTGCTAAAGGTGAAGCCTCTAGTTTCATTGCCATCTCCAGCGCTTCATCTTGAGAAGTAAGTTTCTGTTGCATTAGTGACATTCTGATATGAGGGAGCAGCGCTGCAATAAACCATTCTTTATGCTGCTCCGGTGCAAACTCAAAACTTACTTGGTCTATAAGAGCTTTGAATTTCTGGTCAAAGTCCCATACTGACTCTGATGGTAGCTGCTTAATACCCTTAAGCTCTGTAATGCACTAAGACTCAGACTTAGGTTTCTTAAATTCTTTAATCATGGTGTTCTTGACCTGGGCAAGCGTCTTGGGTAATGTAGTATACTTTATGTACCATGTCAAGGCTCTGTCTCTGAGTGTGGTGACCAACTGTACAAGTTTAAGGTTATTGTCGTTGATTGTTTTAATGGTCCACATAGCTTCGCATAGGAACCAATGCTGTTCCGGGTCTTCTACTCCTGTACCTTTAAAAATAGGTAGCTTCATGTCGTCTCCCATTCTATTTCTCTGTGGTGGGTTCTGACTGATTGGGGTACTACCACTCAGCGGTGTAGGTGAAGGTGCTGTAGCGGGAGTAGGTACTGACTGTGAGCTAGTAGATGGAATACCTACAGGGTTATTCTGAGTCCCTGTCTGTTTCTATGGAGTATAGGGGTGGTAAGGGATACCCCCCTCTGGTTCTTCTGTGGTGCTAAGGCTCTGTTGTCTAATACTGTCTAAACTGTCTTCAAATACAGGAGAACTAAAATCTACTTTATACTTCTTTCCACTACGTGTTCGTCCAATGTCATCAAAATCACTTTCAAACTCTTGTGACATTACTATCTTTACTTATTCATCTGAGACTAGATCCATTGTTCCTTTTTCATATAGCAGCATCTTAAGGGACAAGTTTAGAGATCTTAGGTACTTACCATGATATCCTCTGAAGAAGTATCGTTCAGCTGCGCTGAAGCTCTTTCTCTGGTCAACTGCAAATTCTGTAACAAAGCCTTCTAGCACACTTGTCAGCCAGAAGTCCATTGCTCTCGTAATCGGATTGTCGAGGTTCTGTACAGTCTGAATCAGCTCCAGTGTCCAAACAATGTGTCTTTTCTTCTTGAATGTGTTCTCATCTGTCAACTTGGATAACCAGTCGAAAATCTCGTTTCCGTAGGTTGCAAAAAATATAGCGTGTATGTCTGAAGCGATATGCTTTTCTAACCAGGCCTCTGTGCTCAGTTTAGGGCTCCGATTCTCTTTCTTGGAGAACTCCCTTAAGTCTAAATCCAGCCACTAGTGAAACTCTTCTCTAGTAGGATGCCAATAGAACATTGACTCCCAGTCGTTTAAACCGGCAACGGAACCATTTGTTGATTGCATGGGCAGACCCGGGTTTACTATAATCAATCAACAACACCCCTAACTCACTGGCCCTTTCGGCGACAGACCGCGAAGCGATCTGAAGTCTCACCCAAAGTGAATCTAATGGGTTGGACAAGACTCAAGTGTCTTGGACCAGGTTCTGCGCATCCTACGTCTCTTCTCTTACTCCTGTGATTCACAAGGTCAGCTATATCTGCGCATCGCACGTCCCCTTCTACTCGCAGCACTTTAGCCATGCGATTCTTATCCACGTGCAATTCGCACAGTTTCTTCCCACGTCGCACGAATTCCACTTACTCACAATATCCCCAACCTTATCGCATCTCTGCGCACCGCGGGACACCCAACCTATCCTCAACGCTAAGCCCTCATCTCGCAGTATCATGCACTGCAGTTCCTCTGCCGGTGCGATGTCGCCTCTCTGTGATATCCTACCACTACGACTTTGCACTCTTAGCGTTGACTGTGTCAGTGTGCGCAACTCTACCTCCCAGAAGTTATATTGTGATTAAATGGTCATTAGGAACAGATGTAAAGGAGTCTTTAAGCAACTTACTAAAATACTTCAACTTATCTCTATCTTCTTGCATTATCATGAGCTGAACAATACATACATTCACTTACTGCAACTAACATCATATGCATAGCAACCAGTAACAATAAGCAAGTACAATCACATTCATGCAACACATAACACGCAGATTTAACGTGGTTCACCCCCAGGATGGGAGCTACGTCCACCAAACTGTGCTTCTATTATATATCTTGAGGGAAGTTAGCACAGTCTGCTGCACCGCTTATGCAGCGCGAGATCTCTTCTAGATCTCTGGTCTATTTCTATCTCTATGTTGCCTTTCTTTCAATATATCCCTCCCTCTCTTCCTCTCTGTGGATGGTTACATACAGACTCAAATGACTCACAGACAAGCTAAGTGTCTGGATCGTTACAACACAGTCTGTCTGACTGACTCCTAAGTCTACTTCAAAAATGATCTACTGACCAACTAACGACTCATCCTACGAGCCAACCAACTGGCTAACTGACTGATTAGCTAACCCTTTACAATACAAAATGCTTTCTTATATAGGCAGCCCGAAGGTCTCGCCATTACAACACTGTGGGCCTGTCCCAACAGTAAACCCAAACCCTAAATAGTGACAGTCGGTCCTCTCTATCCTTGAGGTAGCCGCTTCCCATCACACCACAGCTCTCTGTAGTCTTCCATGCTTCCCGGCACTGACCATGGGTACTATGCACCGCTTCTCTGTTTTCTGTCCTTCGCCTTCAATGCTTGAGCCTCGTTGCTCCTTCTTCTTTATGAGGGTCGCTGAGCCCTCCTGTCTTTCGCCGCTGCCTTCAATGCAGTGGTTGAGCTTTCTTCTCTCGGTCGCTCGGGTACCGTTGCATTATTGAATTTTCTATCCCAAAAGTCATGGTTTCCGGCTCTACTCTCCAGCTGGAAACGTGCTACGGCGTCGTAGCTCTGCCTTATCCTCTTTCCGCCAAAACTTTATCTTTCCGCCAAAACTAGCAGCTTCTTCTGTAGCTGCGGGACCCTGCTCCAACAGATAACAAAAAGTGTTTTCATGCAGACATTGGACCTTACCGTCTAGTGGGGATGTTGCCTATTTCTAGGTGAGTAGGCACCAGAGACATGATGGTGTGTCATTCTGAGGCTGAGGAGGAGCTTGGAGATGTGGAGGAAAACCTACAGCGTTTGACTGTGGGTATTCCTGATGTAGCCACAGACATGGTACCTAGGTGTTATTAGCACCACACCATAGGTGTTTTTGAACGGTTTTCTAGGCTACTTCATAGGGTGGCCCAAGCCATTGCATGCTATGATGCACAACAAGAGGATTAGTCTGTTTTGATCTTCTTTTTGTATATGTATACTGAAAGCTTCAGAGCTTCATATTTTTCCCCATGTATTTATGAACTTTTTATGGTCCTAAACTTTTGAGGGCATTGAAAGCTAGGGATGCTTCAGCTCATTTTTGTATCTCGATGTTACAGTTTCTATATATATATGACAAACTTTCATATTTACAGTTGTGTGTGTGACAAATGTGATGATTGAGATGTTCAACTACTTATGAATTTACATGTTTTGATTTATGTTTCAAATGGACTTTCATGTATGATCAATATACCAATCCAAAACATAATTAGCTAAGGAATTTGCCATTGCATTTAAATGTCTTGGAATGTGTTGATAAGTGACTTTCTCAACATACCTCTCTAACAACTTGACTCTTTGGAAAGTATGAAGAAACAAGGGATTACGGATAGTGTAGTCTCGATTAAGTTGTTGGACAACCAGCTCAGAGTCCAAGTAAACCCTAATTTCCCTTACATCATTAGCTAGGGCTTTCGTCAACAATTCGACCACATCTTGATACTTTTCCAGATTGTTGGTGGAGGGGCCTAAGAGAATACCCCCTAAACTCACCATCTCACTTGTAGGAGAGTACAGTACCCAAGTTGTAGATGCAAGGTTAAGCGTATATCGATGAGCACCATCAACAAAACCAATGAAGGAAGACATCTGTCCATGAGACAAAAGACGTGCATAAGTAGGGTTTTATAAAAAACACACTCTAAATCACACAAAAGAAACACCTCTTAAAGTCTAAGACACACAACAAACTATAAACAATATTTACAAAGACCCTATGCTAGATGACCTATGCATAGTATCTTTTGAGGTAGAGCCCATTTCGGGGCTCTCTCAGTGGTATCCTGTCGTAATTGTTGGGCCCAGAAATGGCCTCTTTTGACCACCCTTAATTACCTCTTCCTGTTCTATCCTACCCCATTGAGCATGCCAATTGAACGTTTTACCCCCACTTTACTCTTTAAACCACCAAGGTATGATTGGTCATTGTTTTATTTTATTAATACTTATGATTGTGATAATTAAGGATTCGTATCTCTCAATGTGATAACATATGATGGCTTATAAAGGTATTTTGAGGTATGTGGACTGCAGGAAGATTGGGCTAAACAAGCTACGAAAAGGATGGGCATTCACCATTTAAGCTGATCCCCATCCATCCTATCACCACCCAAGGAATGCAATTCTAGTGCGATAGCCCAGATAAAGCTGTGTCAAGGTAGCTATAACAGAATGCGTCAGACTTGGAGGTCAATAGTGTATTGCTGCTTGTGTGTAGCCATAATCTGAAGATATCATCACTCTTGGGGTGATTAACAGTTTTCCTAATGTTTCCTATTTTTCATCCTACCACGTTTGTAATAGTTGTTGTCATTTAGGGCGCCTGAAGATCAGAGATCTTCATGGCTACCCCATAATAGGATAGGATGTTATGATCTACATGGTATAAATCTGGAGAATTGTTTCGAGCCAGGGGTTGCTAAATAGATAATCAATTCATTGTATTAGCTGTGGGGAGGAATTGTGTAATCATTCTGTCTTTTAATACAAGGAGTTACTTCTGATCTAAAGGTTTTTACATGTGTTCAACCAACATCTTTGTGTGAAGGCTGGGCCCGCCTTCCACAGGGATTGTTGAGTTAATTAGGACTTTTCAATTCCTTTGTTGTGTGATGTTATGTCAATTTTATTTCCTCATAGAATGCTGTAACAAATGTGGATTTACAGTGTGTCGTGATTGCATTCCTTGGATACCTGTAGTGGCATAGTGTGACAGTCGACTAAGTAGGTAATTACTTCTTATGCAATTCGTATGGTAACTATAACAACTCTATTCATCCCTAGATATTTTAGTTTTCATTTCCATGAATCTTTGTAGCTTGTCTCTTATTGTTATGATTACAGAATTTCATTCCTGCACTTCAGTTTTCTAGAACAGCCGAACTCAATCTCTGTGTTTTGAATTCCTAGATTAATATTCAATTTATGTTTTTTGGATTCCTAGGACAATTGGATTGGATAGGTGAGTTAATCATTAAGTGATGTGAACAGGATTTCCTTTCATTTGCAATTGTAATTTAGATATGACTTTTATCTTTCCAGCCTTAGATCAAGACATAACAGAAGGTAATTGTGATTGCATTGTTTAGAGGGTAACTGGATTAATTAGATTCTTGGGATGAGCATAGCCGAACAGAGGGTAGTATTGTTCAATTACAGTGATTTCATGTTTAATCATATACTGTGCATGTTATCCTTGAAATACAAGACTTTCCCAAGTTGACAATAAATATTGTACACTCTGTATGTTAGTTGTAATTCACCTGCATATTGGGTGCTCGATATTTTGGCGCCGTTGCCGGGGAAGGATAAAGATTAAACACCATCATTAGTTGCATCCAGTAATTGTTTCTATTCAGTCCTTTCCATTTTTCATTGTAATGATTTGGGTTGCATGAATATAAGAAGGGTAAAGCGTGATCATCCTTCGACTCCCAAAACCCCACAAAATACTAATAGTGCAGGTCGTTTGGGTCGTGGTCGAGGTCCACAATTGGGTAGAAGAACATCCATTGATGATCTTGTTGACAAAATTGATTCATCCACCAGGTCTTACCATCAGAAAATGCCTATCAGAAGAAGCCCTGCCGATCCTGGGGCGCCAGCGTCAGGTTCCACAGTGGAGAACACACGAGCAGTCGTGACTTCCTCAAATATTCCTGCGGGAGAGGACAAAGCTGGTACAAATGGACCTGCTGGTAGAGGCCCGATCTACCACATTTACGACAAGGTTGTAACTGAAGAAGAGTGGACACAGTTCCACCAGAATATTGCTGATCAGTGGAAGAACAAAGAAAAGAATGAGGAGAAGAAAGAAGAAAAGAACGAGGAGAAGAACAAAGAAAATAACGAGGAGAGGGACAAAGGAACAAACGAATAAGAGAAAACAAAAGAAGGAATGAGTAACAGACATGAATTTGATGAGGAAGAGGCAATGGGAGAAAACTATCATCATGAAAATCATTCCCTACCTGAAGGAACGATGGCTACACTTCAATTCTCGATTCAGCATCCAGAAGGGACAGCCCCTATGAAAAATATATCACCATCGGTGTTGCATCGCTTCCATGGAAAAGTGGCAGAGGACCCAGACAAATTCATTTTTGAATTTGATATCCTCTATCGCAACTATGACTACGTCATTGATGCACAAAAGCTAAAGCTCTTCCCTGCCACTCTAAAGGACAATGCATTACGCTAGTTCATGAGCCTAGGGGTGGAACTGTGACTAATTGGGACAGGATGAAACAAGTGCTCCTGGAGAAATATCAAGAATATTGTAACACCAAGGACAAAAGAGAAGAATTGTTCAAAATGGTGCAGAAGGAAGATGAGAGTCTAGAAGATTTTGTAGAAAGGATTTTATACAACGTGCAAAGAGCTGGACAGACGAACATGGGGTTAGATGTGCTCAAGATAATCCTGCTTCGCGGGATTAGGGATGATTGTATAGATATGTTAAACCTGTTAGGAAAGGGTGATATCTCCAAGGAATCTTTTGGAAATATTGTGTAATTATGTAAAAGGTACTCCAGGGGATCTTCCAGGAATAACAGGCGGGACAAACAAGATAAGCTAGAATGCGATGTCTTCGACAGAACTTAGAAGTCATCTAATGGAGGAGACACCCATGCAGAGATAGGAAATCTCCTTGAAAATTTTAAAACAGAAATGATTAGCTCTATCTCCTCGAAAATCGACGTACTGAAGGTAAAACAAAAACAGGCAATAGAGGACCTCACACTAGGTGTGTTCTACCCTCGATGTAGAAAGAACCATCCTCTAAGGGAGTGCCCATTTGACAAGGTATAGGTGTGTCAGTTGTGTGAGATGAACCACGACACAAAAGAATGTCCCTCACTTCCCCAAGTGAGGGTTGTTCTGCAGGCATCAACTCCAGAGGTGGAACTGACCTACTTCATTGCATAGAAGAAACCTTGGCAGCCTCGGAACCAAGGTATGACCTCAGACTCATTTCCATTTTTGAATAATATGAGCCATTGGAATAATATGCAAAAAGTGAATACACAGTTCCCTTCAACTTATTCTCAGTGGAACCCTTCTCAACCTTCAATACAAAATTATAACCCATGGAATCCGTGAACACAGCCACCACACCAACCTACTTCTTGGTCTCCTGGATGGATGAATTTCCATCCAACGAATCAGTTTCCCCAACAACCTCCACATCAACAGCCACCATATCCTCCTCAATATCCTCAATATCCTCAATACCCTCATCAGTAGTCGCAGCTGCAGTTGCAGAACAATTTTGCCCCTAATGTACCGATACGACCTCAGTTGCCTGCCCCAACCTAATCCTAACCCAAACAATAAAACAATCCATCAATTTGAGGCTTTCAACATGCCCGCCTACCCCCTTTCTCCTGTGCCTTGCAACGATATTCGTTTATGGTCAGGGAAAATAGTAGAGCCTGTGATCATAGAAGATGTTCCACCCTCTGTACATGAAGAAGGGGTGAATCCACAACATCTATCCGATACAATTCCCATTATTGAAGATGTTCAACATCCCACAAATGGGACGGATGAAACAAAAAATGATAAATCCAGCGATATGCAGCCTACCTAACTGATCAGGCAACCATCGTATCCCAAGAGATTGATGCTACCAAGGATAGGGGGACAACCTCAGTTTAACCTCTTAGGAGAGTTAAAGAATCTTTATGTTAAGATCCCCCTCCTTCAAGCTCTTCAAGACATACCTATCTATGTTATAACTGTTCGGGACCTGTGCACAAGGAAACCAAGAAGGAAGCCCAGAGATCCTCCCACTATCCACGTCATAGGGAAATTATCTACATTAATAACAGGAAAAACCCTATTGGCCAAGTATGACGACCATGGGAATCCCACTGTCACTGTGCAAATCGGGCATACACAGATACCCAACATACTAGTATATTTAGGAGCAGCGATTAATGTCATGAAAATTGAGACTGTAAGAAAACTTGTGCTCAATAATCTTAGGCCAACCCCCACTGTTTTAGAACTAGTAGATAGATCCACCATTAAACCGGAAGGAATTCTAGATGATCTCGTCATCTCAGTTGACTCTTGGGAGTACCCTGCTGACTTCTTGGTTTTACAACCTAAGTCGCGGTTGGGAGGACACCCATTGATCTTGGGAAGGCCTTGGTTGGCCACAGCTGATGCTTGCATCAACTGTCGATCTGGGTCTATGACCATATCCGATGGCACCAAAACTAAGAACCTCATTCTCTATCCTCTAGCTCAGCCGAGCCTAGAAGCTGGAACTTCTTTCTGGATGGAGCTAGAGGAAGAGGAGGGCGTTCAACCATTATTAACTATAGGGGAAGCCTTAACTTTTAAAGATGAAACTGAAGACAATGCCATTAATAACTTCATCAGTGAACCCACTTCAGTCAATAAATAAGTTTATCAAATCTTGAACATTACTCTGGGTAAGGAAGAACAAGAAAATCTCATAGAGGAAGCACTAGTCGGTGACACACACATAATCCCAGTATTGAAAAATTTGAAAAGTATTCCTATTGAGCTGGAGTCTAGAAAAACCTTGAATATTAACCCCATCCTCTCCTTAGATGAACGAAAGTGCCTGATCAGTATCTTGAAAGAACACAAGGGGGAATTCGCCTGGGAGTATACAGACATGAGGGGTATTCCCTCTAACTTGTGCACCCATCATATTTATATTAAAATCAACTCCCGGCCTGTGTGTCAGCCTCAATGATGAATGCACCCCAATATTAGGGACATAGTGAAGGAATAAATTCAGAAACTCTTGGAAGCAGGATTTATATATCCTATTTCAGACAGCGAGTGGGTTTCCCTGCTCGTAATTGCACCCAAGAAAAATGGTAAATGGAGAGTCTGTGTCGACTATAGGGAGCTGAACAAAGCCACACAAAAATACCACTTTCCCTTGCCCTTTATTGATCAAGTACTCAATGTTAACACCCAAAAATGGTTAACTACCTCATCTACCCCATTCCATGGCTCATTCGTCCATTTACCTACCATATTTTCCTGAAAATCCCACTAAAAGCCTCCAANCAACACCCTATCAGGGAAGAAGTTCTTCTCCTCCCTGGATGGGTTTAGCGGGTACAATCAGATCCAAATTGCTCCTGAAGACCAGGATAAAACTACCTTCACTTGTTCATGGGGAATGTTTGCTTACAGAGTGCTTCCATTTGGTTTATGTAATGCACCAGCAACATTTCAAAGAGCTGTAATTGGCATATTTTCTGAATTAGTTAATGACAGTATAGAAATTTTTATGGATGATTTCACTCCTTATGGCAAGGATTTTGAAGAAGCATTGGAAAATTTAAAAAAAGTTTTAACTCACTATGAATAGACCCAGCTCTCTTTAAGCACTAAAAAGTGCCATATGATGATGAGCGAAGGAGTAGTATTGGGGCACTTCATCTCTGTTGATGGTATTCAGGTGGACCCCTAAAAAATTAAGGTGATAAAAAATATACCTACTCCTGCAACTCAAAAAGAGGTGCAAAGTTTTATGGGGCATGCTAGATACTACCGAAGGTTTATAGAAAATTTTTCCAAACTTGCTTCTCCTTTGTTTTCATTATTAATGAATGATGTGCAGTTTTTCTGGAGTGAAGCATGCCAATTAGCGTTTGTTAATCTTAAGGAGAAGTTGTCCATAGCTCCTATATTAAGAGGACCCAATTGGACCCTACCCTTTCACATTTCTTCAGATGCTTCTGATATCGCTATTGGAGCAGTTTTAGGACAGCGGGATGGTCAAGTACCTTATGCAATTTATTCTATTAGCAAAAACTTAGCCCCTGCTGAACTTAATTATATTGTCACCGAGAAGGAATTCTTAGCTATTGTCTACTCCATTAACAAATTTTGACACTACATTACTGGGTATCCTACATTTGTGCACACTGACCACTCTGCCATTAAATATCTAATGAACAAACCCATCACTAATGCCAGAGTGACTAGATGGCTCTTATTATTGCAGGATTTTGATATTACCATCATAGATAAACCTGGAAAAGAAAATGTTGTCGCTGATTTTTTATCTCGTTTCACTAACAGTGATGATAATTTGCCTGTTGAGGACTCTTTTCCAGATGAACATTTATTCGTAGTTTCAGCTCATTCCCATTGGTATGTAGACATTGCTAATTACTTGGTTGCAGGGAAGCTTCCGGCACATATTTCTAAAAGAGAAAAGAGAAAAAACATCCAACAAAAGTGCCAGGTATTGTTGGGTAAACGGTCATCTCTTTTACACAGGTCCTAATATTGAAATCAGAAGATGTGTAAGGGAATATGAAAATTTTCATATACTGAAGGCTTGCCACTATGAACCTTGTGGGGGACACTTTGCAGACAGAAGGACAGGACACAAAGCGCTGAGGATGGGCTACTATTGGCCAACTCTTTTTAGGGATGCAAAAAGATATATTCAGTATTGTGATAGCTGCCAAAGGATAGGTCAGCCCAATAGATTAGATCAAATTCCTCTGCAACCTCAATCAGTAATTGAACCATTTGATAGATGGGCTCTAGATTTCATTGGCCCTATTAGGCCTCATTCCAAATAGAAAGCTTACATCTTGGTCTGTACCGATTATATGACCAAATGGGTAGAATTTGTAGCTCTGGCAAAGGCTAACGGCCAAGCTATGATCAACTTTCTATACAGTGAAATATTTACCCATTTTTGGGTACCTAAGGAAGTGGTTACTGATGGGGGACCGCAATTTATGTCGCATCAATTTGAAGCTCTGGTACAGAAGTATCATGTTCAGCATAGGGTAGCTTCACCTTACCATCCCCAAACTAATGGCCAAGTGGAAAGCACTAATAAAGTTATTGAAGCCATCCTTACCAAGACAGTTAAGAGCCATCGTAAAGATTGGTATTGGGATGACAGGCTTCCGGAAGCACTATGGGAATATCGCACCACTTGGCGTAACACCACAGGGTTCTCTCCTTACGATTTAGTGTATGTAAAAAGTGCCATCTTCTCAATTGAATTTGAAATCAAGACCCTAAATACAGCCACTGAAGTAAACCTGGATGTAACTGAAGCCCAGAAAAGAAGATTGAATCAATTAAATGAACTGGATGAGAACCGGTTAGCTGCAGTGGACCAGACAGTGTTAATTCAACAATAGAGATCCAATTGGCATGACTGATTCATTAAAAAGAAGGTCTTATGTGAGGGAGACTGGGCATTATTATAAGATTCCAGATTCAAAAGATATTTCAAGGGAAAATTACGCACAAGATGGCTGGGCCCATACCTAGTCGACAAGGTATTTGATAACGGCACAGTCCACCTGGTGACTATTGATGAAAACCACGTACCATTATTTTCTAATGGTCACAGGCTACGACTGTACCATAAACCAATCTCAAAGGATGCATTTATCTCACAAATTTCCGCTAATCCAGATTACTAGCTAGCACAAGGGCAGGAATTTCTCTCTACCTCTGTCAATCTTTAATTAATCACTGTAAATCGCGCATGAATAATTGTACATAAATAATTGTTGTTGTTTTTTTCTTTTTCGTTATATTATCTTTTCTTTTTTGCACTTGATCTTCTTTTTTTTTTCTGTTGTTTTTCCAAAATTTGCAGGGGAGCGCCCAAGGATGAGGGTCAGATCGGGCCTGTCGACCGGAAGTCATTTTTTCTACGCCTTCTCGCACCATGAATTTATTTTTTTTCTCTTTCTCCTTAAATAAATTTGTCGTAGCTGCGACACCCATTTTCTGGTAGCTGTGACACCCATTTTCCGGCAGCTGCGACACCCATTTTCCAGCAGCTGCGACACCATTTTCCAGCAGCTACGACACCCATTTTTCGGCAGCTGCGACACCGTTTTCCGATGGCCACAACACTATTTCTGGCAGCCACTACATCATGAAACTTTTCCTTCTTCCATTCCCACTCATCGTGACCCCGTTTCACTTTTGACCATAAAACCCGTTTCCCATCACTACCGTGCAGCCACTTTTCGTCCGCTTAACATTTTTCTTCTTTTTTTTTTTCGACGGCCATGACATCTCTTCCGGCAGCTGTGACATCTTTTCCGACGGCTGCGACATATTTCTCGACGGTTGTGACATCTTTTTCGGTAGCTACAAATCCGCTATATTTAGCTGATGTTTCCAGCATTGAAGGCCACGTCTCTGCTTCAATTTCTTTATGACCTGCGACTGTGACTCCTGTGTTATTAGTAGACCTTTTTGTACGCCATCAACTCCTCTAGATATGGCTCTGATTCCTCATGCCGGCAATATGACACATAATGTGATATTTCTCATAATTCCAACCATTTTGACGCGATGGTTTTTGCTTCACCGGCAGAAAGAATTATTACAACATCTCTGTTATAATGATTATATTTAATGACTACGCACCGCACAAGTTCGACTTCCACAACGTCAGCAACCACATGTTCTATTATTCTCTGAAGGACATCCAGCACACAGTTTCGAAGGTATGGCTTTGATTAACCATGTGATTAAGTATCAATATGATTTAACAATGTCAGTCGTACCTCCCTTTTTATGCCCATTATTTCTCGATTAACTCTCTGCCCATGCGACGTAAAGACTAATTATGCTACTTGATAATCGCCACTTTTCCCAATTCGAAATGAAATTTCAAATGATCCGGTGTGTTGAAACTTTCCAAATTTTCCTAACTCTCCTCTCAGCGGTCCATGCATACTCTGTGTCGTAACCTCCATTGTCGGAGTCTGTAATTTGTTGAACAAGAAACTAATTCTGAAGTCAGAAACATGGGGATTGCAGCTCGTTATGAACTTTCAAACACACGAGAGCTTAGGAGAAACACTGCATTCTTCACTATCTTTCAAGTTGTCGGTTGGATGAAAATTTTCGAACATCTGGATGGATTTCACCATGAAGCAGCCTTATAGTTTGCTCTGAACCTCACAGGAACTCACTCAAAAGTTTGGGGGTTGCGCATTGAATTTTCTAAAGCCATTATAGCTGAGGTTACTGGTATTCCTCAGGTGGGAAGGGCTTGGTTTGGACGTCGAGTCCCCACTACTGCAGCATTACAGGAATTTCTAATAGAGGGGGAACAGGTTCACATGACAAAAAGGGGGATAGTACTGCAGTCATTGCCACAACCATGGAATCAAGTCACTGTTTTTCTCAAGAAATATATCACTTGTGAAGGTAGGTACCAAACCGTTTATAATTCTGAACTCCCTTTACTATCTCATCTCCGCCATAGGATTTTGTTAAATATTCCATATTATTTGCTTAATGATTTTCATCATATGGTAGGGTTTGTTCGAGATGCCAAGCATCTGCTTGCCTCACTGACCCACCATGGCCTCATTAAATTAATTATATTAAGGACCCTTGCTCAACACAATATAACCTGGGAGCAATTTATAGCTCAAGTTCAGGAACCCGCTCCTTTTCTCGGTGTCCCAATAGAAGAAGAGCAGGTCCATCCACAGTTGGGGGGACATGAAGCACAACAAAAGGATTGGAGTCCCTCCAATATAGTTGGGGGGGGGATATGAAACTGGATCAGAGGATCAACCAGGGGCACAAGTAGAACAATTGAGAGAAGATGTACATAAAACCCCTGTGGAAGAACCAAATAACATGGTAACTCTAACAGCAGAGGGTGAAATTGGAACAACATTAGATGCTGTGACAATTGAACCCAAATATGACACAGCCATGGCGATGGAAGAAAATATTGAGCTGGTGACCATTGAATCCTCACCCGAGTGGGGAGGAACTTTAATTGAGGAAGAACAGCCCAAGGAAAAAGAAAATGTTGGAATGGGGAACATTCCTTCTACCTCAGCTGTGAATCCGGACATTCCAGCACCACAAAAGAAAAGGAAGAGATCAAATGATGAAATTAAGATATCTCCACGATTAAGAAGGAAAAGAACCAGGTTGGTTGCAGCAGCAGAAGCAGTAAGAAAAAAATGGGCAACCTTAGAAGCACAAATTGATTTCCCCATTCTTGAACCCAGGCCAATTGATGCCCCACAAGGGCCGGTTGAAGAAGAACCCCAAATTGAAGGACTTCTATTCAAAAATAGGTTATTGAAAGAGGAATTCCAAACACTAAGAAGGAAATTGGAATATTGGAAAGAAGTGTGCAGAAAACAGGGTGAAAGGAAGCTGCACACATTGGTGGAAGCTAGGGATTTATTGGAGGGACCAAATTCTACTGAGCTTGGCAATGAGGAAGAAAGAATGGTCTGTCCCACCTGTGGAGAAATATTTAAGGAAGTAGGCCACAAGACTTTAATTTGTGCCTTTAAAACACAACAGTCTGCACCTGCAACGGAGGAAGTTGCAGAGAAAGAAGATGTTGTCACACAAGAACCAACATATTTGAACATTCTTGCTGAAGTTGCCACTAACTCTGGGATAGAGGATCCAAGGGATGAAGTTATTCCTAAGTGTGGGGATGAAGATTGCACTATGACCCCAGATTCCTCCCATGATACAGAAATTATAGAAGTGGAACCACAACAACAAGGCAATGATGAGATTGAACAGGGTGCTGTCACACAAGAACCAACATTCCTGAATGTGCTTGTCCAAGAAGCTGACCAGATGGGAGGAGAACTTGGGATTGAGGGAACTCTAGAGTTTAATAAATAATTCTATACTATGACTCCAGAATTGTCCCATGACACAGAAATCATAGAAGAGGACCCACAACAGTAGGGAGATGAAGAAGTGAGCCAGGATTTTGTCACACAAGAACCAACATCCTTGAATGTTGCAGTAAGGACTCTTGAAATGTAACAAGAAAATAACCCTGAAGTGGATGTCATTCCTGATATGCATTGGAGTGAAGATGAATAAGTCCAAACACAATCCTCAGGTGATACTGAAATCCTTAAGGAGCAGCTGCATACTAAAGAAGACATACAATCTCAGCAGCAGGAGGAAAAAGAAGAACAGGGCTCTGTTCCACAAGAACTAGTAGCCTCATAGCCTCTGGCTGAGACAACAACTGATAATCAGGTAGAAAATGGAATTAAAATTCAGGAGGAAGTTGCTCCAGAAGAACCAACATCCTCACAGTCAGCAGCCAAAATTGCCATGAGAGAACCTCGGAAAGAGGACGCTGTTACACAAGAACCAGTGTCTCCAAGAGTGGTGGATGTTGTTGCCAAATAAAGTATAGAAAAGGTTTTTGTCACACAAAAACCAACACCTCTCGAGATAGCTTCAGGTGTGTAGGGTTTCCAATGTGGTACATCAGGCGACAAGGTGTGGATTGATCCCCTTAGAAACTTCATTGACCTGGATTCTGACAAGGAGGAGTATCATAAAGAAGAAATCCTGAACCTTACAACAGAAGTCTCAATTCTGAGAATGGAGGTAATAAAATGGAAGAGCCAGGTGGAGGAATACCAAGGAGGGATAATTTCTCTTACTGAGCATAAAAATATTATCAGGGGATTGGAGGAGAAATGGGCAGAAGAACGTATGACCCAGAGAATTCGAGAGGAAGAGCTACAGAGCAATTTAAGGGAGCTGAAAAAGTTCCAGTTTATGCAGAAGGAAAAAGAGAAGATGTATGCTCTCTCTCAAGAACTCCTGGGCACTAGGGTACCTTCTTCTTCTTACCCTGTCTTCCTGTTTGAATATTTTTTTTGGTTTAAGTTGAGAGCTGTGAAAGAAGGGAGGTGATTTGAGATATCAAACTCAGCAAAATTTTTGGAAACATTTTTAAGAAGTAATTTTGAAGATCAAAATTTGTTGTGTGAATTGTATTTGCATGAGATGGCTTTCCCTCTAGACCGCCATTCAAATCATGTCCCTTTTTCAGGAGATGTTCAGTTGAGGGCCTTTGCTTCTTTTGTGAGCAATCATGCTCAGTGGGAAAGGTCTTTTCAAACCTTTTCTCACAATGAAGCTCACTCTAACCTGTCGGTTCGAAGTGAGCCTCAGAATCCAGGTATTCTTCTTGCTCGATACAGGAGTTTGCTTTCATGCCCCATCCAGACTCGGCACATAGTGGAACTACAAGAGGAAGTTATTTCTACTTGTACCAACCATAATTCTATACACCAACAAGCAGCATTGGAAGGAAGTAAGCATAGATGGCAGGTTGCCTCTCCTATAGTCAAGAGCATAGACCCTTATTGTTTTAGGAATTTTGAACAGGCACTTTCCAAGGTCAAAGGTTATGTTGGATGTATTAGGGAATGTGGGGTTAATTGGTTGGGTCTAAAATTTAAATTTCCCCTCATCTGGTGGCCGGAAAAACCATATAGGATGGACTTCTCACTAACCAAGGCAGAGGAGCAGCAATGTTAGAGATATTGGATTGCTCACAAAGGGTTCGTAGAAAATGAAGAGATGCCTAAGTTCCCCTACAACTTCTCTTCTCTCCATGAACAGAGCTCAGTGCAAGATTTAGATTCAGAATAGTGGAGGTTGTTGCATGAGGACATGCAACAGGATAGTTGGGGGGAGATGTTGGGCCCAGAAATGGCCTCTTTTGACCACCCTTAATTACCTCTTCCTATTCTATCCTACCCCATTGAGCATGCCAATTGAACGTTTTACCCCCACTTTACTCTTTAAACCGCCAAGGTATGATTGGTCATTGTTTTATTTTATTAATACTTATGATTGTGATAATTAAGGCTTCGTATCTCTCAATGCACTAACATATGATGGTTTATAAAGGTATTTTGAGGTATGTGGACTACGGGAAGATTGGGTTGAAAAAGCTACGAAAAGGATGGGCATTCACCATTTAAGCTGATCCCCATCCATCCTATCATCACCCAAGGAATGTGGTTCCAGTGCGATAGCCCGGATAAAGATGTGTCAAGGTAGCTGTAATAGAATGCGGAAGACTTGGAGTTCAACAGTGCATTGTTGCTTGTGTGTAGTCGTAATCTGAAGATATCGTCACTCCTGGGGTGATTAACAATTTTCCTAATGTTTCCTATTTTTTATCTTGCCACGTTTGTAACAATTGTTGTCATTTAGGGCGCCTGAAGATCAGAGATCTTCATGGCTACCCCATAATAGGATAGGATGTTATGATCTACATGGTATAAATCTGGAGAATTGTTTCGAGCCAGGGGTTGCTGAATAGATAATCAATTCATTGTATTAGCTGTGGGGAGGAATTGTGTAATCATTCTGTCTTTTAATACAAGGAGTTACTTCTGATCTAAAGGTTTTTACGTGTGTTTAGCCAGCATCTCTGTGTGAAGGCTGGGCCCGCCTTCCACAGGGATTGCTGAGTTAATTAGGACTTTTCAATTCCTTTGTTGTGTGATGTTATGTTAATTTTATTTCCTCATAGAATGTTGTAACAAGTGTGGATTTACATTGTGTCGTGATTGCATTCCTTGGATACCTGTAGTGGCATAGTGTGACAGTCGACTGAGTAGGTAATTACTTCTTATGCAATTCGTATGGTAACTGTAACAACTCTATTCATCCCTAGATCTTTTAGTTGTCATTTCCATGAATCTTTGCAACTTGTCTCTTATTGTTATGATTACAGAATTTCATTCCTGCACTTCAGTTTTCTAGAACAGTCGAACTCAATCTCTGTGTTTTGAATTCCTAGATTAATATTCAATTTATGTTTTTGGATTCCTAGGACAATTGGATTGGATAGGTGAGTTAATCATTAAGTGATGTGAACAGGATTTCCTTTCATCTGCAATCGTAATTTAGATATGAATTTTATCTTTCCAGCCTTAGATCAAGACATAGGAGAAGGTAATTGTGATTGCATTGTTTAGAGGGTAACTGGATTAATTAGATTCTTGGGATGAGCATAGCCTAACAGAGGGTAGTATTGTTCAATTACAGTGATTTCGTGTTTAAGCATATACTGTGCATCTTATCCTTGAAATACAAGACTTTCTCGGGTTGAAAATAAATATTGTACACTCTGTATGTTAGTTGTAATTCACCTGCATATTGGGTGCTCGACAGTAATCAACCAGTTCATATGCTCCTTTCTCTAAAACATGGCTAACAATGTAGGGTCCATGCCACATAGACTCAAGTTTTCCTGCCCCCAGCTTGTCATGCTTCTAGTCGTAGGTCAAGACCAGATCTCCTTCATAGAAGGAACGGTGTTGGACAGTCCTGTCATATTGAACTTTCATTCTTTGTTTGTGTGCCTCATTAGCTAAGGCAGCAGCACGTTGAGTTTTATCAAGTTTATTTAGGTACATGAATCTTTCTTCATCTATGGTAGTGTTGGGTAATAATTCGATAGCCATTTTTAAAGAAGGGATCTCAGATTCTATTGGGAGAGTATCTTCCATCCCGTATACTAATTGGAAATGTGTAAAAACTGGTGGAAGTTGTAACAGTAGTCATGTATGCCTAGAGTGCAGAGAAAAGCTGTAAATGCCAGTTTGACTTGGCCTGGCCTACCATTCGTTAAAGCATTCTTTTTAGTACTTTATTTGTTGCTTCAACCTGGCCATTGGCCTATGGATAGTAGGGTGTAGAGTTATCGTGTCGAAACCCTAATTTTATGCTAAGCTCTGCTATCATTTTATTTTTGAAATGTGATCCATGATCGGTCATGATGGCCCTAGGAATCCCAAATCTTACAATAATATGGTTGAACAAGAGAAGTGCAACAATTTTACCATATCCAGCGTATGTGGGCATTTCCTCAGCCCATTTTGAAAAATAATCAACAACCGCAATGATGTAGCCATGCCCCCTGGCTGAGGTAGGCCTACAGTGCATGAAGTCTATGCCCCATTTTTCAAAAGGGCCAACTGCTACTACGGGATCGAGTGAAGTTGGATGTGTGCGTTTCTTGGAAGTAAAAATTTGACAAGGTGGGCATTTCTTGACCATTTCAATACAATCTTTGAAAAGAGAAGCCTAGAAGTACCCAACACGCAGGATTTTTTGGGCAGTAGCCAACCCGAAAAGATGATCACCACAAGCTCCAGCATGGCAATCATTAAGGACGATCTCAGCCTCTTCTTGTGTAAGGCAACGTCGTAGGATATAATCAACACCACGGCGGTATAGGGTATCATTTAAGATAAGGTAACTTTTAGCCTGGTGGAAAACATGACGACGTTCATCTTGGGAGGTGGTAGGTTGGTATCGTAAGGTCTGGAGGTACAAAATGATGTCTCCATACCATGGATTTGTCATACTAATGAGAAACAGTGATTTGTCGGGTAAGGAATCAGAGGGCTCTAGATTCTCAGTAGTATGGGAAGGTCACATATAATCTCTGCAAAGACAATGGACTTCTTGGAAGTGCTTTTGGAGAATTCTAGGTCAAACTCCTGGAGGGTCATAATCCAATGTGAGTATTTTCCCCCAAGCACCTGACGTGTCAAAACATAGTACATGGGGTTGGAATTTGTGTAAACAGTAGTGGTGCGGAGCAAAATATAGTGATGAAACTTTTGGACCGCAATGACTATGGCTAGAGCGATTTTCTCCACATGTGAGTATCGAGTTTCAGAGGCCAAAAGAATCTTACTGGCGTAATAGATCACATGTTCTTGGTCATGTTCATTTGTTTGAACAAGGACCATGCCTATGGTAGGAAAGGATGCAACCACATACAGGGAATAATCCTAAGAATAATTGGGTGGTTGCAACATAGGTGCATGGGTAAGTGCATGTTTAATATTATCAAACGCGCACTGTACGAAATATTCCCAAATGAAAGGAGTATCTTTCTTAAGAAACCTCATGAAACCATATGTCATCTCTGCAGAAAGTTTTCCTTCCCTTGCAAACTTTGGAGTTCAGTAACATTCATGGGAGCAGGCAGGGCCAAAATAGCCTCAATTTTCAAAGGATCGATACAGATGCCATCTTTAGAAATAATAAAACCAAGAAGTTGGCCAGCTCCGACACAAAAAACACATTTTGGGGGGTTTAGACGAATGTTAAAATGACGACATCGAAGAAATACTGCTCTTACATGATCGAAATGGATATCCCACTACTTGGAATGGGAAGGCAGGTCGTCTAGATAGGGTTACACAACATCTTTAATGTCATGAAAAGCATATGACATGGCACGTTGGAATGCCGTGCCATCATTTTTTAAACCAAAAGGTATTTTACGATAAGCAAAATTCCCCCAAGGGAAAATGAATGTCTTCTTGTGTTGATCAGATGGAAGAATCTCAATCTAATTATAGCCAGAAAAGCCATCCATAAAGGAAAAAATGATGCTTTCGGCATAGTTATCGATTATTTGATCGATGTAGGGAGTGGGAAAATTGTCTTTTGGACAAGCTCAATTCAGGTCCATAAAATCGATACAAACCCTAATAGTACCCTGCTTTTTATTCATAGGGACTATGTTGGACACCCATTCAGTTAGTGGTACAGGGTAAATGAAACCAGCTTTCAGAATTTTTTCAACTTCCTCTTTGATAGCGGCTACTTTTCGAGGATGAACCTATCGTAGTTTCTGGCATATGGGCTTGGCATGAGGATAAGTTTTGATTTCATGGACAATGATAGAGGGATCAATCCCATGCATTTCTTCATATGTCCATGCGAAGACATCTCAAAATTCTTTGAAAAGAGTCATGTATGTTTGGATTTCTTCAATGGAAGAGTTTTGTCCTATGGAAATGTTCTCGGAAACACCCAGTTTCACAGATATGTCAATGGGTATAGTCTTGGTAATGTTGCATAAATTCCCTTCAGAATTGATACTGCGAGTGAGGATCGGGGACTGAGGGTTGAGGACTATATCGGATGAAACCATGGAGGCAAAGTGGTTTTCCACCATATGGAAAGGGGGAAGGAAAGAAGATATGTGATGATAATATTCCCAAGGCATCTCATCTAATGACATAACTTCCATGATAGACTCATCTGTAGGAAGTGTGTGTGAAAGATAATCCAGAGATGGGGAGGGGTGTTCGAGCCAATATGGCATGTGATAATGGTCTGAGGCCACCAAGAAATGATCATTGATGGTGGGATCGCTGGTATCTTGGATTGCATTGTACATCTCTTCAAAAGGGGAAAAGGATGAGGATTCATCAGAAATTGATTTTCCTTTGTCTGTACGAGAGCTAGAAATCATATTAATGGATGCAGTTTGTGAAGCAAGAGGAGGGTGGAAGGAAGGAAAGACTCCCATAAGTGAAGAATCTTTGATGAGGCCTACTCCGATGTCTTGATACTGTGGGGTGTTCAAGAGCAGAACATTGTTTGCATCATTTGTATTAGTGTTAGGTGTGATGAATTCTAACTGGTCAACAGTAACAATCTTTCCTTAGAATGGGAACTGGACAATCCAAAAAATGGTCAATGCTACAGCTTGCATAGCATAAAACCAGTTGCGACATAGGAGTAAGTTGTAATCCAAAGGAGCGTCAATGAATTCGATATGAATGGAGACTGACTTCCCCCCCAGTTCTACGTGGATGGAAGGTAGTAGTCCATAGGGTTGAAAGCTGCGACCATCAAAAGCTTTAAGAGTGGTAGGTGAATGGTCGATCTCCAGAGATCCAATGGCTCTCCAGCAAGATAAAGACATAACTGATGTAGAATCACCCTAGTCCAAAATGGTACGACAGATAGTCTTTCCAGCAATGTTTGTAGCGATCTGGAAAGCTAACTGATGTGAAAGTCTCATTTTGAAATCATCCAGTTTGAAAGTGATGATATTACTATTGTCGGGATCCATAGCTCCAAGGGCAGTAAGCAAATTTTTTCGTTGAGTTGGGCAGGTTTGAAGTACCTCTAAAGCCGACATAGCGCAGGGTTCCTGGGCCAAATCTTCAACAATATTATAGTATTGGGCGGCACGAGCATTAGGATTAATTATGGACTTACGTAGAGTTCCCTTTGGTGGACGGAAAATTGCTTCAGGTATAGGTTTTTTAATATGAAGACCATTATTAGTAGGAGGTGTGGAAGTTGAGGTTTTTTTAGATGGAATATCATCAGGTTTCTTTTTCGAAGGAGGGTCATAACTATGTGCTCTTGTATTCAAATTCACCGTTTCACTAGACATCATATGAACTTCATCAGTGGAAGAAGAAGTTTCGTTTAAGGACTTATGATCAATTTACTGTTGTTGGGAAGGGAAAGGATCTTTTAAAACGGTTGGGGTGGGTGAGGCTTTTAAAAATTTACCAACTTCCTCATGGCGAGGACATTCTTTTGTAAAATTATCACCTCCACATATTAAACAGGGGTACTTCACCTTTCTCTTTCCTTTTGAATCGTTATCTGTATTCTGTGTTTTATTTCCTTCCTGTTGGTTTTCAGGTTTTTTAGATTTATTTTTTCCTTTTTTCTTTCTGCCTGAAGATTCAATGGATTGAACCGTATTCACTTCAGCAAGAGAAATAGGAGAGGGCACAGTTTTGGTAGGTGGTGCTTGTTGATTGAATGGGGTGGCGGCTTCTTTCTTAGAGGATTTAACCGTTGTTTGTGTCTGAACTGAACCAAGTATGCCATCAACATGTGGTTCTGTAGCAAGTCTCGAAGGGTCTGTAGTAGGCCGAGAAGCATGGGGAATCAGATCATACAGAGTGCCCAATTGGGAATAAACCAAGTCAAGGTACTGAGTCTGACTAATAGCCTGTTCTTCAGTAACAAAACCTCCCATGGCCACATCTCTAGATATGGGTGGAAGAAAAGACTTTGTGAACCAGTCAACTAGTAACTAATCAGAAATAGGAGCCTTAATCAACCTACGTCTTCTTCTCCATTCATGGATATGATCAGAGATATGGGTAGATGTAGTTTGTCGAAGTGAGGTCAATAGGTCTGTACCTATTTCATACTGGATTGGTAACTGAAAGTGTGTCAAAAAATCCATAGCTAAAGCATTGAAATCTCAAAATGAATGTCGTGGTAACTCGATGTACCATTTAGCTGCAATTCCAGTGAGGGTTCTTTGGAAAAGGTGTAGATAGATTGAACCGTCCATCAAAGAATTGGATGAACACCAAATAAGAAAAGTCATAACATGGTTTTTTGGGTCCTCACCAATTTTACCATCGAATTTTGGGATATCGGAAGGTAGCTTGACTGGGATGGCGGGACAAGAGGAGTCATGATGAATTGGGTCATTTATCAATCTCAACAAGTCTGGAAAATCTAAAGTGGCCAGAAATAGTAGTTTTTGATTTGGTTGCGGGTACTGGTAATATTGATAGGGCATTTGCTGACTAGTAGGACTGTATGCGGATTGATATATGGGTATATATGATGCCCCCAAAGCTTGTTGAAAAGGCTGTTGGTTTCCATAATTTCCATGGGGAGGTGGGCCCCTTGAGTGGGGTGGTCCTCCAGAAGGTGGTGGTGGTGGTCCTCCTCCTCCTCCAGGTGGTGGTGGGGGTCCGCCTCTGCCAGGTGGTGGTGGTGGTCCTCCTCCTCCAGATGGGGGTGGTGGTCCTCCTCCACCAGGTAGTGGTGGTGGTTCACTAGGTCCTCCAGGACCTCTAAGTCCTTGCGGTGGTCCTCTAGGGGGAGGTCCACCGTATCCTCTGGTAGTATTCAAAAACTTCCCTCCATATGACCGAATATTTGAACAATTTGGTTGTCCCCAAGGGACGAAAGCATTTATGGGGTAAGGCATTCCAAGATAAATAGCTATAGGTGGTGGTTGTTGATAAACTTGATTAACCATAGGCTGTTGAGTTCTTGGATAAGTATATCCCAAGAAGCCGTATTGTTGATAGGTTGTGACTTTACGGGTTGGCCTGTACTAGATGGGGGGGGGGGACAACATGGGTATTGGTGAGGGGTATAACTACTGCGGGTTGTGCTACAACTGCAACTTGTCCTAAACTAGACATATTTCCACTGATAGGTAACGTATCTTGCACCAAGGGTTGCCCCCTGGCATTAGAGTTTACTGACACATCTTGATTTGAGGATTTCCCCCCAACCGTGACAGGTATGGAAGGTCTAGTGATAGGTCTAGGTTGTGACACTGTAGGGTTGTGGTTTAGACTTGGATTACCTTGAAACAAAATTTCTTCAATAGGTCCTAATGCTTGAGCTAGTGAACGATATCCTTCAGGCCATGGGTTGCGAGAATTCTCACCATAAGTTGGGTGGCCATCAGAAGAAGGTTTAATTTCAGCTTCAGGCCAAGGGTCTGTATTACGGGGTAATTGTGTTGGTAAAGTTTCATAATGGGACAAAGGTGGAGGAATAATTCTTTCTATTCTCTCTGAAAAATTATGAGCTTGATCGAGAGATGCATTAATTCTTCTCTGTTCATCCTATGCCAAGGGAGGATTTCCTGGTGAAGGTCTAATAACCCTGAATTCAGCAATGGATTGGCCCATAGAAATCCTCTAGAAAGGAGCATCCAGACCATAATCTGGTGGGGCAGAAGCATCGCCATGGCCTTCCAATGGTGGATGCAGAGAAGCATCGGTTGTAGGAGGAAATTGGACTAAAGGATTCATGTAAACAATGAAATATTCTCTAGGTGGAGTAAGTTCCATACGATTCTCAGCCGAAGATGGTATCTCCACGGCTACTCCTTCTTCCCCTTCTATGGTTGGAGGAGAGTCAGGAGGTAAACCCTACAACCTACGGGATTGACGCTGCACAAGCTGCTCAGCCATGGTGGTGGTTGGAAGTCTTCTTACCTAGGTCAAAGAAAAAATAACACAAAACACACCTACATAAAGCTAAAGGTCACAAGCAGTCTTAAATGATAGGAAGGATTGAAAGTCTAGTTTCTCACCAGGATTATCAAGACTTTACAAGATTCACCCGTAAAACCAAGATGGACAAGAGGTTAACTCGGTTTGGATAGGGTATCCTACTGGGGTCTCTCGATATACGCAAGGTATGTGGGAGCTCAAATCGGTAGTAGTGCTATCTAATGCACAACCGTTCACAAGGGGCCTTCCTATATACAATCGAGTACATGAAATAACCTTTATATATACCTCAAGGGTACATGAAAGAACCTTTATATATACCTCAAGGGTACGTGAAAGACCGTTTCTATATACCGACGGTACATGAAAGAACTGCGCGAGTCCCAGGATGTAGTGCAGACAAATAACGATAGCTCCTATGCTTAACGACACCTGAACACATCTCTAGCCTACCACTCAACTTTCTATACAAATTTTAACCTAAAGCTACCATTGATTTTATATTGATGATTAGGTGAATGTTTGTGGAAATGTCATCTCCAATAATGCATATTAACTCTATATGCAACAAAAAACACTTCTTTGACTTTCGATGAAAACTATTTAGGGTAAGGAGAAAATTTTCTCTTTTTCTTTTTTCAAGAACCTTAAAATAATTCCATTTCAACAACACAAACTTGAATCGAGAAATGCAAGAAAATGAAGCTTTTTCAAACACAAAATTTTTTCAACAAGCACTCAAAAGATATCTAAAATTTTTGACAAAGAAACTAAGCCTCTAGTGTGCATGCAAACTATCTTTGCTACAATGTCAAAAAATCTATTTCTTCTAATCTATTTATGCAAAAAAATGACAACTTATAAAGCATAAACAAGAATAAACTAAAATGGTTATTTTTTGTATTTTTTTGGAAAATATGAGGCACTCAAAGCAGTCTAAAATTAACTAGTTTAAAAGAGGCTATGATTTTCTTTTCAAAAGTAAAAGTTTCCAGATATTTCGTTGAAACCAAAACTGAAACTATCTACCACTTTCCCCCATAAAAAAGATGAAGCCTTTGGAACTAAGCTCAAAAGAGAATCAGGTTCACAAAGTACTCTCAAACAGCAGGAAAATGCAAAGAACACAACGAAATATTAGAGAAGAAAAAAAACCACACAGACTTTTCAGCAAGATAAAAATTTTCCAAACAGAAAAAGATAAATTTTACAAGGAGTGTTTGAAGCCTACCTCACAAGTCGAATCAGTGCGCTAGTAACTCAGGACTTAGGTGCCTATGACGCTCTATCAATTGAAGGGAAAAGCACCTTGGAAGGAAGGACGACGCTCTGTCAACTAAGAGGAGGGGCGTCGTGGAAGGAAGGTAGCACTCTGTCAGTCAGGGGGAAAGGCACCCTAAATGAATATTGACGCTTTGTTAGCCACAGAGCGGTGCGCTGTTTAGACAATGTACAGAAAAAATCAGAACTACATGAGAAACATAAACGTCTCACTTGAACTGAAAACAGTAAGAAAAAGCAATTACCTAGAGAATAGTAAAAACTATAATCCAGAACCGAGGAAAATTATCATAAATAAAATGAAATGAGTAGCTTACCTTGCTGACTAAAACAACAAAGAGTAGAGAGAAAAAACTTCACCAGTGGAATGGTTACCAAAGAGATGTAGATATGGCTGGATCTGCATGAGATCTGAGTGGATCTTCGCTAGATCTGATCGATTTCGACATCCCCAGTATGGTCGCCAATTTTGTTACCAGGTATTCTCAACCAATGCTGACACTCCTTGTTCCTCTATAATGCAAAACACAACTACAAAACAAAAGAATCATAGCCACATATCCTTCCCTTGAATAGTCAAATTAATTAACATAACACATCATATACCTTAACCGTAGACCTGTTTATCTATTCTCCAGAAAATCCTTGAGATGATTCAATACATGCAAGAAGGATCACAAGACAAATGAAAAGATGAGAGCATCATGATAATCAACTATCCATATTGATGATTAAGGAATTCAATAATATTTAATCACAAACACAATAACCAAATATAGGAAAGGTAAATGTTTTTGTTTTAGTAATGGGTGAGAAGAAGTACAACCAAATTCCTTAATGTTGACATCTTATGTCTCAACAAATGTCTACAAACTCCAATGAAGACCTCTCTAGCTATAAGCTACCTCTATTTTTCCTCTATCCAGACTTCAAACTAGCAGCATAAGGATGCTTTTTTTAGTCTCCCTCACTCTCCTCATAGAAGCTTCATATATAGGCCAAAAATCCATAGGATGACTTGAAAAAAGGATATAATAAGATCCCTATAGGTGAGGGAGGTGAATAACACCTCTCCCAGACATGCAGGAACTAATTCCACGGAGGATTCCGTACAGAACCTTCTAGAAGCTTCTATTTTTCCCCTTTTAATACCATCAACGCTTTTAGGAAAACTAGACAAAGCGCAGACCTAGGTTTTTCCCACTACAAAGGGTCAACGATGCTTCTTTCTTAAATAATGGAGGCACCTACGGTGCTCTGTGGAAAAGGAGAAAGAGCATCGTACCTTCTAGGTTAGGGCAAAAAATGGCCAAGGTGATCCATATCAGGCTTTTTGGGAGGTTGGTAGGCACCAGGAAAGTCATTGAAGGCTGACTAAGCAATGTGAGATTTTCATGTGCAACAAATGATGATTAAGGAACCATGAATTAGCTTTAAATAAACATTTGGATCTGACTTGCATCTATAATAGTTCAGCGATAGAAAAAAGCCATCAATCTTGGCATACCAAGCTCTTGGAGCTAATTTTAGCCCATACAATGATTTCTTCAACCTACACAAGAGAGATGGATTAGTCACAAAACCTTCTGGCTGCTGCATATATATTTATTCTTTTATATCACCATGTAGGAAAGCACTCTTTACATCAATGTGTTGTACTTCCCACTGCTTGGATGTTGCAATGGCCAAAACTAGTCTTATGGAGTCCATCTTTACAACTGGTGCAAATTTCTCGTTGTAGTTAATGCCTTGGAATTGAGAGAAGACCTTGGCCAATAACCTTGCCTAATATTTCAAAGGAGAACCATCAGCAGTAAATTTAGTTTTGAAAACTCACTTACACTTGACTAGCTTTCTCCTTGGGGGTAGAATGACTAGATCCCATGTGTCATTCTTGTGGAGCGAATGGAATTCCTCCTTCATGGATTTTTTCCATATTGGGTCTTCACATGCATATTCATATGTCTATGGATCAGATTCAATCATTAGAAAACACTAATCAGAAAAACAAGGATCCTTGATAGAAAGGGCACTCTCAAATTGAGATCTAGTCCTCCTAGGATCTCTAGGATTCCCAGCTAGTTCCCTAGCTGCTTGGATATTTTTTTCTGCCTACTTTGGCCTTGTGGGGATGTTTGGATATGAAATTAAATCATCATTATTAGACATATCAAAATCAGAAAGTTCATTAGTTCCATCACTTACAACCAAAGGCAGAGGAGGTGAGGAGGACTCTCCAACTTCTACTGCTACCATAAGCTCTTCTTCAAACTGAACACTCCTTTCAATGAAGGATTTTTGAGTGCTCTTGTTGATCGGATTGTACCCTTTGGAATATTTAGAATACCTGTTGCTGAAAATACTCACCTTCTGCAAATAGAAGTTGTTTCCCTAGCTTGAAATCCTTCAAAACTAGATCAAATGAGTTACAACAATAAATAGTAATTTCCCTAGGATTGATGAATGCTTGGAATAGATATTTCACCTGCCATAGAGTGTAATGTAATATTCTTCTAGAATACTAGATCCCCACAGGTTCACCTGCAATAAGCACATCACAAAATCATACAATATTAAAATTACCAAATATGATCTACAATCCTATATTGATGACTAAGGAATTCAATAATGAAACAAGTGATTAGTACACAATGTATTTCATGGGAAATGAAATTTCATTGCATTGATAAAATAAGAGAGAGATTACAATCGATAGCCTTAGTTTTGAGAAGTATCCTCTCAAGCAATGGCTTGCCTCCAAATCTTCAACTTGTCTTTCTAATGCTCACTCTCCTTGGCTAGATTTGGCTAGAGTTTTGGTGTTGTAGCATAATCTTCCTCCCTTTACCCATGGGGGGTGAGCCACTACTTATAGTTGTGGGAGGATAGGGATGGTTTATATTCGCATGGTTGATGTGGAAGGGAGATCCTAGAAGGAGGGATCTTGATCCCAAGTGGTCCTGGAGTGTAGGGATGAGGCTTCCACGAAGATGATATTAGAGAAGTTTCATGAACCTTATCTTTTTCCATTTAAAACTCGAGCACCTATCTTTTTTTATTGAGACATAGAATTACCAAGGCCACATCACCTATTTCTAAAAGGGATATGGTGGTGGCACTGGTCTTTGTTCACTTAAAAAGGGAGTTGTTGATAAGGGAAACACACATTTTCTAAAGAGGAAATGCGGTGGTGGAAAAGGTGTAAAATCATAAGTCCTGGCCAGTTTATAACTCCATATCTTGAGGATTTTAGGCAAATTCTAATGTTTTGGTTCCCATTTACATGATTATGATGAAAAATGTGTGTAACAATGCCCAACAAATAAGCACGCTTAGCTTTGAGGCTCCAAAGCCCTTCTTTCTAGTGGAATTCTAGCCCATGCTCTTGAGCCAAAAATCCTAAAATAAGACACATCTGGTTTGTGTCCACTCCAAGCTTCGAAAGGAGTAACTCCATCAAGTTGCTTGTGTGGAACCTTATTCTAGATGTAGGATGCACAGTTTATAGCTTCAGCCCAAAAATTTGGTTGCAAAGTCTTAAACTCCAACATACAAGTACCCATCTCCTTGAGGCTTCTATTCTTCCTCTCAGCCACACCATTTTGCTGAGGTGTGTAGGGAATAGAGTGTTGCATCTGGATACCTGCATATTCACAATAACTAATGAACTCAGACTTTGTAACAACACTCCAAGGGGTCCGATAAATACAACTCAAGGTCAGGCATTTTTTTTCCTAAACTGATAAAATAAACAAAGTTTAAACATATATTTCAATATCCCATAAAACACTAATTTTAAAATTCATCATTGCACATGCATAAAAACCATAAGATCTATCTTCATGGTACAACTAGTTTAAATAATTATAATTCATGAAACAAAATAATTTTAACAATAGTAGAATACCTCTTGATATCACTAGTCTTTTTCATTTGAGGACGAGGCTGAAGGTCGTTATGTCTTTTCTCCACTCCTATTATTGTCATCACTAGATTTCCAATCACACCGGATCCACTGGTTTCCTCCCTATCATACCCTGACGGGTACTCTCCTTCCCCCAGGACCCCTGAGCTTGACGGGACTGACAACACCTTGCTAGTAATGGAAGTACAATGCCAGACTACTGCTGGGAGGCTCCCAAGATCACTCATGTTGTATTGAACCACACTCTTCCACAGTCGCCTCAGAGCCACCCCAAAGGGTTCGGGCTCCAAATTATGGCAAGACCAAAGAAGAAAAAAATCCAAATCCCCCCGTTCTTCCATTTCATTAGCTTTTATTAACCATTTTGTTAATTCCCCTGCATCCCATGCATCTCTTTCAGTTAACTTTTTAGTTACTTTAATTTAGTTAATTATTTTATTTTTATTTACCAACCCACTTGTTGGTTATCTTTAGTTGTCTCATTCCTTTTAGGGTTTCACTTTATTTCAAGTTCCTTAATTTACTCCTGTTAACTGATTTCTTAATTCAACTTGATTTTGGTTTATTTATCCTTATTTATATATCATTTTTAATTTAATTAATTAATTAATTATTATTATTATTATTAAGTTCTTTATGGTCAATTTATTATTTCCCTTAAAAAATATATGTTATTTACTATTGCATTCTCGTCGCGACTAGAATTATCAAGGTGCTATGCGTCTCGCATGCCCTTCTGATAATTCCCACAAGTGGGGAGTTGGTTATGATGAATGAGCCAATGTTACCTCAGTTCACCTACCCTGGGAAGAGCTAGGTGGTTCTTGGGGAATAAGGTTGAATCCTTATTGCGCGACCCCTAGTAATAATCTTCATAAGTGACCGACTCATGGCCTACCTTCATGGCACACGCATCTATTCAAAGTTCATTGTGTCATCCAATTTGCTAGCCTTACAGGTATAATATTTTCAGCCCCGTCACCTAATGTGGATCGATTGGCAATCACAATCCCATCACCTGCACATAAAACAACTTGTGCATCAAATCTCATAAATAAGATTTCAACTATAACAAACCATCAATCAACCTCAACTTTCGAGGTTTCCCGACTCATATAGAGTCGATGCATGCCAATGCATCAAACATATCATAAATCAACCATGCTATATACAAGACCGATATCACGTGCCAAAGTCGTTGACTCCCTTAGAGTCTTTGCATATTGGTGCCCATTTTCTGTTCATGTACTTGCCTTTCCTGTCACACTCGACAGACGATTAGAGTACATGCTACACAATAATTTTGTCAATCATTCAACAATATATCATTTATCTCTTGCTTGATAACTTCATATAAATTTCACATTCATTCATAATTAAAATCATCATATAATCCATAAGTCAGACAATTTTGTTTAGTTCATATCTCTTCAGTAGCTAATCATTTTACCCAAGTCCGGGTCATCCAGAACCTGATGCCCTCAATAACATGTCCAAATAAAGTTCTAAATACCAAATTAATAAATAGCTAGGTCATTGTTCATAGAAATCCCTCAAGGTCTAGTCAGAAATAATCTCCAAAGTCAAGGTAAAAACAAGGTGTTACATACACCTCACTTCAGGAAACTTCATCCCAAAGTTTGAGAATAAGTACGGATATTAATTTTATATTTCCAATGCATCCTCTTAGGTATCAGCGTTGGGACTATATCCATCCTTGATATTAGATCCTCATACATGAGTTCTATCATGCCAATTTACCTAAGGACACTAAACATTATACTTTTGTATCAAATCATCGCATCTATTTATTTTACAAATGATTTTATTCAATCACCTTGCCTACCCTTGAGTGGGGCATTACATACTCCCCATCTTTTAGGAAACTTCGTCTCGAAGTCAATTCGAAGTGATTTTTTTTTCACATTCATGTCTTTATCCTATTCTATTATATTCTCATCAATTGATCATTCCGTAAGCACTAGATATGACACATCATTGTCTTTATGTTACAAACAATAAGGTTCCAACACCTTTTCTTTAATTCAATATAAATTTTACATAATGTAAATTTTCGTAATATCTTAAGTAATTTCCAATCTGATCTAGATTCTCAACACCTCCTAATCACTCATGAGGGTTTGTGGTACATCAAAAATACAACATATATCACATGAATAATCAATCAACATTTTGCACATCCAAAGGTAGGTAAGAATTCAACTCTATTTGGCTATCCTCTCTTCCTAGGTGAGAAGGTATACAATCCTCAATAGATTGGTAGTTCACAATCAATGCATAAGTTACTCATCAGTTTCAAGGCTTCTCCCAAACCCATAGATATTAATAAAATTGGCTCTCAATTTAGATATGATTCCAACATGTCAAAACTTAACAACTTAGTCTAACCAATTAATTTTAATTTCCTAGTCATCTCTAATAAAAATTTACAAACACTCAAAGAAACTTCAGACTAGGTAATTCAAGGAGTTGTGTTTGGAAATTTGCAGGAACGAGAGCAGGATGAGTAAGAAAACCAAGGGTAAGTTACAGAATAGTGAATTTATTTCCCCTAACCGTATTTAGATCGGGAACAATTAAGGTTTTAGAGTCCACCATGCGGAAACCTACTCCCATGCTTCTGGGTCACTCAATTGTGAAACTAGGGAAATTTATTCACTCCCGCCGACCAGAGGCTTGGGGAAAAGAACAGAGGTTTTATCAGGCCTTCAAATATCAGAAAATATGGGTTGGGACAGTTCGTAACATCAAGTGCAAGTAAAGGAGCTCATCCTATCCATACCTCATTTCAGCATTCTCATTATCATATGACCTTTTCAACATATACTCCGAGTCAAGTCCTATGTGAGTCTCGTTGCTAAAGTTAGTCGTCTATTCATCTAGGTTTTATGGTGTCGTGCAATCACATCATTGCATTCACTTCATCGTGTTGATAGTTTACATCCTATGTTTTACAGAATCGTCTCTGTTTGACCCTCTCGGCAGGTTTGTTAAGTTTCATTTACCTCCTGCCATATCATGGTTAAATTTGAGTTCATATTATTTAATTTTCATAAATGGTGTTTCCATTATGTAAAATCAATGTCGCTAAGTTTAACTCATCGCATTGGTGACATTGTTATTGTTAAATTTTCATATGCTTAGCTAAGACATCAGTATATCATTTCATTTTTCATAACAAAAGCATATAAACAGGATCACTGAAAGAAACAGTATCACAAGAAAAACGCATATTTATCCTGGGAAAACCCTAAAGGGAAAAACCCAGCAAAAGCTTCCTCAATATAGATGCCCCAAAAGATAAAAGGTAAAACCAACAAGGAGATCAAAGCCTGATCCTCCTCCTTCTCCTACTACTCTTCTCTCCTCCACTAATGCGCTACACAAGTGAGAGTGTGTGTGTCCAAATGAGGATCACTACACCTCTATTTATATTCATCTGTTCACTTAAGTTAACTCATCCGACATGTAGACTTGAGTTAAATCATGTAGGCTCGAGTTACACATGTAGGCTCAAGTAACCACACTAGGGTGCTAATGACCCACCTTTACAATTAGAGGGGACTACCTCATGACTCTTATTAGTTCTTCTGATTAGGAGCATCGAGGTACAAAGTAATACAAGTGGTTCTTTCGATAAGACCATCGAGGACCACAAAAAGATACATATAGAATATTCTTCAAAGTTACAATATTTCAACACTCCCCCTTAACAAGAAGGGTATTCTATAACAACATCAACAACAACAATAATAGGAGAGAGAGAGATATGACATCATCAACATCATCAGGGTAACACATCTATAAATCATTGGAAGCTTTTCAACATCATGTAGTCTTCATCTTCAATCTTCAGTCTTCATCATCATTAACACTTTTACTTCTATCAGCAACATCTTCAACATTTTGACCTTTCGATCAGCAACATCATCAGCACTTTGACCTTTCGATCAGCAACATCATCTTCAGCACTTTGACATTTCGATCAGCAACATCATCTTCAACACTTTGACCTTTCGATCAGCAACATCATCTTCAGCACTTTGACCTTTCGATCAGCAACATCATCTTCAGCACTTTGACCTTTCGATCAGAAACATCTTCAGCACTTTGACCTTTCGATCAACAACATCATCTTCAACACTTTGATATTTCGATCAGCAACATCATATTCAAACCATCATCATCAAAACATCATCATCACATTCTAATCTTTCGATCAGAAACATCATCATAAAAATATCATCATCATCAAACTCTGATCTTTCGATTAGGAACATCATCATCATCACATTCTAATATTTCGATCAGAAATATCATCATCATCATATTCTCGATAACCAAAGTCACCGGATTGATTACGGGATAATCAGTCCCTATCACTTTAGGACTAAGTCCAAGGATGATGCAATCCTACCACGTTCTCGAGTACCAAATTCACTGGATCCATTCTGAACCGAGGTTCAAGGATGATACAATCCTACCATCTCGATGACCGAGGTCACTAGATCCATTCTGAACTGAGGTCCAAGGATGATACAATCCTACCATCTCAATGACCGAGGTCACCGGATCCATTCTGAATCGAGGTCCAAGGATGATACAATCCTACCATCTCGATGACCGAGGTCATCGGATCCATTCTGAACCGAGGTCCAAGGATGATACAATCCTACCATCTCGATGACCGAGGTCACCGGATCCATTCTGAACCGAGGTCCAAGGATGATACAATCCTACCATCTTGATGACCAAGTTCACCGGATCCATTCTGAACCGAGGTCCAAGGATGATACAATCCTACCATCTCGATGACCGAGGTCACCGGATCCATTCTGAACCGAGGTCCAAGGATGCTACAATCCTACCATCTCGATGACCGAGCTCACCGGATCCATTCTGAACCGAGGCCCAAGGATGATACAATCCTACCATCTCGATGACTGAGGTCATCGGATCCATTCTGAACCGAGGTCCAAGGATGCTACAATCCTACCATCTCGATGACCGAGCTCACCGGATCCATTCTGAACCGAGGCCCAAGGATGATACAATCCTACCATCTCGATGACTGAGGTCATCGGATCCATTCTGAACCGAGGTCCAAGGATGATACAATCCTACCATCTCGATGACCGAGTTCACCGGATCCATTCTGAACCGAGGTCCAAGGATGATACAATCCTACCATCTCGATGACTGAGTTCACCGGATCCATTCTGAACCGAGGTCCAAGGATGATACAATCCTACCATCTCGATGACCGAGGTCACCGGATCCATTCTGAACCGAGGTCCAAGGATGATACAATCCTACCATCTTGATGACTGAGGTCATCGGATCCATTCTGAACCGAGGTCCAAGGATGATACAATCCTACCATCTCGATGACCGAGGTCACTGGATCCATTCTAAACTGAGGTCCAAGGATGATACAATCCTACCATCTCGATGACTGAGGTCACTGGATCCATTTAGGGCAAGTGCCCAGGAATTATACAATCCCACCGCAACATCACTACTCCCCCTTTCGGGGGAAGGTCTTTCTGAACCACACCAAGCTTGTCTCAAAAGTGTTCGAACTTTACTCGAGACAGAGGCTTTTTCAGCACATCAGCAACTTGTTCATCGGTACTCACATACTGGAGCTTTATGGCTCCTTTCTGCATCATATCTCGAATGTAGAAATACCTGATTTCTATGTGTTTCGATCTGTCATGGAATACTGGGTTCTCTATCATCTTTATACAACTTTGATTGTCACATAGAATCACGGTAGTATCCAACTCTAGGTTGAATAATCCTGACATCAACTTTCGAAGCCATATGGCTTCACAACTAGCAGAGCAAGCTACTATGTATACTGCTTCGACTATGCTTAGAGCAACAATGGACTGTTTTCTGCTAAACCATGAAATCATAACAGATCCCAAACTATAGCATCCACCTGATGTGCTCTTTCTATCTGAGATAATTCCAACCCAATCTGCATATGTATAGCCATACAATCTATACTCATGGCTGCCATCATAGTATATACCAAAATCTATAGTCCCTTTCAGATATCTCATCACATGTTTTGCAGCTACCAAGTGAAATCGTCTAGGTTGAACTAGATATTGACTCAAGGTGTTCACAGCAAAACAAATGTCTGGTCTGGTATTTGTTAAGTACATCAATGACCCAATGATCTGTCTGTAATGAGTCACATCCACTAATTCTGATGAGTTATCGTCTAACAGTTTCAGGTTGGAATCCATAGGAGTAGCCATGGCTTTGCATTCCAACATATTGAATCTTTTCAATATCTCTACTGCATACTTTCCCTGGTTGAGAAATATTCCTTATGAATTTTTCCATACTTCCAGACCTAAGAAAGAATGCATTAACCCAAGGTCTTTCATCTCAAATTCTTCTGCTAGTTTCTTCTTGCTTTCCATAATCTGTTTCTCATTCCCTGTCAAGAATAAGTCATCCACATATAGTAGTAGGATGACAGGTTCATCTTCTACAACCTTGAGATAAAGGTTAGGATCAACTTTACTCTTGGTAAAGCCCATGTTTGATAGGAAACTATCTATCCTTCCATACCAAGCTCAAGGAGCTTACTTTAGGCCATACAGGGCCTTCTTCAACTTGCATACGTGAGTATGTCTATCTTCAACTTCAAATCCTTGTGGCTGCTCTATGTATACTTCTTCTTCAATCACACCGTTTAGGAAGGCTGTTTTCACATCCATCTGGTGTAAGTTCCACTTCATCATGGATGCAAGTGCCATGATTGCTCTAATCAAAGTATACTGTGCTACTAGGGCAAATGTCTCTTCATAATCAATTCCCTCTTTCTGAGAGAAACCTCTGGCCACAAATCTTGCTTTATACTTCTCGATACTTTCCTCGCCTACATGCTTTATTTTGAATATCCATTTGGAGGATACTATACTCTTTCCTTCTGGTTTGGGAATTATATCCCATACATCATTCTTCATTATTGACTGGTATTCTTCAGTCATTGCTTCTACCCGTTCTTTCTTTTGTACAGCTTCTTTGTAGTTTGTAGGTTCTTGATCTACCAGATCACACATCAAGGCTACGTAGTTGGAAAAAGTATTAGGTTTCTTTCTTTCCCTTGTGGAGCCTTCAGGAGCTCCGTATATTTATGCCTCTTGTATAATTTCTCTTGTCCAAGCAGGCTTTCTCTTTCTTGATATCTCCATAACAGGAGGTTCTTGAGGTTCTATCATGTCATGTTCTTCAGGAGCTTCATCTTCAGGGAGACATGTAGTTTCTTTATTTCTGGGAGGTGTCTCTTCTTCATTTACTTCTTTATGTTGGCACTTCCTGGATCTCTTGAGGGCTGCCTCTTCATCGAATGTCACATCTCGACTAATTTCCATGTGATGGAACCCAGGAATGTAAATACTGAATGCTTTGGATACTTCACAATATCCAACAAATATCCCCTTCTTCCCATAAGGGTCTAACTTGGTTCTTTTCTCTTTTGGTATATGAATATATACTGGACAACCAAATATCTTGAGGTGACTTACCTCAAGCTTCTTTTTTGTAAACATATCTTCTGGAGTCTTGAACCCAAGAGCACTATGAGATATTCTATTCTGCACATACACAACAGTTCTTGCTGCTTCTTCCCATAGATGCATTGGAAGATCTTGATCATATATCATTGTCTTCACTACCTCCATGATGGTTCTGTTCTTTCTTTTTGCAACCCCATTTTGTTGAGGATTGTAGGGAGTAGTTAGTTCCCTCTTGATTCCAGCATCTTTGCAAAAGGCCTCAAATTCTTTTGAGGTATATTCTCCTCCATTGTCTGAACAGAGTGCCTTTATTTTCTTGTCTGAAAGATTCTCTATCAAGGCTTTGAACTCCTTGAATTTCTCAAACACTTCACTCTTTGCTTTCAAGAAGTATATCCAAGTCTTTCTTGAAAAATCATCAATAAATGTGATATAATATTCAAAGCCACTTAAGGATGTAGAAGACATTGGTCCACAAACATTTGAATGAATCAATTCCAACGTACCTTTTGTTTTAGTTTCACTCTTCAGAAATGGATTCTTGATGTTCTTTCCCTTCGCACATCCTTTGCAAATTCCTTCATGTTTGATCTTCATATCTAGTAATCCCGTCACTACTTTATTCACTACTTTAAGCTTGCCCACTAATGAATGTGGGCAATCCTTCTATGCCATAGTTCACTAGGGTTAGTGAACTCATGAACAAAGGTTGTTTCTTAGTGCCCCTTGAGTTTATACAAGCCTCCTTCTTCTTCACCAATGATGATTGCATCTTTGATGTTCTTTCCTTTGGGCCACATGAGTACTTGGCCATCTATGAAAGCAAATCTGAATCCTTTCTTATCTAAAGCTAAGATAGAAAGTAAGTTCTTCTTTAAACCAAGTACATACAATACATCTTTCATCTTTAGAGGATTACCTGAATCAAGTTTGTAGCTTGCTTCACCAACTCCTTTGATCGGATATTGATAGTCATCTCCTAGGGATACTTTCTAAGGGGATCTTCTTTCTTCAAGTTTGGATAGAGTTCTCTTTTGTCCCATCATGTGCTTTGAAGCACCACTATCAATAAGCCAGGTGTCTTCTCTAGGTGTTACAGACCCAGAGAGTGCAGAGAATAACACATACTCTTCTGCATCTTCTTCTCTTGTTTGCTTTCTTGGAGGTCCTTCTTCTTCTTCTTCTTCATCTTCCGCTAGGTGAGCATGATATATTTTGTTGTTGTTGATTCTCTTCATATATTCTTGTTTCTTCATGGGACAATTTCGTGCAATGTGTCCTTTCTTGTCACAATGAAAACATTGAAAATTAGAGTAGTCTCTACTTGGAGGAGTTTCTCTTACCTTTTGAATTCTTTTGGGAGGTTGAGACTCCTTGAAATTTCTTCTCTTGAAATTTGTTTGACCCCTTCTTTTCTTGGTGTGAGTGGCTAGGGCTTGATCATCTTCTTTTAATAAGGCTTCTCTATTTGCCACTCTTGTCTCTTCTTGAATGCAGTCTTCCCATACCACATCAAACTCCATGCTTTCTTTTTTGGCACACATCATCTAGATGAAGGACTCCCAGGGTCTAGTGAGACCATTGAGAGCAGTCATAACTAGTTCATCTTCATCAAGCTTATCTCCAATAGCTTCTAGTTTCTCTTTGATATTAGAAACCCTTGTGAAGTAATCTTGGATGGATTCTCCATGAGTCATATTGGTGCTCTTCAGTTGAGCCCTTAGATTAATCTTCCTGTTAATGTTCCTTCCTTCATACATTCTGGAAAGGGCATCATACATTTATTTTGGAGTCTTCTTGGAAGACACTTGAGGGATCAAGTGATCCTTGATGGAGTCAGCAATAATCCTTTGTTCCCTAATCATATCCTTTATGTGCTTCTCCTTGGATTCAGCTTCTTTAGGTTCTGACATTTCTTCTTTGACATACTTATCAAGATCATTCTCTTGTAGAATGAGACCAATCCTGTATTTCCATGCTCAGAAATTCTCTATGCCCTCTAGCTTATCCTCAAGCTTAGTGCTTGGGGTCATCTTGTCAGAAAATCACAAAAAATGAAATTTTTGCGGAATGAGAAACTGACCTTACCAGGAGATGCACTTGAATGAGGTGAGTTGATTGGTGTGCTTGGATTCTGGAGATTTCAATTCTTCACTTTTCAAATCAGACTTGCAAGATTCAGCTTCTGCAGTTTTCTCGGATAGCTGTCAAACTAGGGTTTGACTTTTCCAGAGACTCACACATCCAAAAACTGTGATTCCAAGCTCAAAATATGCACTCTGGGAGGGCACAACTTTCCATGCAATCAGTTTTCTGAGACTCAAAATTTTTCCCGAAAACCCTAACTTCTTTCGGGGAGAGAGAGAGAGCTATTTCACCTTGTGAAAGCTGTCTTGTTCAGGTTAGCTCTGATACCATGTTAAATTTTCATATGCTTAGCTAAGACATCAGTATATCATTTCATTTTTCATAACAAAAGCATATAAACAGGATCACTGAAAGAAACCGTATCACAAGAACAACACAGATTTATCTTGGGAAAACCCTAAAGGAAAAAACCCAGCAAAAGCTTCCTCAATATAGATGCCCCAAAAGATAAAAGGTAAAACCAACAAGGAGATCAAACCCTGATCCTCCTCCTTCTCCTGCTACTCTTCTCTCCTCCACTAATGCACTACACAAGTGAGAGTGTGTGTGTCCAAATGAGGAGCGCTACACCTCTATTTATATTCATCTGTTTACTTAAGTTAACTCATCTGACATGTAGGCTTGAGTTAAGTCATGTAGGCTCGAGTTACACATGTAGGCTCAAGTAACCACACTGGGGTGCTAATGACCCACCTTTACAATTAGAGGGGACTACCTCATGACTCTTATTAGTTCTTCTGATTAGGAGCATCGGGGTACAAATTAATACAAGTGGTTCTTTCGATAGGACCATCGGGGACCACAAAAAGATACATATAGAATATTCTTCGAAGTTACAATATTTCAACAGTTATCTCATTTTTCAAATTTTGAGTTCATTTCACCTTTATTGGTTGGTTGTCAAAGTCTTAGCGAAATAATCCTTTCGTGTCTTATTAGTTAAGAATTGCGAGAATAATAAATGTGTCCATTGTTAACTCATTTGCTACATCATTCTATAAGTTATACCTTCATGTCTGTATTTATTTTTGTTTTTTGTTTTGTGCTTCTATGCCATGATGTCTCAAGATTACTTATAGTTAAATATCATGATGCAATGTGCCCTAGATCCCTATAACCAATCCTCATAATTTTAATACAATATATCATATTCACAAATACTTTATATCCCAATTAATCACTTTTACTTAATTAGTGTTGACTATATCTCAATAGCTTGTTGTTCCTACTTCCAAGCAACATAATTCGTGATCCCTTATCACAACAATATTGATTTGTAAAACTAGTGATTATACACAATGACCATGACTGAAATGAACTCTTAATAATCCCTTAACTAATATCGTAGTCAACCCAATAACCCTCAATGTTTTGAAAAATTGCAATAATTACAATTATGAATACTAATAGCATTAAATCTAATCCATAAATTTTTACTTATATAAATGACTACTATAATACATAATTATCATCATACACACTAATTATTTTCAAAACATATATATAAAACTCCGTTTTTTTTAAATAAAGATATATAATAACATTTATGATAACATATGTTAATTTATTTCTAAATAAAGTCTATTTTCTCATTACTAAACCTTAATCATGCTACATTATATCCTAATAATTAAATAACTTTAAAACCCTTATAAATGTTCTATCACAACCATATTTTAAATAACATGCAATATTACCTTATAACAACATTTAATAACTATATCACTTGTAAATATAAATACATCCATTCTCTTCACATAGATTAAGGAAAACCATATTTCTTAACGTAATTAGTAAGAAGACTTGATTTAGATTAAATGCAAACTATATTTCTTAACATAAAACATAGGAAAACTTGATTTATAAAAACTAAATTGTAATTTATAATCTTAATAACTAAACAATTTTGATCAAATAATTTATATAATAGCACTTTAGCAAATATCTAATCCCTGAATATAATAGCATATCGTATTTATTAGACCCTAGACTAGACTATAAAGAAGATAATATGCAATTACTGTCCTCTTGAACTATAAGGCATCCTTATGTAGCTTTATAAATATAATAACAATATTCGTTAGGGTCCATCACTACCAACACATTTATTTAGATTCCTTATCCTACTATATTGTAAACTACATGTGTGAAATGCACATGTAAATCCATGGCAACCTCGATTTGCAGTAAAAAGTATATTTATTTATCATTTATGTAAAATAGAGTGTGAGTGAAGGCTGTTATCACGCTCATGGTGATAAACTACAAACAAATACATGGTAGCGTCACATCATTATATCAATTTATAATTATAACATTGTCATTGGGGTAGAATGGTCTTCGAATAATTGAGAGCCGAAAATAGTTCAATTGCCCAACAAAAGATAAACGCATATCTAGTATCATGCCACATGGTGACATGCTGTTCCTAATCGTTCATAACCTAGAAACAAAATCAGTCATATGGGCCAGCCAGAACCCTAACGCTTTGACAGCTACTCCAACAATATAATTTTATGGTTCAACAATGAATATAATAAATGAAATCAGTGATAGCACACCGTGACTGTGATTATAGAAGGGGGACAACATGCAAGAGTGACAGAGCATAACCAGGCAGGCACACTTGAGTTATCTCAACTATCATACGTACCCGACAACCTGCTGCATAATCTAACACTCTGTAGTAATTAAACTGATAGTTTATTCACTGATTCAGAAATTTCAAAAGTATTAGTGACTCAAAAGTGGCCCATTAGATAAACTGGTAGGTAGGTAGGGTATACGTTTCGAATAGATTTCCCGCCTATTCGTCTCATTCATGACTGTTGTTTGGTATCTCCGTCTCTGCAGTTATCTAAAGGAGGTCTAATCAACGTGTTGTTTAAACGGGCATTAAAAGTTTAAAATCTGCAACAGAACACTATCCATGCATATAAATCCCAGTTTAAATAAATTCTATATGTTCTGTAATATATAACACGGAACAACCTAGATTTCCTGTACATTCACATCCCCTATATATATATATCCATCCTAAATATAATTATAAAAGTTCTACAGTTTTTATATATATATAAATAAGTTAAGGACGGAACGATTTTGCCCAGCGGTAAGTCGACACTCCGGTCACCCGACCGGCTTACCTGCGGTCGCGGGCACCCGGTCCATCGCCAAAATCCGTTAGAACGGAGTAGAGTAGTCCGTAGTCACCGTTAACCCTCGCGGTTTATCGCCGTCTCTCAATTCAAACAACACTCCCGCGCGACGACGGATGGCTCTTCGCAATTCAGACGACGGATGGCTCTTCGCAATTCAAACAACACTCTCGTAGTTATTTTGAAAAATCCTGCCCTCTGTGAGACACCATTGCCCAGGCCTGTACCAGCGCGCATATGGCCCTTCGCAATTCAAACAACACTCTCGTAGTTATCAGGGAAAATCCTGCCCTCTGTGAGACACCATTGCCCAGGCCTGTAGCAATGAGCAACCAGTGCGCATATATGTTAAGGAAACGAAGGCAATGTCCAGGATCTGAAGGGGAGAAGGCTCTGCAGACAATACCTGCTCGTTGTATGACATTCTTAACAATGTCTGCTCTTACAGCTCTCAAAATAATTTCAGATTCAGATTGGATTTTCGTAAAGTAATCCTTGAAAACTGAAGCATTTTTTTTTTTCATTTTCACATTTAGCATCTGCCTGGAATGAATTCAGAGCTTCCAGTTATTTGCATATGGAATATCTTATACCTGGAGCATAAAGAAATGCCTTGTGGAGCCTTGGACGCGTTGTATGGAAGAGATGACAATGAAATAGGGTTAGTTTCACAAGGTAAGAGTTGCGGGAATCTCTTGCTCTGTCGGTTTTTTAATCTTTCCACGAGCTTCTTCCCTGTTTTGTTTATCATTCTCTCCTGATTTCTTATCAAAACAATATGCTATTATGTACAGGAATGATTTCCTTCGATTTAGTTAAAATTGATTTCCATGTGAATTGTCACCAGATGGACGAATCGCTATTAATTTTATACCATTGAAACTCTGGTCACACTCTCTGCACAAGAAGTCTTTAGATGCGAACATCCAGATGAACCAATTCGTTATCACCTCATTGACTCCAAAATCAGTCTTCGAATCCATGGGAAATTCATCCCTTCTGTCGCTTATTATGAAATAATCTCACCAACTTATCATTCAAACACAAGTAGTCAAGATGATACACAAATACTGAAACTGTGTGCCTGCACCATGGTTTTTAACGTTGCAAAATACTTAAGAGAATGGGTTATCTACAGTTCTCATCTTGGTGTCCAACACTTCTTTCTGTATGATAATAATAGTGAAGACAATCTGGAAGAAACTGTTGAAGGGCTATTGTCAGAAAAATACAATATAAGCAGGCATCCATGGCCATGGGCCAAAACACAGGAATCTGGATTCTCACACTGTGCTCTCATGGCTAAAGACAAGTGCCAATGGATGAATTTGTATTCTCTCCTTCATGGATGAAACAGAATATTGAGTACCCATTAATGAATATTACATATCCAAAAGCAGTTCTGAGGCAATTAGTTACAAATCTAAGTACAGTACTAAACCAGGGGCTGCGATGACAGGACAAATCTCTTTGAGATGCAGAAACTTTGGGCCGTCGGGCCTCCATGAGCACCCTCAGAAAGGGGTTACTGAAGGGTACACTTGCAGGGAAAGGCAGGAGAAGTGCTATAAATCCATACTTCTGTTGGAAGCTGCTTCTTCTTCGTTGCTCAACATAATACACCGCTTTCAGTTGAAGGCCTCCAAGGCACTGATCAATCACTACAAGTACCAGGCACTAAGTGAGTTCAAAGCCAAGTTTCGGAGGAGGGTGTCTGCCTACGTTGTTGATTGGAGGGAGTCCAGGAATCCTGGGTCCCAAGATCGAACTCCGGGACTTGGTAACAGGGCCATCAAACCCCGTGGATGGGAAAATATGTTCTGCGAGGTGAATGACACTGCATTGAAGGAATATGCAGACAGAGTATTTTCTCTGAGTGATGAAGAAGAAGCAGGTCCCAACCTAGAATGACAATGAAAGGTAAATTTTTATCCAGTTGTGTGTTTTGTATGTAAGGATATCTTGATTCTTTGTATATTTGATTACATTTGTGCAGTTAGTATGTACGGTTATCTCGATTCTTTGTATATTTGAGTCCGATTTTGGAAAGTTGGGAGTTCCTGCATCTTGGAATGTATGGAGCAGTACCCTTCATATCAGAAACTTAGGTATAAAGGAAAAGGCATTTTGTTTTTAAAGTTACATAGATAGTTAGAGGAGAATGAGTTGTTGGATGATTGTTACTACAAAAGTCAATTTGAACCATTTGTAAGAAAGGAGTAAGTTAATTCTTGGTGTATTCCTCTAATTTTATATATCTTCTTCCAAGGATTTGATCTTCAGAATGCTATGCACGGATCCAAAGAAGAGGCTTACTTCTGTGGAAGTTTTAGGTAAATTGGATATTACATGAAATCCTTGGGTATTTGTTAAAATTTGTCTAGCCCCATGTAGTTGAATGAGATGTCAGATTCCAGAGATTCTTTTTAAATTGGACTTATTATTAGTTTGATATTGCAGAGCATCCTTGGATCACTGGTCAAGTAGAGTGATCAGTGCATAGCACAAATGGGATTAAAGGTAAACAGGGCATCATCTGTAAATCTTTGAGGTCAGGGGAACCAAAGACAATGGCTTCATTCAGCTCAGCATGCAACACCAAAAAAGATATTCTGTCATCTTTCTTAGACAAACCATCTTTATCTGGATTCTTGGTGGGTGACGAGGGATGTCAAGTGTTGGGAAGTTTTGCTTTTCATAGTTATCCCAAAGCAAATGGGTCAGAATATTCATCAGCAATCCAAAACACTCTGAGCTTTGCCTTTGCAAATGCTGATGGTGCATTTAACTCGGAACACTTTGTATCTTTCTTCGACAATAAAATGCAGCATCAGCTTTCTCAAAGAGGTAACATTGTTTTTTGTGATGCATATCGATTCCTTCATATTATTTTTGGGTTTTATTTTAATTTTAGGTTCGTGATCTAATGGAGAAGTTTTTATCTTTACCTGCAGGGTCCAGTTTTGGACATCTCTTTGGAGCGGCAGTCTCTAACAGTATACAGACTGTATCTCAGTATGTGATGTCAGTTGAAGAGGGTGGAGGCCAGACACAAAAGGAAGAAACTTCTAGTCCAAGGTACCTAATTGCACACAAAGAGAATCGTGCAATAGGCTTGGGGGAGCTTGAGGAGCTGGATCTAAAGGTTTCAGAATGTATAATACGATGGGCTTCATGTACTCGCTTGTTTGGTGCCACCTCATTTCAATATCCATTAGTGTGTTGAAAGCTTCTGCAAACATCATCACTGTACCATTGAAAATCAAAAGCATAGCTTCGAAAGCCTAATGATTATTTTACCTTTTGAAGGGTTGTTTGATGGAGTTTTTAACCAAACCTTTGCACTATGTTACTCCCAAGATTTAATTCACGAGATATATTGGTAAACTGATTTGTATTTTTATGGGTTGTATACTACATAGTGTTATGGTAAAGTTCAATGGGTGTGTAGTGGAGATCTCTTCATTTTACAGAGTAAAAATGCTTATTCTTATGAGTGGATAATATAATAAAATATCTAGCATACCTATATTTTTATGTATTATAATTCGAGAATGAGATGTGAGATCTTGATTGTCTGCATTCAGGTTGTATAGATTGAGGAAGGTATCTATATATTTTCCAAAATACATGTACAAAACAAAATCGAAATGGCTACACTTTTGTTTGAAATAATTACTCTCTTTCAAAGGTTTCATGTTGTTTATTATTTGCATGAACAACTCTTAATTTAGGGCTGGTTGAACTACTTGTGGGATAGCTAATTTTAGATTTTTAAGCTGGTGAAGATCAATGTTCAAACATAACTTAGGCACCTATTTTGTTACACCATAGTTTAAAAATCGTATTGTCAATGAATGGGAATTTCTTTTGTAATTAGACGTATCATTTTAATATAGAGAGAGAGAGAGATAGTAAGTAAATACCCACCGGGATTTGAACTTGTGACTTTCTTTTTGCAACTTTTCATACCAATTATCTAACCCATGAGCATTTTACTTGAGATATATCTTTTGCATGAACAACTCTTAATTCAGAGCTGGTTTCTCTGCATGTGGGGTTTCAAAATTTTAAGCTAGTGAAGCTCAATGTTCAAACATAACTTAATTCTTGTTAGACACCCATGTTCTCATCATGGCTTAATGCTTATTAGACACCTAGGTTCTCATCAAGTCTTAATGCTTGTTAGGCACCTATATGCTCTCATCATGGCTTAAAGTGACGAACTGTTAATAAATGGGGTTTTAAACTTTTATTGTGATTTAGATGTATCATTTTATTTTAGATATATTATAAGTGCTCCTTCAATGTATAGAATTGCAAGAATAATTGACTGACAAACTTAGCACTAGAATATCAAGGCATGCCAAACTGAAATAATTCGATCATGTCAATTTGAACCATCCTTGTAAGTTTGCATGGGATGTCCTGCATTTCATGCAAAATATCTATTTGGGTAAAATGTGTTGTTTCAGGACAATATTATAGTTTCGTTTTCCATTTTTTCTTTTAAGCTATGGAACATTTTTTGCTAGACCAATGATTTCATTTTCCATTACCTGATTTGTTATCATTTTCTATGTAATATTGACTCTTTTTTTTTGCCAAATAACTGGAGGGCAATGACTAGCCAACATTGACCTTATTAGTGGTTACTCCAATTCGAAACTATCAATAAACACCTAGTGTTTACAAATCTTCCCTTGACTTTATCAAGAAGAAAAATAACAAACTGCACATATTATGGTGACTTTGACTCGGTAAAACATCCTCCTATGAGTATGGCCACAATGTAACGACAATTTAGATGCCTTCTCCAAGTTGTGATTTCACGTTGGCGTCCTTTTCTTTTTCTTTCCATGTCATGATCTTGCTTTAGAGATTCTCCTACCTTCAGTCATACTTCACCCCATTTTTATAATTGAAATATGTTAAAGATAGAATCCCTTAAAAGTTGGTAACATTATTTTGCTAATTAAAAAAGTTGGAAATGTTAAACATGTGCGATAAATGAAAGCATGTGCGATATGTTATGCAATGTTGTAATTGAAAAGAAATATAATATAATTTTCAACAATTTAGGTCTACAACGATTATTAGGTGGGAATAGCTCCAACACCTATTTTAATGGTCACTTTGCTGATCATGATTCTGAAATTTTTTTGCAGAAGCAAAGTAGGGATATCAAATGTCCTTACCCAATGACACATTAAGGATATTAATTATCCACTCTTTGTGGGACAAAATCATAGTTCATTCTCATAGTTCCTTGCTCTATGCCCTATAACATAGTGGCAGTGTACATCAATGTCTGTTTGGTCAATGGATGGAACTATGGATTATACGAAACCTTCAGTATACTCTGATTATTAAGATGTAGTATGATGAGTTGATTCTACCTGTAATTGAAACTCTTAGTATTAGGGGCCGTGTTATGAACCTTGCAATTTTATTTGAAAAGAAAAAACAGGAAGAGAGTAATTGCAGAACAAATGGAACTTGATAACTTATATATAAAAGTTGACCCTAATAGGGATGCTAACAGCAGTAAACTCAGCATTAGCATAAAAAAGTTCAGTAATAATAGTAAAATTTCCAGCAATATTTAACAGTTTATTTATCACAGAATTTAGAACACCTACAACAAAATAAAGTCCAGCAACAGTGTGCCTAAATAGAGATGGGGACATATTTATCTCTACAACCCACCCTTTTAGCAGAGTATTTGATAGCAGAGTATTTGAATAAAAAATCAGGCCATTTTTCAAGGCTGCTATACTGAGCAAAAATTCTCAATAGCTCACTTTTTTAGCAGAGTATTTGAACGAAAAATCAGGCCATGTTTCAGGGCTGATGTCAATTTCTTTTTTAAATTGGACCATTTGCATTTTATTAATTGAACATGACTATAAAATATGGATTTTTACTCTTGCTTTGGTGTTCAAGATATTGAACAGAAGAGCAACACTGTCAATGAAATCCAAGAACTGAAAAACCTAGCAGTTTGGATTCAATATTAATTAAATGCAAGAATATTTGGTGTTTAATATATTGAATAAAAGAGCAATACTATTAATGCAATCCATGAACTGCAAAACACTAATATCAGATTGGATTCAATATTAATGAAATGCGATAATCTCAAAGTTTGACCAGTTTTGTTTGGGTTCATTAGTATAAGTTAACAAAATGTGAACATTTCTGAGCATACCAATGTTTGGATTCAGTATCCTATGAATGGAATGTGAGAATTGCAAACTACAATCGAGCACTAATTAAAAATACAATGAAACCCAAGTCAGGTTCATTTACTTCAAAGGGAAGGGCTGTATAAATTTGTAAAGATGTAGGTCTTCTCAAGAGTCGGTTGAAACAACAACATTTCCCTGCCAACAACAACATATGAGAAACAACAACATTTCCACCTATTCTGATCCCCTTAAGAGTCCCATTTCATCTAGCATGGTGAATTGCTCTACTTAGTCCTTCCATTATCAAGAAAAAGAGAAGTGTATCTAAGGGACACCCTTACCTCAAGCCTCTCCCATACCTAAAAAAAATTGAAGTTGCACCATTAAGCAAGACTGCAAAAGACATTGACTGAACGCAAGAGAGGATCCAATCTACAATATATAGATCAAAACCAACCTGTAGCATAGCAAGTCACAAACATTGATTGAAGCTAGAAATGGAGGGAAAATAAGACCACCGAACTACCTGAACCCTGAAAGTGACTACTACAACCATTCAAAGGGTTGGAATTCCAAAAGAAAATGACTTGAGCAAATCGGTTACTAGCGAAGGCTACATTGCATTGTCTGAAGGAATGAGTTTGTGAGTTGAAGGACCTAATGCAATGCAATCAGTAATCATAGTATTGTCCCATACCCTATGATGTTAGGGGAGGGTTGGCTCTTCTAGCTATCCAAACTCTAATGTGGCTTATTGTCTCCATCATCTATAACTTCTTGATCCTTTTGATGGCTTCCAAAACTATAAAATATTGCAACATTGATCCCTTGAATTGTTCTTGTCTGTGCCTCATGCTTTAGGAAAGCAAGTCAATTATACTTACTCCATTTGGCTCTTACAGGAAGCCTTGAGCCTCCTTGATACCCCTACTTGCATTAATGGTGGATCCTCCATGACCACTAGAAGAGGTAGTCACCCTTCTCCCTTACTTTTACTGAGAATCATTTTGCTCCACCAACTGGAAAATCAACCCACTATTATAAATCAATTATGGCCTTCTGTTGTGCCTAATTACCTTAATCTTGGCATGGAGATGCATTCCACATGCATTGTGGCAATGAAGGCTTTGATATTTATATGCATGGGTGTTTAAATATCTTGGTTATGCATTGTGAAAATTATACTCCCCTGTGGGCTCCACCTGGAAGCATTTCCCCTTCCTTTTGTTCACCATACTCAGTATTACCACATACAAAATAGAGGCCTAGTTGGGAGATACAAGTAACACAACATCCAGGCAAGATAAGGAGACACTATTTTTTTCTCTATACCTGTGTTGGAGGCATATAGTTTCCATGGATTGGTCATGATATCATAACCATCTTTTACTTCAGATAACCATATAGTTTCCAGCCGAGGGCAGAGTTCCAGTCGGAGCAGAGTTCCAGCGGGGCAAAGTTCCAGCCGGGGCAGAGTTCGAGCGGGACGGAGTTCCAGCCGGGGCAAAGTTCCAACTAGGGCAGAGTTCCAACCGAGGCAGAGTTCCAATCGAGGTAGGGTTCCAACCGGGCCAGAGTTCCAACTGGGGCAGAGTTCCAATCGGAGCAAAGTTCCAACTGGGGTAGAGTTCCAATCGGGGCAGGGTTCCTGTGAGGGACAATGTGTCCCTTCTCTGTTGTATTGTGGCTACAGTGTCCCTTTCTTTGTTAAACTGTTACTATTGTAGCATGACTGTGGTTCCCTATCCTAGCCGAGTTATAACTGTGTCAAACCCTAGATGATAGGTCAATGGTGGTGTTAAGTTTTCTAGAGGGAGCTATGACTTTCCCCAGCTGAACCTCTGCCCCGGGTGAAACTTTGCCCCGGCTGGAACTCTACCCCGGGTGAAACTTTGCCCCGGCTGGAACTCTGCCCCTATTGGAACTCTTCCCCGGCTGGAACTCCGCCTCGGCTGGAACTCCGCCTCGGCTGGAACTCTGTCTCGGCTGAATTTATTTGTCTTGCAGAACCCATCTACTAGGGTATTATACGTAAGAATATTAGGAGCTTATTTTCTATATATATGAGAAACTTTGCATATTTCTGTATTAATGGTTTGGATTCATATGTATGCACATGAATATATATGTTGTTTTACAAAATATGAATATTTTATGTATTTTTTAGTCATCCAGTTTTTTACCTGGTTTTTTGCCGGTTCCGGTCCGGTCACATTTTGGGCTTCGCCGGTTCCGGTCCGGTTCACATTATAGGACCGACTTGGTCTCTCCCAACTAGTGTCATTAAAAGGATTATGCAGTGATAATTTCCATGCAGACAAACACCACGTTGGCACATTCTATGAAACACAACTCTAACAACTGTTAAAGTTCGTGTAGATGTGAGACCCATTCTCAAGTAGGATGGTACCATATCCAGTTAACTAGGATGGAGTAAGACCCTATAAGGTACCCTAGGGCCCCTATTTGTCTCCTTGCATTCTTGGTCTGGGATCAAGCAGGTTGATGCATGTAGGGTTCATGGTTTGATGTGTCTATTCTCTGCCCCGGCTGGAACTCCTCCCCAATTGGAACTCTGCCCCGGCTAGAACTTTTCCCTGGTTGGAACTCTACCCCGACTGGAACTTTGCCTTGGCTGGAACTCTGCCCTAGCTAGATCTCTGCCTAGGCTATAAATCTGCCCTGCTGGAACTCTGCCCAACTGGAAATCTGCCCCGCTTGTTGGAACCCTGCCCTTGTTGGAACTCTGCCCTGGCTGGAAATTTGCCCCGGTTGGAACTATGCCCAGTTGGAACTTTGACCTGGTAGGAACTATGTCTCGGTGGGAACTTTGCCCCCCTAGAACTCTACTCCGACTAGAACTCTGCCTTGGTGGAACTTTCCCCCGACTGGAAACCTGCCCCTGAACTTGCATGTTTGCGTTGTTGAACTTGCCTTCTTTGCAAAGGCCATATATAAGTACACTATATGTGAAAACATTAGGGCTAACAACTATTAAAGTTTGTGTAGATGCGAGGCCCATTCTCAAGTAGGATGGTACCATAATCAGTTAACTAGGGCGGAGTAAGACCCTATAAGGTACCCTAGGGCCCTTAGTTGGCTCCTGGCATTCTTGGTCTAGGACCAAGCAGGTTGATGCATGTAGGGTTCTTGGTTTGGTGTGTCCATTCTCTGCCTCGGCTGGAAATCCTCCTCGATTGGAACTCTGCCCCGGCCAGGGCATAGTTCCATCGAGGGTAGAGTTCTAGCCGAGGCAGAGTTCCAGCAGGGCATGCATGCCGAGGCAGAGCTCCAACTAGGGCAAAGTTCCAGCCAGGGCAGAGTCACAACTCCCTCTAGCAAACTTAACACCACCATTGAGCTATCATCTAGGGTTTGATGAAGACAACCATTTCCATATGTAAGAAGATGATCTCAAGCACCCAACACTCTTTCCATACTTTTAATCCCGTTGCATTCAAAATGTTTGAAGGAATGTAAGCACACGGCTATATTCTAGACATCATAAGATTCAATAGCCACATCAAAGGGATTTGTAGGAATAGACAGATCATTGTTCCATTGATGTATCTGATGAATACTTGGCCAGATATATTCTTTGTTGTGAACACCTTGAGTCATTATCTTGTTGAGCCCAGACAAGTTCACTTGATAGTTGCAAAGCATGTGATGAGGTACCTAAAAGGTACGGTAGACCATATGGTCTCAGATACAAAGATCACTTCAGGAGGATGTTTCAATTTGGGGTCAGCCATGATCTCATGGATAGGAAGGAAGCAATCCTTGTAGTTTACATTATTATTATTCATCCTTCGGGAGATGTCACAAATGTAAAAGGTCATGTAAAATTCATGAGGTAAACCCTCCATTGTAATTCAGGTCAATAACACCCAGAAAAGAATAATATAATTATTATTGTGAGATTTTGTAGGTAGGTCGGTCCTGTCAGTTAGACAGGTTAGCTCAATTAGATTAAATGTCAGTTGGGAAGTTTAGTATAAATAGGGAGGCACCCTCCCTCATTTATACACACTCATTCACACTTGTATTGTGCAAGAGAGAGAAAGGAGTGGCAAAGAAGGAGGAGGACTAGTGTCTTTGGTGTTTTGGCTCTTATGCTTGGGGTTTGTCTCTCTCTCTATGAGACCTTGTTCTTTGGTCATTACATTCTGGTAATCTATATCGATGAAGTTTCTGCCAGATTTTCTCTTTAGAGTTTCTCAGGATAAATTCTTGTGTACCTTGTGATTGTGTTTCTTTTAGTGATCCTCTATATTATTATAAGTGAAACAAGAAAGAGATCAACGAACCAAAAAGATCAACTCGATACCAAGAAGAAATTGACAAAATGGAAACTCAAGCATTTCCATTAAGTATGCCATCAAATAGATGTCTTCACAAAGTTCCAACCGGGGTAGAAATACCACCATTGAGGTTGAGGTCGATCATTTCATCCAAATGATAAGCAAACAACAAGCACCTAATATTCTTGCGTAGAATACCTAGTATATGGGTTCTTCGGGACAAAGAAATCCAGCTGAGGCGTAGAATACCTAGTATTTGCATTTCCAATCATGCTAAATGGAACACCAACCAACTTGAGTTGTATCTCATCAGGTCCCTCATCTACTTGTGCAACATCCTTTGGATCAATATCCCACCATGTTGCTGGACCTTTCAAATACTTGGGTGTCTTCATATGCTCAAGACCTAAGGAACTGTCCACAACTAACTTCTCCTCTCTTATAGAGGTAAGTATGTTTTTCTTGATAGATCTATGTGATTTGCTTGAGCAAGGGTCTTGTTAAAGGGGTTTATAATAACTGCAAACTAAACAAATTCAATCCGAAGTTTTTCCCCTTCCTCCTCATTGTACATCGTTCCAATTGTATCTCAATAACCATTATTTACTTTAGGATTATCAATTGGAGGAACTCTTCTAGGCCTTTCCACATACCATTTTATTGGAACTCTTCCCTCAGCTGGAACTCTGCCCCGACTGGAACTATGCCCTGGCTGGAACTTTGCCCTAGTTGAAACTGTGCCTCGGTTGGAACTCTGCCCTGGCTGGAACTTTTCCCATTCAACATTACCAACGTAGAATTGTGAAGATTCCAAATCTCTAAATATCTGTTAGCTCAATAACTCTCTATAGGAAGTACGTTTGACAATTCTTGAACTTTATTGGAAGGAACAAGAACCTCACAGGAACCCTTCCCTTGTTGGAACTCTGCCCTTATTGGAACTCTGCCCTGGCTGGAAATCTGCCTCGATTGGAACTTTGCCCTAGCTGAAACTTTTCCTCGGCTGAAACTCTACCCTTGCTGGAACTCTGCCCATTGGAACTATGCCCCAACTGGAACTTTGCCTCAGTGGAACTCTGCTTCGACTGGAACTCTGCCCTTGGCTGGAACTATGCCCCAGCTGGAACTATGCCCTGGATGGAATTTTTCCCTGGCTGGAACAGTGCCTCAGTTGGAACTCTGCCCCGGCTAAAACTTTTCCCACTCAACATTACCAACGTAGAATTGTGAAGATTCCAAATATATAAACTCTACTCTGGTTGGAACTCTACCCTGGTTGGAACTCTGCCCCAGCTGGAACTCTGCCTCGGCTAGAACTCTATCCCAGTGGAACTCTGCTCCGATTGTAACTCTGCCCTTGGTTGGAACTTTGCCCCAACTGGAACCTTTCCCCTGGCTGGAACTTTGCCTTCTTGAGAATCCAAATATGTAAATATTTGTTATCAATACGTTCGACAATGCATGAACTTTTGGAAGGAACTCTTCCCTCACAGGAACCCTGCCCCGATTGGAACTCTGCCCTGGCTGGAACTATGCCCATTCAACATTACCAATGTAGAATTGTGAAGATTCCAAATATCTAAATATCTTCTAGCTCAATAACTCTCTATAGTAAGTACGTTTGACAATGCATGAACTTTATTGGAATGAACAAGAACCTCACAGGAACCCTACCCTTGTTGGAACCTTGCCCTTGTTGGATCTCTGTCCTTGTTGGAACTTTTCCCTGGCTAGAACTCTGCCCCAGCTGAAACTTTGCTTCAGCTGGAATACTGCCCCGGCTGGAACTTTTCCCCATTGGAACTCTGCTCCGATTGGAACTCTACCCTAGCTGGAACTTCGCCCTTGCAGAAGCTCTCATGAACAACTCTTTTAAATTCAAATCATCGAGAATGAAGGTTTCATTTGGAGCACTTAGTTGGATATTTACAATGCTTGTGTAAGCTGGCATCCTAAGAGGCCATATTCCAAGACATCGCTTTATTTGCCCAGATGAACTGATCCATTGTTTTAAAATGTTTCTCCAAACTGAGCAGCACTCTGTTGCAAAAACTTGATGATCAGTGGATATGCAATCTAGTCAATCTTGATAGAACAACTCATCATTACAATGTCATTTTATGCATTGAAAAAAAAAGAGACATATGAGAATTTATCTAATTCAACCATGAATGAAAAAATTACTTAACAGATCTATTAATAAGATACTATGCAATAACTCAAATTAAGCAATGGAATAATAGCCATAGAATTGGAAGTGCTAGGTTATTAGTTCCTTCAAGTATCCATTCCCTTAGAATATAGACATTATGCAATGAAAAAATGCAATATTATTAACTAAAAACATATATGTTATAAATGAAGAACCAAAATATACCTTGTATGGCTCAATATCAAAATAATTATTAAGGTTTTTAAATACTCAATTAATGAAACACCATCAAACCAAAAACCTTTGCAAGAGAAGGATCCTTCCATACTCCAATGTATATTGAAATGCTTGTCACATAACTCTTATTATTATATCTATATACATTATATTAAAAGTATTAATGAAACATTGAGGACAATGTTCCATTGTATATTTATTAATTATTTATAATTAAATATACTAATACCATTATTATGATTCAAATTATGTTTAATGATATATTAAATTTTGAAACATCCTTAAATACCTTTCATAATGAGAGTAGATACATATTTAAGATGGTTACTTATTTATTGTAGTGAATTCACAAATTGTGATTGCATTGATTCCATCAAAACAAATGTTAATATAGGAACAAGTAAAGTTAGTCTTCAATTTTGAAACTTTAAATTTCAATTAAAATAGGGTTTAAATGTATTCATAACTTTTAAAATATTTAATTACTTTGAAGGGTTTGTTTAAGTGAAGTGCAATCCAAATGATTAAAATTGGTATATTCAAGTTTTATTCATATTATGTGCGTTTCTAATGCATTTAAGTATGATTTTAATTACACACAAGATGCTAATTCATGCTAAGTGTGGGCTTGTATATAATAAATGTCAAGTTAAATGTAGATTGATTTAAGTCTCAGTTATATTTGCACACGACTATCATAAAGTGAAAAAAATCAAAATTTTATATAAAGTAAAGTTTAAAAATGATGACTTTATAAATTACAAAAAAAAAACTCATATATATAACATTCACATAGAATAGAAATCAAAACATTGAGTTATAAACATTGTTAACTATGATGATAATTCGCTTATGCAACCGAATAAAAAGAAAATTAAGTTTAACAGATATGTGTCCTCTATAGAGTTGAAAAGGCCCCCACTCTAGAGAACGATGTGTAAGAGATTAATTTTTTAGGAGCAACTTTGTTTATTATGCATATACACACACATTTAGTTGTTTATGAGTTTTGTATATCACCACGGGGGGAATTTAGAACTTCGAAATCAATCGTGCCCCCTCCATTGGTCAGATTGATAGGTGGAGACATGACAACCATGACAATGTTACATTACCTTATACGTCTCCCTCAAATTGCATTGTAGAATGTGCCTCTTGACACAATGAAAACAAATTTGATTAGGTGTAAGGTTATGCATTGAATAGTCTTACTATTCACTTTAAGGATGTATGTTTATCGAATGAATAGAATAATGATTTCAATAACTCCCTATCTGATGTACTTTGCATATTCTTTGTTGGATCTCCAACTAACAAATGCTTTAGCATTTTATTTTTCCTAAGCTATAGTTCAAGTTATTGTTTACTTTCTTTTTAGAAATTATATTCAATCTATTTTTTTTGTTGATTATGGTGCTTATCATTCGCTACATCCAAGTGGTGGTGGATTTCACTACAACATGGTGTGGACCTTGTTGAATTATCAACCCACTTTGTTGTGCTCTTAAGAAATTACTCATTATATTTTTGTTAAAGTCGATATAAACCAATTAAGTGTACAATCATCTACTTTATCATACAATGGAATCATTGGTTCAATATAGATATTTGAAATAGTAGATTATGTCCCAATGATACTCAAGCCTATGCATTGTTTTGATATACTATATGTGTTTTATTTTGTTTGCAATATGTGAGTCATTATAGTGTGATATTTTTTTGTAAAGGTCACACATGTTCCATATACAAGGACATTTTCTAATACAATTAACTATTAAATAATGTAAAAATGCTTAAAATGAATTGGATGTTCAAATTCAGTTTTACATAGTATATTCTAACATCGAGCATTTAACCGTATCTCTTTCCACCATTAAGGGAAATTACTAGTTTACAAATATGTGGTGTTTTATGAAGTTATATTTAGTCAAACAAACATAACAAAAGTAGTAAAATCATAATCACAACACTATTTTAATTTTAAGGTGAGGGCATGGTGATCCAAGGATTTAGTTTACAAAGATGTACATACATTACCCTCCTTTGGATATGAACTTGGAAGACATTTTCTTAAGCTTTAGATCCACATTTGAAACATTCTTTTAACAAAGACCAAAAATATCTTTGAATTCCAAAATATAGCTAAATAAACAAACTTTATGATAAAAATATTATCTATTTACATAAATATTACATGGAATAGAAATGTATTATAAAAACAAACTTACAAGTTATGTTTTATTAATTATAAAACTTAACGTATATAAAACAATACATTGAAGTTAAAACATAAAATTATGAACCACATATGCTACAAGGTAATGAACTTATTGATTTACTAAAAACAGAGATATTCAAATTAAAAAATATGAATTTATAAATAACTTTCAAAATATTAAAAATTGAAAAAAATGATTGTGCACATACCCACATTAGAATGGTTCATACAACTCAATCATAACATCAATAAGAAGGGGTTGGAATAACCAACTTTGCATAAAACTAGTTTAGGCCGGTGCACATACCCACATTAGAATGGTTCACACAAGTTAACCATAACATCAATAAAAAAGGGGTTGGAATAACCAAATTTGCAAAGAGCTAGCTTATGCCAATGCACATACCCACATTAGAATGGTTCACACAACTCAACCATAACATCATAAGAAGGGGTTGAAATAACCAACTTTGCATAGAGCCTTTGATGCCAATTTTAAATAAAAAATTGATTCAATGGCTCATTATGAAATGTCACCATGTGACATTTATTCTATATTAAGTAAAAATAAATTTGATGCTTTTAATTCCAAATTGTTGGTATTAGAATTCATTGGCCCAATTGGCCACACTACCTACTCTAGGCATGCTAGCCTACTTCTTAGCAAAAACATCTACTTTGATGTTGGCCGCACACATTTGCCCTTCACTATCAACATGAAGCATCGGCATCAACTTATTCAAAGGATGTTAAAAACTCTACAAGCCACCTGATGTAGAGAAAAAACAACCTGCAAAGGAAAAAGCAATACATGTATATATAAGAAACTAAAAAATAATAATGTGTGATGTTTGATAAGCTCTAAGTCTAATATTACCTCGGGTAAAAGGAGAAATAGATTTTCAACAGCCTTCTTTAAGGACATTTGGTTCATCAGATAGGACAAGGTAATCATCAGCTGTCGTGCCCCAAAAGAAAGGCACTGAACCATCGGCATCCTGCGGTAAAAATAGTTATTGGGTCCCCAAAAAAAATGTGCAATTTTAAGAAATGATTTTGTTCAAATAAATAGATACTTAGTGCAACATTTTTTTAGGGAAGAAGTTCTTAGTTACCCATTTGATTGATTCTAAAAAGCTATCTTCCCCTTCCCTCCCATAACAAAAAGAAAAATTCGTCCCTCCCCAAACAAGTAAAAGGAGCATATATCCATTGGGAAATAATTAATGCTCTAGAAAAAAAGGTCAAAATAGGAATGATTTGGGAGAGTTTCTTCACTACATTTGCAAAGGAATATAAACCATCGGATTAGAATTTTAAATGTTTTAATCAAAGAGGAGTAAACTGCTATGCTATGTTATGTAACAAATATTAAAATGGTAAGTAAAAAATGGTCTCCCTACACTTAAGTTTGATCTCCGAACTTAGAGGAATGCAGTAAAGCAGAGAGTTAGGTTGGAGCTTAGAAGATTGGGATCTGAGTCAAGTCACTATGTCGACTTGAATTAGTGATGCTACTACATTGCTGCATCAAGATAGAAAGAAGAAATTCAATGAACCTTCTTGTATTCCAAGGCTCTCCTCACTCGACCACTAATCAATACAGTCTACCCATTCCCAATGTTTCATGGGGTGGGAAAAGGTAACTTGAGACAGGTCAACAAAGAAGGTATCAGGAGGAATTCTATGGATAACTTTCTGCTAGTTTATCCAACAGGATTAGGCTCAGTCTCAGCCAATAAAGGTGAATTCATCCGCTCTAATCCAAGGCCTGAAGATATCCCAGAGCTTGAAGGTAGAAATTCATTTGTCATGGGGATTCCTTATGGATGGAAATTAGCTAGCTAGAAGTTAATCTTCTGAAGACGCCAAAGGCTTAGCTAGTTCCTTTCCTTCTAGAGTCTTTACCTTTCCAACCACATCAAAAGGACCTTAAACACTTAAGTTGAATTCAAACAAATGGATCAAGGTTAATAAAATGATGAATTCACCTCTTTTATCTCAATGGGCCTATCATGTTTGCTCCAACTACCTCGTCTTATAATGTTGCTACGGATTGGCATACCCACTACCCTCATTAATCCATTCATGAAAGCAATTGTGCACTTTCGTGAAATCCATCACATCATGAGGATGACCAAGAATGATCTTGAGTAAGAATATTTACAAGAAAAAGACAACAAAGAAAAGTTTGTTAATTTTCTTGGGTGTGTGAAAAAGAGGATGGAAGCAGCTAGAGTGGAATCCAGCTATAGGAAGAATCTATGAAGCCACAAACTCCTGGTTAAGGTGGGGTGGAACATGGAAACAGACCACTAGTGATTGACATGGACAATCCAATGTACACATGATCAAGGATAAATCATGCATGTTCTATCCAAAGAGAAAAAAGAGTGATCCTTCAAGGTCCTGCATGGGATAACAACAGTGTTTCCCCATATGTATGGTACAATCATGGATGTCCTTTGACATTCAATGAAGATAGCCACTAACCTCCATGATCTAGTCAGAATCAAGAATCCCAATTAAGGGGATTTATTTAGAATCAAGAGAGGTTTGAGAGTAGGTACCCTCTGCAAGAGTAGTATAACAGATCTCAGATCCTTAGAATTGAGGACAATTGAACTGATTTCTATCGAAAAGTTAATTAGGACAAGCATAGACCACTTTGGAAAAAAATTGTAGTGTTGGTCAAGAGGATACCAAGTTCAGCAAGAGCATCAACCTTGGGAGGTGATGGCACCTTAAGGGATGAAAGCAGCATCAAAATATCTCCCATCCCAATGTCCTTTGTTGTTATCTCATTTAAATGCAGATTTTATAGTTTTCAATTAAGTGTCTTTGAGTTGCTTGTTAAGAGACCATTTTGGATATGTATTGTAAATCTAAGCCAATGTATTGTTTAGAATGGAACTGATAATAGTCATAGTAATATAAGTCAATTCATTAAGGGAGTCAAAATTTTGGAACGATGAACTATTTAGTTGTCAGCGCAATTAGTTTCAAGAGTAAGGTAGGTCCAACTAGTCACAAGATTTATTTTCAATTTCCCCAACTGATCGTATAGGTTGAAGGAAGCCATGTAAAATTCCTGGAAGTACACCTAAGAGAAGAAACAATACCTCTATTGGGACAGCTCCACACTGGCAGTCGAGAGCTTTTGGAAGGTCAAACATAGCCATTTGAATACCCCTAGGGCCCTATCAATGTTGTACTGTAGCGTGTACCTAAAATTCCCAGTGATCTCTGAAGTAAAAATGGTATTAATTTGCAAAGAGGTGTATCTAGAAAAGCTCTCATAGATATTAGGAAAACTTGTCAAATGTATTCCATTCATTACCATTTCTATTGTAACTGATATTAACTTGAACAAAATTCACACCTTCCATCACCAAACAAAGAATAAAACATAAAGGGAAAAAAACAACCACTTTCCTCCAAAGTTTATGCTGTATACAAGAAAATATTTTCTGTTTCATCCCACATGCCCCTCTGTGTCTAATTTCTACAGTTATCAGTTGCAACCTGCCACACCAAGCTAAATGGACAAGTCTACTAAATAAAATTTTTGGAGAGAGGATTTGTGTTCCTAAAGAAATTAGAATACAAGTCCTAGATCTATTTTAACTACTAAGTTGAGCATCTTCCAGGATTGCAATCTCATAAACAAAGCATTCTAACCAGGAAATGATAATGATTTATTTCCTTGATTTGTTTTTCTGTAAAGAGTGTCTGTCACACCCCGGTTTTTACCCCATTGCATTAGATGCATATGATGTATATATTGTAATAATCATGGTGCGGATCTAAAGGCCAAGGCCCCACCATTGATTGGTTATGCTATGTTTTGGATTTAAAATTGTCACCGAAGGTGTATCGGGGCATGCGGCATAGATATTAAGTTTATCATCATGTAAATATGCATCTTTAATTAAAATGAACACAACCAGCTACGATCGCGGAAACTAAATTGAGAAGGGGAAATATTGTCACAAGGATGAGGATATGGGGGGGATTTGTCAAACCTTGGCCAATAGAGAAAAACCCATGTGTCACCACCTTGTTTTATTTCCAACCACTTTCATTGAAGAATGGCTGGTGGTGGTTGAGGCAGTTAATTACTTTGGGAGTGGGGTGGCAGGACTGTCAGTCCTAACCCACACGCACACTCCACCCCAACGTTTGACTTCCTAATGGCAAGAAAAACCTTCACGCACTCACTACTACAGGGACCTCACGATTTTCTGTTCACCTCTATGCACAGGAATTTTCCTAGTTTTTTCGACTGATGCAGCGAGACGAGAGCCGTGCTCGTTCACCCACGAATTGTTGTGAAGGGTCAATCACGTTTTCGGCTGTCTCACAGACGGGTATGGTCATTCTGTTCATTTCACGCACAGGATTGGGAAGTTTGTATTTTTCTCTTCCTCAGTGTGGTCTATGTATGTCTTCCCGATGCCTTTGTTTCCCAAGACGGGCTGTGGTTTTTCCCTTGCTGTGAGCTACACTCATTGATATGTTTGGGACTGTATAATTCCCAGGGGAGTCGTTTTCCCTGTTGAGATGCAACAGCTGATTGATTTCCTGAGTGCAGTGGTTGGTCTTCAGACTGTGTAGGGAGCTGGGATGGGGGCTTAGTTTTGCTTGACAAACCTGGTGGCTGGGAAACCACACAGACAGAGCTAGAGGGTTGGCTTTCTTCTCCACAACCCCTGAATAGCACTGTAAGGGAATGCAGGGCCTGAGGGACTGTGTAGCAGAGAAGGGACTGATTCCTTGTGTTGGGTGTATGTGGATGTCTTAGAAGTCAGGCTAGTTCTAGTGTAGGTGTTCTTGGCTCTATAATGAGCTCACCAGCTTAGCAATGAGCCTTTCCCAACTCCTTGATGGCCTGTTAAACCCAATTGTGTTGGCTTGGTTGTGTGTTTTGTGTATCCTTGGCTATGTGTAAGCCTGCTAGTTCCCTTATTCCCTGGAGAATCATGCCCAGCTCGGGAGTGGCAGCACTGCTGAGAGATTAAGGAGCACGCTAGCCTATGGTTGGGTGGAACGTTGCAGCGACGTAGCTGGTTGCGGATCAAGTTCATCATAAGATAAGTGCTCTTGTCCATTTCTACTTCCGCAACTATATTTACTGTTAATGACTATAATGGACATGTTGAATGAATGCTTGTATGAATGTATGATGTTTCCGCTGTGTCTGATAGATAATTGCATATGTGCATGATAAATGTTCATGTGTGCATGTTTCTACTTCAATACGTTTGCTTCAGCATTTTGTTTTAGCATTTTTATGAATTCAGCATGTTCATGGGGCTCTTAGCCCATGTGTTTGAAGCTTGTAGTCGCGTCCTCTTCGTCAGTCGGAGGCATGGGGACGTGACAGTGTCTAGTCACTCCCTTTTTCTGTCCAACTGGTCCTCACAAGAAAACTGCTAGCATCCAATTTGCTACAACTAAAATATATGAAGAAAGATTAAAATGGGCGAGAAAAAACTTACTATTTTTGGTCCTTGGTCTGTTTATTGAACTACAAACTAGATATCACTACATGAACAGGCTCACTATTTGTATTCCTGTTTACAGAAAAACATGCAGGCAAAGAGCACTCTAGTTCTTATCTGTCTACAAACCTATAAATCAAAACAAAAGACAGTGTCAATATAGAAAAATAGAAGAAGCACGTTTACTCTCATGGTAAGTAGACATTAGTGTTGATATAGAAAAATAGAAGCAACACGTTAAATCTCATGTTAAGTAGGTAGAAAATGCCCACAAGTAGTCTCTATTTGAATCCTTTAAGCTGTCTCACTGCACAGACTACAAAAGCCTTAGCACCGAAAACCTAGGCCTATAAATCCTCAGTTTCATGGATCAGTTTTGTGGAGCATGACCATTATAGCCAAGCTTGATTGTAAAGCTCTCCATCAACATATTACTATTACTGAAGGGGAAAAACATACAATAGAAAAATCATATAAATGACTCCCATCTATTTTTAGGAGCCATTTACTTGTGACATCTCATTTTATAAAGCTAAACACATGAGTCCTTTTCTGATATAAAATTGCACTCATTGAAATGAAATTAGATATCTTCTTTGCTCGCTCGTTTCTTCAAGAAAATCTGAAGGATTTTGACATCTTCAGAAACTGAGCAAACTAAGCCCTTTTCACAGAAATGACATAGTGGGTTTGTTGTAATGACAATGTCCATTGAATTGGCTACATCGCAGAGGGGAAAAATCCCATTTTCATAGATTCACCACACAACCCAACTGCAAGGTAGGATAATATGGGTATTCATTCCTCTACCCACAAATGTAAAAAGTCTCTAATAAAATCCAGATTTCTATCTATCTACAATGGACTTGGTGTGAAGGCCAGACATAACTTGCCTGAGACAACCACAGAGGCACTGCTACTAGTTCCATTCTACTTAAGTCGCAACAGGAACCAGAAACTAACTCCACGGGAGGATGTCTCGGATTGAGGAACTAAAGCCTCTCCATAGAGAGAAAGATAATTTGATTTTTCTTATATGAAGCCCACGGGATTGGCTCAAGCACTATAATAAAAAATACATTCAAAACTAAGGTTTCCAAAAGATACTTACGGTCGAAGAATCCTCCAGCTTGTCGAAGAATTGCATTCCATCTTCGACATCCATGGGTTCTAGAGGCCTATTCCCATTTCTAGTATCTTCAGATGATGAGGAAGAGGAACTACTGTGTTCAGCACACAGGGCTTGGGAAATGGTCTCCCACAGAGCCAAGGATTTCCTGAACGAAGAATTTCAAAGAACACAAGGTCTTAATCTACGCAATGAGCATGGGGATGAAATAGCCTCGTTGAAGGAATTAATAACATCACTTCAAGAATGCTACCTTAATTGAATCTTCTTGCATTATTATTGAAAAAGAAAAGAATTTCAGAGAACACAAGGTCTTATTCCACGCAATGAGCGCATGGATGAAATAGCCCCGTTGAATTTTCTGCGTGTTAAATTTGTGATCCATGGACTTCGTCCTGATACATCCTCTCAGCATTCCCTTTCATCCATCGAAAGAGAAAAGAATAGAAGAAACCAAACATCGACATCACAATTAAACTAGTAGCCCCGTAATTCAATTCCCGATGGGTTTTAATCAATCTCCGATGGGATTTTTCTAATCCCCAACACTCAGATAATAATCAGAGATCAATCTGGGGATTCCATTGAAGGATTCTCAGGGTAGGAAATAGCGTCAAGACTGTTCACAATAGGGCGGGAGTGTTGTTTGAATTGGCAAGTTCCAGGGATCGTCCCGCTGAAGGTAGATGTAGGTGGTGAATTGAATGTAGGGAAGGGACGTGAAGGAGGGGATATGGGGATGGACGACGGGATTTAACGGTGACAATGAAATAATGGGGTTTTTCTAATGGGTTTGGCGAGGGGCCAACGACGGGGAGGAATTCCGGTCCAGTGGTCAGAGCACCGGCGCGACGATTGCCGCCGGGAAAAATCGTCGCATCGATAGCTTACTCCTCTCTCTCTCTCTCTCTCTCTCTCTCTCTCTATATATATATATATATATATATATATATATATATTTAAGGAGCTGTTGATATCATTTTTCCATCTTTACTGGGAGGTCAACCACATACATAATTATCACTGTACTGTTGTCTTATCTCCCACATACTTTTAATTTACCTTCTCGACAAGCAAGCATTTGACTTGAAATGGAGCTTCCATGATCATCTGTTTTAGAATAGTCCAATTGCTCTATTAGACAAAACCAAGCCAACTAAACTTGAGTTTATCGCTCAGTTAATATTAAAATTTAATTTTCACGTCGACCTCTTTTTCTTTTTCACTTGTTGGGTGAAACTTGTCTATCTCCCGACTAGACAAGTTTATAAATTTTAGTCATTATTTCTACTCGACTAAATTTACTTCGACTTACTTGTCGGTTCTAAGTCGGTTGACTTCTTTGACTTCTCAATTCAGCTCACCTCTTCGACCACTCAAGTCGGTTGACCTCAATCGACTGACTCAACCGACCTCTCAAGTCGGTTCACTTTGGTCGAAATCTACACAGTATGTTTCTTAGTCTAAGAGACTTAAGAAATTACAAATGCTTTTCACCTGTGAGTAAGATAGAGTAAAAATTGACACATTAACAAATCCAAAGAACTTATAAAAACATATGCCCAAATATGTAGGAAGACCTGAGTCCACCAATGTGCAGTAAAACCTGGAACTTTCACGCGGTGAGAAATTTATGGGTTCTTGTTCTTTCACTTAATAGTAATTGTAAAAGACATTTACCCAAGTAATTCTGGAAATATGTGGGGCCAAATAATCATGCATTCAACCATAAACTATTTCATATATTTAACTATGCGGAAATAACAAAGTATTACAAACTTGTCAGTCCAAACTTGTCGGTTCAGACTTGTTGGTCTAGACTTGTCGGTCCAGACTTGATACTTTTATAGAGCTTTAGCTCTTCGACTAAATCACATACACAAAATCTTGAGCTTCAACTTCACTTTCTCACCCTGAGTTCCTCTGTCTCTCTATTGTGTCTGTAATGTCTCTAACCTGATTTACAATTTGCTTCTTCTATTTATAGGCAACCTAAAGATTGCTTCTACATGGGTCAACTGACTCACCATTAAAGACTATAATAACTATCTACCTAACAACTTAGCTTCAGAAATAAATTCGACTGGTTTACATTGCCAAATCGTGGACTCTTCCCTCTTGTGAGACTGATCGACAAGATCTTCACTGGTACAGACTCTGACAAAGTCGGCTGAGAGTCAGGTACGGATCTGTGAGTAATTACATTTTCCCAACATGCTCATCGTCTAGACATCAATTTATTTTTAACTGACCGTACGCAAGGTGAAACCTTTATCTTAGTCTTTGCATCCGACTCATCATTTAGCCGCATGCTAATTTATGCCCTTACTTCTTCGGCTTCCATGATACCATCACAGAAGAATTGTTGGGTAAAATCCAAAATCCTTAGGAAACCAACCTTTTGGCCATAGATTTTACTAAAACTTTGCGTTGTTGGGTATTCTACCAAATAAACTGTCCAAATTATCGTATCTCGAAATCCAGTCCTGGTGCCTCAAGCATTTAGCCGCATCTGCAGCAGCCGAACCCTCTTCTTTGGAAAGAGAATAAAGGTGCATCCTCAACATTGGAGAAGCTTAACATGCACAACATCTAGTAAAGAATTATGAGACTTGCACTTCAATGCCCCAACGGAAACATCAAGCTCGAACTGACTCAAAAACAACAATTCACCTTATAAATATTATGAGAAAGTTAAGAAGTGGATTATATTCAACTTGATAGAAACAACCATTATAAGAGATTGCTATTGACAAGTTATCCCCTGGAGCTAATTATGAATACAACTTATAATTAGGGAATCCCTCTCCACTGACTGTCAAGTAAAAAGAGTATGGTGCTATTATGAAATATTATTTCTGGAGATTCTCTTCACCAGAGTCTTAAAGAACACTAATGAGTTCAAGTTTAACAGCTAAAGCTAAATTTTATGAGCAGATCCTATATGGAAGCCAGCTGAGAGTGGAGAACTGAGAACCACTCCAATCAAGGATCACGTAGCAAGAGAGTCACGATGTTGTAAGCTCCCGCATCCGCGTCCAGCATTCAGCAGCTCCTCAAAACTGCCGACGGTTCATTCAGTTATCAACCACACTCAAACTGATTTCTAGTTTGGAAACTGTTTTCTTGCTGGGAGCTTTTGGAGTGGTCCATCTAGGGTTCTCTACCTAGATTTGTGGAACAGTTGACACATAGCCAATAGAAGCTTGATGGAATCTTGGCTATTAAACCCCTGTTTGGTCCCCAAGCTCACTAACTCAATCCCCTTCAGTTTTACACCATCAAGAAAGAGAAAGCAGAGCTTGGAAGTACCGTATAGGAAGCTAAAACTTGTGTGGAACAGGGAAAACTTCTACAACAAATCAAGTAGCATCAATTGTTGGAGGTATGATCTATTCAAAATTTCTATTACGATTCTGTTTCAGAGTTTTATTCCGCATTTTTCAGAATCAGAAGTTTTTTGCTAACAGTTGGTATCAGAGCGCAGTTATCTCTGCCTTGGTGTTCTGTATGTAGTTGCCACTGTAGGGTTTTCTCTGTGTGTCTTGACAAGATTGAAGATCTAATTCTTAACTTCTCCAAGGGTTCGCTGCCTCTCCACTTGAATTCGAGGGTTTGTTGTTGCACTTGTGCTTGACGTTGAGGGTCTTTGCTGCTAATATTCACCTTATTATCAAAGTCTCTGCTGCTTGTTTAAACTTTGTCTAGGGTTGTTGCTATTATTTTGCAGCGGGATGTGACCGTTTATTCTATCTGCTAGTGTGCTGTAGCAGCTTCAACCATGACTTTATGTGACTGCCTAGCTTGAGGCATAACCTTGTGTGGTTTCCCAGCTTGAGAGGCCTTGGGTGATTGTGACCAAAGTGAAATATGCTCTCGCCTCCTCCGTAGACAGCGAGAATCCACCATTCACCCAACCCTGTCGATGGCATCGTTCCCGATCGAGAATGGATGAATGATTTTTCTCTTTTGCTTTGTAAACAATTTCCACGCGGGAGAACAAATTAAGGAATCACCGTTTTCTTTTTTGAGAGGCCTCAGACACACTGGATTTCTAGCTATAAATTCCCCCACATCACACAAACTTGAACATTGCATTCAGTTTATGTATTCGATTTTTCCTATTGTAGCAGGCTGTACCTGTTTAGAGGGTTCATTTTCCTCTTTACAGCCTTCTTGAGGCTGCTACTGCTATACGAAAGTGTGCCACAGTTTGAGGGTACTGGAGTCTGGGTTAAGACTGCTTCTGCAATTTGAAAGGTGCTGCTAGACTGTCCTAAAGACTGTCTTTTATTGCAACAAGGGTTTGAAGTTTCCATTATCATTTCTGGACTGTTTGGTTAACCCTTTTAAAGATTTGTATTTTATCAAGTAGCATTTTGGTGAACACTTACTTGAAGTATATGGGCTTATAGATAGACATATATATATTGAGCCGTTTTAAATTCTGCAACTGACAGTGGAGTTTAGATTTCTTAGATTTCCCTCATTTAGATTTGTTCATTTGAAGCTTGTTTTGTTACAGTGAACAGTAATAATGTCTAGTGATCTATATGATATTTAATTAAGAGAATAGCCACAACATCTCTAATTAATTAATATTATATATATTTTTTTGTTTAGGATCACATAAAGAAAGTTTAGACATTAATTGTAATTAATTATACTAAATATAATAAATTTTATCCCACAAGAATTTTTATTATATTTATGTAATTAATTAGGATAAAATATTGAATTATTCATAACTTACCCACATGAATTATGAATTAATAGTTTTATCATGAAGAATATTTGAATCTGCTTGAATTAAAAATTTAGCCCACAGGCAATTTTTATGTCATTAGATTCAATCTTAAAGCATGAATTTACATTGGTAAAACATGAAAATTTATTTGGTCTCAATTTTAACGTAAGCATGTGATCTTTATTTTTATGCAGTTGTACAACCTGCAAATTTCTTTGAAATTCATTCAGATATCCCTGAAATTAAGGGAGATAACTATAAGGTTTGGAAGGAGAGAATTCTCCTTCATTTGGGATGGATGGACATAGATTATGCTATTAGGAAAGATGAACCACCAGCACTAACCAACACCAGCACTGCAGCGGACATCATGCTTTATGAGCGATGGGAGTGATCAAATCGTTTAAGCATGATGTTCATTAAGACTAAGATTTCAGCTGGTATTCGTGGTTTAGTTGATCAGCATGAAAGGGTCCGAGATTTGCTAAAATCCATTGATGATCAATTCGTCACTTCAGACAAGGCACTAGCAAGCACCCTAATCATGAAGTTCTCATCCCTAAGGCTCACCAGTGTGAAAGGTGTGCGCGAGCACATAATGCAAATGAGGGACACTGTGGCTCAATTGAAGAAACTTGAGGTTGAAATATTAGAGTCTTTCCTGGTGCACTACATCTTGAACACCCTTCCGCACCAATATGGACCTTTTAAAATCTCATACAACACACATAAGGATAAATGGTCAATAAATGAACTCATGACCATGTGTGTTCAAGAGGAAGAAAGACTGGTGATGGAACTGGGAGAAAGTGCAATGCTGGAAACGCATAGGAAGGGAAAATCTCAAGCCAATAAGAAAGGGAAAGGTAAAGTACCTCCCCAAGATAATATTAAGAAGGATTCCAAGTGTTTCTTTTGTAAAAATAAGGGACACATGAAGAAGGAATGCAAAAAATTTCAGAAATGTCTTACGGACAAAGGTAATGCAATCTCGTTTGTTTGTTATGAATCTAATATGGTCAATGTCAATATTAACACTTGGTGGATTGATTCTGGATCAACAATTCACATTTCGAATTCCTTGCAAGTTTTGCAAAACCTAAGGAAGCTAGTGGGAAGTGAGCAAAACATCTTATCAGGAAACAAGATGGGCTTGCATGTGGAAGCTATAGGAACATGCTATTTAACTTTAAGCAGTGGCTTTGTTTTAGAATTAGAAAAGATCTTTTATGTTCCAAGTTTTTCTAGAAACTTGATTTCAGTTTCAAGACTTGTACCTTTTGGATATTCCTTTAGCTTTTCAGAAACATTCGTCAATTTATTTTATAAATCTTATTATGTTGGGAATGGTATTTTATCTGATGGTCTTTACTGCATTAATTTACAAAACAATGTCACTTATGATTCAATCCATGTTCACACTGGCACTAAAAGATGTGTTATTAATGAATATTCCTCTAAATTATGGCATCAGAGGTTAGGTCATATCTCCATAGAAAGAATTAAAAGATTGGTAAATGAAGGAGTACTTAATACTCTGGATTTCACTGATTTTGAGACTTGTGTGGATTGCATAAAAGGAAAGTAGACCAACAAGTCAAAGAAAGGTGCCAATAGGAGTTTGGACATATTAGAGATCATACATATTGATATATGTAGTCCAAAGATGGAATCACATGGTCAGAGATACTTCATCTCTTTTATAGATGATTACTCATGATATATGTATCTCTACATGCTTCATAAAAAGAATGAAGCATTAGATGCCTTTAAGATATTTAATACTGAAGTAGAGAAACAATGCGGCAAGCAAATTAAGATCGTGAGATCAGATAGAGGTGGAGAATATTATGGTAGATACACAAAAGATGGACAAGCACCTGGGCCATTTGCAAAATTTCTTCAAGAGCATGGGATTGTTGCCCAATACACCATGCCTAATTCACCCGACCAGAATGGTGTAGAAGAAAGAAGAAACCGAACTTTATTGGACATGGTGCGGAGTATGCTTAGAAGCTCCAATCTTCCTAAATCCTTGTGGACTGAAGAACTTAAGATGGCAGTGTATATATTAAACCGAGTTCCAACCAAGGCCGTTCCTAAAATGCCATTTGAATTATTGAAAGGTTGGAAACCGAGTTTGCGACATATGCGCATTTGGGGATGCCCGTCTGAAGTGAGAATATATAATCCACAAGAAAAGAAGCTGGACCCAAGGACCATTAGTGGGTATTTCATTGGATATGCTGAAAGGTATAAAGGTTACAGATTTTACTGTCCATCTCACAGCACTAGGATTGTGGAATCAAGAAATGCAAAATTTCTTGAAAATGACTTGATTAGTGGGAGCGATCTAACCAGGAACATAGTTTTTGAGAAGGATCATTCAGAATCTCAACCTTCCACCTCAGGTGATAGATTGGTTATTGTTCACATCACCCCTCAAGTACAAACTGGTGTTGAACAACCAATTGTTGAAGTTCCACAAGCTGCTGATGGCATTCTAGTAGATCAGGTAGTTCAAGAGTTTCCAAGAACCTTTGAACAACGAGTTGAACCACATACTTCTCAAGAAGATAGTGATACAACATTAAGAAGATCTACTAGACCAAGGAGATCAACAATTCCTGATGATTATTTTGTGTATCTACAAGAATCTGACTTTAAGGTTGGAGCCGAAAATGATCCCGAGTCCTTTTCACAAGCCATGAATTGCAAAGAATCAGAATTATGGTACGATGCCATGAAGGAAGAGCTGAATTCTATAAAGAATAACAAAGTCTGGGATCTTATTGAGTTTCCTAATGGTGCAAAAGCCATTGGATGTAAATGGGTCTTTAAGACAAAGAAAGACTCATTGGGAAACATTGAGAGATACAAGGCTAGACTTGTTGCTAAAGGATTCACTCAGAAAGAAGGAATTGACTACACGGAGACTTTCTCTCCTGTATCTAAGAAAGATTCCTTGCGTGTTATTATGGCATTAGTAGCCCATTTCGACTTGGAGTTGCATCAAATGGATGTGAAAATGGATTTTCTAAATGGAGATCTAGAGGAGGAGGTTTACATGAAACAACCTGAAGGATTCCCCTCTAGTGATGGTGAGAAATTGGTTTGCAAGCTCAAGAAATCCTTATACGGTTTAAAACAAGAATCCCGCCAATGGTATTTAAAATTCCATAATGTAATTTATTCTTTTGGTTTTGAAGAAAACATTATGGATCAATGTATATATCTGAAATTTAGTGGGAGTAAAATTTGTTTTCTTGTTTTATATGTGGATGACATTTTCCTAGCAACCAATGATAAGGGTATGCTGCATGAAGTGAAACAATTCCTCTCTAAAAATTTTGATATGAAGGATATGGGTGAGGCATCTTATGTCATTGGCATTAAGATCCATAGAGACAGATTACGAGGCCTCTTGGGTCTGTCTCAGGAAACCTATATTAATAAAATTTTAGAGAGATTTCGAATGAAGGATTGTTCACCAAGTATAGCTCCCATTGTGAAGGGTGATAGGTTCAATTTGAACCAATGCCCAAAGAACGAACTTGAAAGGGAACAAATGAAGAACATTCCATATGCTTCTGCTTCAGAAGCCTAATGTATGCTCAGGTTTGCACAAGACCTAACATTGCATTTGTTGTGGGAATGTTGGGACGATATCAGAGTAATCCAGGTATAGACCACTGGAGAGCTGCAAAGAAAGTAATGAGGTATATTCAAGGAACTAAAGACTACATGCTTATGTATAGATGGACAAACAATTTGGAAGTAATTGGCTACTCAGATTCTAACTTTGCTGGATGTGTTGATTCACGCAAATCAACATCAGGATACATTTTTATGATGGCCGATGGAGCTGTATCATGGAGGAGTGCCAAGAAGACCTTGATTGCCACTTCCACTATGGAAGCCGAGTTCGTCTCCTGTTTTGAGGCTACTTTACATGGTGT